>CM035807.1:11125506-11540506 GCA_020466095.1 Chlorops oryzae | reverse complement strand
GTAGTCAGCATCGTCTTCACGCAGCTCTTTTACCAATTTGGCGTAACATCCAAGCTCATTACGACGTCCGACCCAGTCACGTACCCATTGTTTTCTTTACCGACCTTTTTTCTGGTTGGATTCAGCTTGTTTCAGTGCTTATTTCGGACGATTCAATATCCATTTCCTCTTAATAAAATATACGTTTAAATCTATTTAATTTACAAATGGAAATAATTATCTCTAACCTCGCTCTCGCATAATAAATGATTAAATAACGAATTTAAAAAAATTGACGTTTAAATTTTAAAATGTTTCTCTAATTGTTGACATCAACATATTTCTATTGACAGTGTAAACACTTCGGCAATAAATTTGAACAACATTGACGGCAACGAACAAAAACTTGTTGCCCGGCTAGAAAAAAATGTTGACAAGGCGAATGTTGTCGTGCTAGTGTAAACTGGGGAACAATATTGCCGCTGGAAACATATAAATGTTGACGAAAATTTTGTTGAACGTGAACAAGCACCTTAACATTAAAAATTTTTATTTTTGTCAAAGCACTGTGCGGCATGTTTATTGCAAATTAAGGTGGATACCCAAAAGGTAGCATACTTACAGGCGAAGTTTCAGAAAAGACTATCAGCTCGCTTTTAAATATTCCTGCGGATTTGTACAAAAAACAAATGCTCAAATTCTCTGCACAATAGGAAAGTGAATATAAAGGAAACAAATATTTTGAAGTTTTTTAAGCAAACATCATCACATTTATAAGATTTGCGAAGGACGTCCCCAAAGTGGAATACACTAAAAAAAAAAAGTTTAGTTTTTTTCTGCTTTTTGTGTAACAATTGTACTCAATGTAAACTAAAATAAATTTTTATTTTTGATTCCGTTTTATTAGCAATAAGCCAACGCTTGTTTCATATTTCGATCCTGATTAGTTTTTGAGATATAAAATTTTCAAGAAATGCGAACTTAAAAGGGTTTTTTAAGGATATCTTAAGGACGCTTCGCAATATAAATCTAAAAATCGGTTCGTAGAGTGTAAAAATATAGGCTGACTGTTTATAGAAAAGTTTTTGTAAAGTACATATAAAAGGGAAAGTGAAAGAAGCACTTTTAAAGCCATATAGAAAGAATATTTTAAAAACATTCTCTCATGTCACTCCGAAAATCGAGGAAAACTTGAAAATTTTTCAATTTTTCACAATTGCGAAGCACATTCTTCCAAAACTACAAGCTGTATTTTCTTGAAAAAAGCATCATTTGATACATTGTGGTATAGTGTTCGATAGGGATTCAATCAAAATAAGTTACTAAAGCGCTAATTTCTATTTTTTTCCGTAAAAGTTAAACAACTGAAGATTTCTCAAAAAATTCGAAAACCAGAGCTGAGATAAAAATTTCCAAATATGTTCCTTATGTCACCAATACCACCCTAATCCAAAACTCTTAACAAAAGCGCGGCAACAAAGAAAAAGTTTAATTTTGTAAACTTGTGTTATCGTTTGCACTTAAATCTTGGGGAATAATTTTTTTTTTAGCAAAAAAAAAAAAAACAAAACTTTTCCTAGATTGGCCTTCCAAACGAACACTTCAAAAATCTGTACTAGTCCACTTGAGTGTTGAGTGAAAGAAAAAAAGAATTCATTTAAAATATCATCCTCCTCAAAAGCTGTTACCCACGGGAATAAAAATATTTCATGGCTAGTTCTGTGAAGTTCGCAAAATAAGAGCCATCACTTGAGAGAACAGTTGGGAAGAATTTCTTTTACGATTACGATTTCGATGTTGAAAAGCATAACTCCCACTATAGCTGGATAAGTCGATGTTGTAGCAGATAAATATTATACCGTTAGCCTTCGGAGAAAGATAGACGCCAGCAGCGGAAACACTGAGATATGGAAAAGTCGAGTCAGCCTGAGTTTTGCACCTGCATGCATTGAGATATAAGCTCGCCAAACGCCATGTGCGCTCAAGTCCATTTGAACTTTAAAGGTCGAAAAGCGAAATAAGCAAATTGATTTCGATAAAAAGCAGCGCGTGCACGATGCTGAGATAATTTATATGTTCGTGAGTTAGAACGGAAGTGGATACTTTACATACAACATTCAATGTAAGTCACTAGGACGAAATTCCTTGAATTCCAAAGCTTTGCTAATGTTCGGCTGAAAGGACTCTCACGCCTTCGAGGAAACGTTTTTAATTTTTTTTTTTTTTTTTTGTGTAGCTTTGGGACGATTCAATAATCTCATAGGCATGCCAATAAACGGCAAGGATAGCGGAAATGGAAGCAAACATGTTTTCCTTTTGTTGTATATACTTATGTATGTAGGTACGTCGCCGATTAGGTTCAGGAGATTGTTTTCACCTTAGCATAGCCTTCAATCTCGATAGTCGATTCTCTATGGTCATAGAAGTTAAGTGCCATTGCCTTCTTTAATTGAAACTGAAATACGTTTTCGGATAATGTACGTATGTATGTATGTATGGACATTCTTCGTAGATGAGGGAAAGCCGTATCCATTGAAAGGTAGGAATCTTTCCGTCGACGCAACCAAACTTCCGACAACAGGACAGCGATGGAAAATCGAACGAATTTCATTTCCTTTTCGCTTTTTTATTGATGCATAAAATTCAATATCTACATAATAATTTTGTTGTTGTTCTTGTTGCTGGTTTCTATGAAAACACACATAAAAGGCAATATAAGTAAGTGAAAACGCAATTTATTCATACATACCATTCGAAGAAAATAAAAATATGAAAAAAATAGGCAATATCTCTATTTGAATCAAATACATTGGATGCCTATGAATGGACGGAGCGGATCCGTTGAGCTATTCAACTTGCTTTTTATTGGCTTCAGTCCAAAGCGAAAAGAGGCGAAATGCTTTTCAATGTTTCTAGGACTTCAGCACACAGTCGGATGGCATACCTACTATTCTCAACTGCCATTAATCGTAAATGAATATCATGTTGTGCGCTTTCATTTGAAAGACGAGTCGATGTATCTTCAACAGGATGCATTGCACTATGCTGCTGAAATGCAATGTACCAATATGTAATTCACATACAAACACATACAGATATACATATTCCTATATATATGTGTGTGTATTTAATCGGCAAAATGAAATTCCCTGCTGAGCACGCGTCCAATTAAAGCAACAAGTGAATAGTATTAAGTACAATATTTCGGGTCAGTTGTTTGCTCAGGGGATCGTGAGTTAGACTTTGAGTGTTCAAATCCCACTCGATATCAATCGATTCCAATCGTTTTCCAATATATATTTTGAATATACCTACGTATGTATCTATAGAGTAATCAATAGTCGGAATATTTGTGGCAAGTTCATCAATTCAGTTTCAATTGCATAGAAAATCTCCTGCGAAAGCAATCGCCTTCTGGCGGCGCAGTGCAGCTGTAGTATTTTAATAAAATTTTCCCAGTGGCCGCAGTGGTAAGTAATTTACCATGGTACAGTCCTCAAGTCGCAAAATTATAAAAGCAAAATTTTTGAATTTAATTGGACCTTTTTGGATGGAATAAAATAAAGTCGGCAGACTAATTCATAATTTCTATTCGCTATTCTGAATAGGTACCTATCTCTTGAAAACTTTTTTGTCACTTAAAAGGACCCTTCACTAAGTTGCCAACATAAACAAATACACTCAAGTCTCTTTGCTATTTCAAAAACAAAGGGTACTTCAATCCACTTCCACAACTTCGATAAGATTTCATTTGAATGATTTCGATATGAATTATAAGTTTGCCTCAATCAAACATCTTTAACCCTTAAGTGTTTGAAGTGTCACCAGGTTTTCTAGTAGGTGCCTAATAATATTAAGAGTCCTTTTAACATTGCAACCATAAAAAGTTCGTTTTTTAAGGACGGTTGGCTAACAGCTAAAATGTGAAGTAATATTGTGGGTACATTGAATCGAGTCTTCGGTCCCTGCTCTGCCCCACTCTTTATTTCTTTATCACACTCTGCGTAGTACTAACATATATGTCTCACACGAATTCTCGCAAACCCTCTCATACTCTCTTCTCATCTCTTTCTATATCTCCTTTCTCTCGTCTCTATTTCTCTTTCTCTCTTCTCTCTCTTTCTTTCTTCTTTTCTATCTTTTCTCTCTCTTTCTATATCTTTCTCTCTCTTTCTCTCTCTTTCTCTCTCTTTCTCTCTCTTTCCTCTCTTTCTTCTCTCTCTCTCTTCTCTCTTTTCTCTCTCTTTCTTCTCTCTCTCTTTCTTCTCTTCTCTCTCTTTCTCTCTCTTTCTCTCTCTTCTCTCTTCTCTCTCTTCTCTCTCTTTATCTCTCTTTCTTTCTTTTTCTCTCTTTTTCTCTCTCTTTTTCTTTCTCTCTCTTTCTCTCTTTCTCTTCTTTCTCTCTCTTCTCTCTCTTCTCTCTCTTTTCTCTCTCTTTCTCTCTCTTTCTCTCTCTTTCTCTCTTTTCTCTCTCTATCTCTCTCTTTCTCTTTCTTTCTCTCCCTTCCTTTTTCTCTCTTTCTCTCTCCCTTTCTCTCTCTTTCTATCTCTCTTTTCTCTCTTTCTCTATATTTCTCGCTTTTTCTCTCTTTAACTCTCTTTATCTCTGTTTTTCATTGTTACAGTATCTCTCCTTCACACACACAAACTCTCACACGCCCTTTCCCGGACTTTTGGTACCCTTTTACTTTCTCTCACTCCCTTTTGCCTTCCAATTGTTCGTCTCCCTTGCTCCTCCAAATGAACAATCGTCAGCCACATTATGTATGGTGTTGACTCAAAATTTTGCAATTCAAAATTTTATTTTCAACTAATTGATGTAATTCTTGATTGCTATTTTAATAATTCTTCGAAATATGTTTACGCAGTGCAACACCTTCAGAATGGAGTGCTTCAAGCTTCGTTCACATAACCGCAGTCCCAACCAGAATCTACCTTTAGTCTTGCCATCTAAATGTTCACAAATACATATACTTCCTCTTCGGTTTATATGTATGTATATATTTCTGCGTACAGGAACGTGCACGCACAGGCAATTGTTTTAAATGTCAAACAATTGCAAATATTTGAAATGCTTACATCTTTTGAAAATACCTTCAAGAGTCCTTATTTGCATTTCACAAAACAGCAATTGAAATACTTAAGCGAAGCACGCTTTTCCTCTCTCAGGCTTACACACACACACATACATACATACATAAATACAGACGTACGCATGTACGACATCGTCAGCCTATTTCCATATGTAAATAAGCAACAGAAAATTTAGACATTTCTGTAAATAGAAATTCCTTAATTCAATAAAGAGCTTTGTCCTTACACTTTGCCATGGCACTTAGCGCGTCAATTGCTGCAATGAATATAATCAGAAAAATATTTTTAAAAAAATTCCTCAACAGAACTAATAGAATTATTGAAATAGTTGCTTGAAGAACACTTGAGTTTGAGAAATAGGGCTTTGACCTGAGAATGATACTTTCCAATATAAGTACGTATAACTCTTAATATTTTCCTGAAACAGTCGGCAATCGGGAGTCCATGATCAGTCCTTGAAGGCTAATGCCGAGGTTCTTACAATCATCATCCCATCATTTAGCATCAATTACTTGCAATGCGAATAGTAATCCTTCTATTAAACGCATTTTCCTTCCAAGAAGCTTTTAGAAATAATTGTGCTTTTATTGGCAGGCTTACCAAAGCTGGTTTAACCGTTGAATCTCATAATTGAATATAAGATAATATATCAATGGGAATAAGGAAAGTCGTGCAGTAGACGACTATTTATCTCTTCATGTTTAGAATATTGATTTTATCCTTCCAAGTCTTTAAGTTAATCTTCTAATTGAATATAAGATAATCACTACAATCGGGAATAAGGAAGTCCGTGCATGCGACTATTTTGATGTCTATCAAGTCTGTTGATATCCTCGCAGATCATTAATTTCATATCTAATTTTTATGTCACTGAATCGTGGCGATCCGTATAAATATTTTGATGTCTATCAAGTTGTTGAGCAGAATATTAATTTCATATCAATTTTTGTATGGTTCATGATTATCTTGGCATTAAACTAATGACAGCTTAAACACACGTTCAACTAAAGTTTAATCGCAGAACTAAAAGATAATTAACACATTCACATTTGAAAAATAAGAAAGAACGCAAACAGAAAAAAAGAGGCCTTTGGAAGGCCTTATCCAACCCAAAATCAAGGTACATATAAAAAAATCGATTAAATCAATACAAAAACCTTTTGTACAAAATACATAAGTATGTCATCGTTTTCGAGCTGCCATATTCGGCGACTCTCCTCGCTATCGTAAAGCGAATCTTGTTTGTGACCTTTTACCATTTTCACATTTTACCGTTCGAAAGCAAAACGAAAAACGAAAAGCGAAAAACTCATTCGAACAAATTTCGGAGGATTCCCCAAGGACCTGGTGAATGTTTACCCACATTATTTGACTAGTTGTTTCTCTGTTTGCACCGCAAATCAGCCGGTCTAGGCCTTAAATTATTCTTTTCCCTATCACTGTCCTATTTATATATATATTTGAGAAGGGTGTTCATTAAATGTCAAATGAAATTACGTTTGTTTGCTCTGCTAAAGAATGCCAAAACAAAATAAAATCAAACAATCCTTAAATAGCTTCTATTTTACTGGACTGGACTTCAGGACTCTTGGCTAGTACCGTCGCAGTTGGTAACGTTTAATAAAAAAAAAAAACAATTTTTGGATTTTAGTTTTTGTAAGTTTTTGGATCCTAGCCTCATTCTGGAAGCTACGATCGATCACATTTACAAAATAGGCGCTGCCAAATTTAGTTTTGATTGCTCAACTGCTTTAGCAAGTAAAGCATAAACATATCCCAGCGGCAAATGTCCCGCTGACATCATCGATGAAGTCAGGGTGACTTTGGATACGGTATGCATGACACTTTGTATGACATTTGTACAGGAGTTGGACAGTTAATTCACTGGCGACAATGTCATGCTAGGGTGTGCGATGGCGAAAAAAGCATTTGAGAGCAGCACATTGATCTTTTTCTCTTTAAATGTCAATTTATAGAAACCAGTTTGATAAACTCTCTTCTTTGCCCTCTCTTTGAAAATTTCGAAAATTTTTAAAAATCTATTTTTAGCAATTTTTGTTCGCCTCAGCCAGGGATCGAACCACCCGCGATCTTCGGATTCTGAGTCGAGCACTCATCATCTACGCCACTTCATGCTAACGTTCAACTGACTCTAAAACCATATTTAAATTTCAATAGCCAATGAGATTCAAGCACGTGAACAGCATCCCTGCACGATGACATGTCCTTTAAGATGGCATGCATGACAATGTCACCTATATGTCATCGATGACATCACTGATGAATTTGTCATGCGGGAGACAATTTTCTGCTGGGTAGGTAAACTCACCACGATGACATGTCCTCCAAGATGGCATGCATGACAATGTCGCCTATATGTCATCGATGACATCACTGATGAAATTGTCATGCAGGAGACAATTTTCCGCTGGGTGGGTAGGTAAACTCTCACACACACACACGGAGGCATACAAACCGACGAACAGATTGATGGACACAGACAGCCAGTGGCAGGCAGACAAACAGAACATCCAGAAGATAACCCTCAACGAACAGGCAAACAGAGAGTTGCCTAAATTAAATGTCCTGACTGTCAGCTTGCATTATAATATGCCTCTGAACTTTACATTGGGACGTGTAAAAGCATACTCTGCATAAGCTGAACGAGCTGCCCCATTACCTACCTACAAAAGAAAACATAACGAAAATTCAAAGATTTAATTTAAAATCATATTTAGTCGATAATGCCCTTCGACACTGCACGCAAGTGTTTCCTTGAACCGTTCGAAGGCGAAGCGATTTCCATTACTACCAAACCGAAATTTCTACCTAGAAAAATCGTGTTCACGAGTGAACTTCGTGATTTATTACATTATTAATTTCCTTAATGAAAGCACAATGTGTTGAAAATCCGATTAGATTCGGTAATGCGGACGAAAAGTTTTGCGAAATATTCTCCAGAAATACTTTTCCCCATCTACCGTCCCGTCGCCCTCACGCACCCGTTCAAAAAGTTCGGACGAGGAACTTGAAACTATTATTCAAACTTTTGACGTGTATATACTTTGTAACTTCATTAGGGAGCATCAAATATTGTTGTTGCAAATATCATCTTAGTCCTTCGTCGGATTCCATTGTGTGTTGGATTTTAATTAAATATGAATAATTAATTACATATTCTTATCATTCGCATTGCAGGAAATAACGGAAGTTTGGAAGTTCATGCCCAACTTAATGCGGAGAAGAGGAATGCGGCGCTGCTTAGTTGGCGGCCTTAATGACGTTTCTGTTGGAATTGTTGAGGTCATTCCTTCGAATTCTTCTAATACCCAAATATTATTACCTACATTTCACAGCTCGTTAAAGCGCAGGAAGTGAATTAAGAAGGTGACCAATATTACCAGTAATTGTATTTGCCGTTGTAGTTGCTATAGAAGTTGTAATATCGAAGACGCATGTTAACCGCTTTTGCGGTCAGGCAGTGATTACGGCTCAATATTAACTAATTTTGTGCCTGACAGAGCAGGTGTGTGTATCCATTTGTTGCTCTCTAATTGAAGTAAAGCAATCCAAACCACAGTCGCCTTGGCCGTTGACAGACTTACTACTTTATACGTATCCATGTCCTGAAGGTATTTCTGTGGCATTGAAATCATTTCTTTTCGGTTTCCATTTCATGCTGGAGCTTTGCTTATTGTGCTAAATGGAAAGCACAAACATAACATAGGTATGTATGGCTATTTATTTGCTTGGTATATCGCTATATAATGGCACAATACAGGACACGAACCACAAAAGTGATTGTATGGCTTGAGGTGCTTTTAAGGGAAAGAAAGGGAATTTCGGAAATTCTGCATGCATCTTGCCAATGGAGCATTCGAACTGACAATGGACAACGGCTATAGCAATGTTGCGTCAATACAGATGTCATCTCAGCGAGCGCCAAACAAATCGAGAGGAAGTGGTTTCTAGCATACCATAGCAGTGTGGCAATGATACGAGACCGACTGCCGTGACGTTCGGGCACATATTTCGGATATTGCGTTCGACAATGCTTCGTTTTCAATATCCGGTAAAACTGTCAAACGGTCCTTTATTTTTATTTGATCCTTCGATTGACTGTCGGTTATTATTAGGTCGCGCGGCAATTGTGATTGGCAGTTACGTTCTAAATTAAAATTGTAGAAATTTTTGCAATTTTTTTTTTTTTTTAACTTCATGTGAACTGGCCCGAGCGAAATTCCTTTTTGAATGCGATTTTCCCGATTAAATCGAAACACTAAAAAGTTAGTTCCAATTGGGAGTGGAAATCTATCATTTATAAAGGAGTAGGTATCGACTTACGTCCTTTCAACTCAGAAGTTTGCATTTCGGAGAACGATAGCCGAGACAGAAATCCTCTTACGCGCTTTCCCTGGAACAATATCACGTAAAATATAATTATTAAAAACGACTTTTTAAGTTTTGAAGAGAGCTCTTTAAGGCAACATCTGTTGAGAAAACAAAATTCCGGCTACTGCGCCATATTTTGTTGCACTTAACCAGATTTCGAAATTTTTTTCAGCAATTTGTGCTTACAAAGTTTTCTGTGAACGTCCATATCGAACCACGCAACAAAGGAGTCATAACTAAAATTTGTCGTTTCTCAGAAAACTCGAGAAACAAAATGCATCGCAGTGTCAATCAAAGCAAGAAGAAGGGCATGACGGCTTTTAATAATAACAAAACCCGGAATTGATTTTTTGTGCAGATAGGCAGGTGACTTATGTATAAAAAAAGTCCACAGCATAACTCAAAATTGACAAAAAATTTACTTCTTTGTTGCGGAGGTGCGACATGTGCTTTTGAAGCTGGATAACAGGATGGAAACGAATAAGTAGGAGTTTATATAGTCAAGCTGGCTTGACAGGGAAACAAGTACCTATGGAATATCCATATATATTTATATGTATATATTGTTGTGGATAAAGGTCATTTGAAATCACACATTTAATAATTCCTACTGGCATTCTTCTTTAGGCGGTTGAGTTACACATTCTCGTTTGGAATGCTGTAAGGTGACACTCCATTTTTCAAATGCAACCGAAACCCAAGTGACCATTTTCCATCAGCACATTGGGTCCGCGATCAAAAGTTGACGATCGCTGACCAAGCTTTAAAACAGTATAAATATCATTGTTAAATGTTAGTCAATTCAATGTGCGCTGTTGAATATTGGCGTTCTAATCGCATCAAAAGAAATCAAAAGAAAAACGGTGTAATAACCGCAGTTAAATAAATTAATCCTTTTGAAAGAAAATCTAATTGTTTTATTTCAACCGAATCAAAGGACCTTACAGTATACTAGCTGACCCGGCGAACTTTATACTGGCCTTGAAGAAACTTCTTGTTCCCATACATTTCGCCTCCACGATATTCGAAGTTCGGCTTTCCTTTTGATATCAGATACGCTCATAGCTCTTATGTCGTCTTCGACATCAATTTTCCATCTTATTCTGCACCGACCTTTTCTCCTATAGCCATAAATGTTCATTTCAAAAGTCCTTTTTACCGCATTTCGCTGTTCATCCTGAGGATATGTCCATACCATCTGATTTTTTGAGATTTGACATATCTTACCAGGTAGCTTGAGAGATATGCCTGGTATCTTTTGGTGATGTGCAATATACTTTCTCTCTCCCTCTCTCTCTCTCTCTCCTCTCTCTCTCTCTCTCTCTCTCTCTCTCTCTCTCTATTTCTCTCTCTCTCTCTCTCTCTCTCTCTCTCTCTCTCTCTCTCTCTCTCTCTCTCTCTCTCTCTCTCTCTCTCTCTCTCACCCTCACTCACCCTCTCTCCACTCTTCTTCACAAATAATTTTCATTGAGTTTCCTTAAGAGATATTGTTGAATTCTTTCCGGCGCTTCTCGGTCTATCTCGGCTATAAAGAAAATTCTCACTTTTAATGTCCTTTTCGCCATTTCGGGATCTGCTCCAGGGAGAGCGCTTTCCTCAAAAATAGTCTATCACAATCATGGCGTATTCAGAAGAAATACATACCATATCCGAACTAATTTAAATGGGTACACCGCACAGTGGGATTGCTCCATACATCGTGCGGCAAAAAATAGAAGGAATAGTCCTATAACAATGAACATTGGTATGCGGATGTAAATTGAGGTCATTACAGATATCAAACTAAAATTTATCGAAATCGGTTCACCCCTTTGGGTACCCCAAGACCCCTACATGCAGTTTGTATGGCAGCTACATCTAAAACTCAACCGATTTTAATGAACTTTATCAGAATGTTGTTTATACTCAAAAAATAGTTCAAATCTGACAGTCCCTAAGGATACTTCCACTGGATAATTGCCTTTTCAGTATCATAGTTTCGTATGTTCTCACATTCGTATATAATGTTTTGTTTTTGTAATTTCTTAGGTAGTTCTTAATTTCTTATAAACATTGCCATCAGAAATTATAATAAAGCGTTAATGAATACAGATCATCCTTAACATATGCAATGATTTCTTTCTTAATATCCAGACATTTGCCCGGTGATTTTTAACATAAAAAAGGACTTTATCGAGAAATCGTAAGTGGGCGGTAAGTTTTTTTTTCATAGATAGGAAAGGCGTCATTTTCGATGTAGAATTTTTGATAGCCCACCTCCTCTTCGATATTCAATAAAATGCCACAATTTTTAATTCCTTTTAAAAATCAAACTCTAAATTTAATAAAAAATCACCTTTATAGCAACAGTGGTAGATTTAATCCGAAAAAAATGGGAACCAATTTGAAATTTTTTTTTCAATTTTTCGAAGAAAAAACATTTTCTATCTTTAGCTTAATTTTTTATATAAAAAAATTATGTTTTTTGAAAAAACAGTTTTGAATTATTTTTGTCTAGAATTTTCTCAGTTAGATTAAATCGATAAACCATAAAATTAGGATGGTCAAAAAATCCTATTTTTGCCGCTGAAATCTCACTGTGCACCGTTTACATTTTGAGAGGATAAAATGTATATCCTGCTTGTCTACATCGCTGGTCCCATTTTGTTGGATTTCCTTTTAAGTAGACAACTATCCTTACAGTAAATAAACTTTCGATTTTCTACAATATATTCCAATCAATTCTCGCACATAAACTACAACTCGAAGCAGTTTCCCAAAATTTTCATATTCATTGTTGTCGGTGCTCAATCCCTAAGCTGATTCGATTCTAAATTAATTTTCTGGAATATATATTTCAACATTCAATTCCGCACAAAACCCCAAATGCAATGTAAAGTAATTGAATCTGAGGGGGTTGCATACAAATGCAAACATACTCACACACCCACATTCGTATTCGTATTCGATATGTATGATATCAGTAATAATTGTCAGCAGCATTCATCCATTTATACCTTTCCTCCTTGACATTTAAGCATGACATGCCATACATTCCCTGGGGTATGCTGGCTTCAAAAAGATTTCTTTTTCCATTTGTAGATGTGTACGTTCCTGAAATATACAAACACTTCTCGCATATTGTAAAATATGTATGTATATATGTATTGACATGCAATCGGAAATATGTGGAACACTTTTAATGGAGCCGTAAATAAACACTTTGATGAAATTTATATGAATGTGCGAATGAGTTTTCTCGTGCAGTAAATAAATCGTCTAAATATTGGGACATATATATTTACATATGTGTGTATACATCCATTTACTATATACTCGGTGTAAAAATATTTTCTGCTAGACATTGCTCACTTCCGATTTGAAATCCTTCGGCTCGTATTGGAAAAACCATAAATTTTATAATTAAAGGTAAAGCTCGGGAAACAATAGCAAAGTGAAAAGACACAATAAAATAACGAAAAACCAAAATGCATACTCACATTCTCACTCGTGCATGTGTCCATACATAAGTACTGAATGGACGAGTGGACACATGTCCTGCAATTTCATATTTGAGGTTTTGTATGCATCGAGATGAAACTGGCAGGCAAAAAGTGGCAATGTTTTTAACCAGAATCGATTTAAAAATGAATCGAAAGCTTTCGCCGATATCAAATTTTACAATATTTAAGTGAATATATCAAGTAAAAGGCAACAACAAGCTGACTTGAATGAGTTGTGGCTTTTCTGCTTAATTGAATTCGGTTGGTCATGAAAAACTTTTAAATATTAAATCCATTTTATATTTCGCTAATTAAGATGAAATTGTTAATTAAACAGACTAACCAGATGTCAACTTTTGAGAATCATTTATGCATTTCATGAAAGGCTGTTAAGTAATCCACAAATAAAAGGAAGTATTCAAAAATTATCCTGAAAATTTTCTTCATAGAAGTATGTATGTATATTGTGATATTAGGAATTTCTTTGTTGAATATTTGAAGTCATCAGCTTATAAAAACCTTTTGCGATATGAACTTTATTTGGTATTTCGGAATTGCTTTTTTTTGTCACCCTATTTGAATCCATTAATGATTGCGAAGGAAATTGATTGACATATAGTGTTTCATAGATCTTCTGTTCTCAAGTTGCCTCTTTGTCGTTCAAATCAGTTGGATATGGATTTTCTCAATATTCTGGAAATAAAAATGATCACACAAAATAGTTAATATCGGTTATACTTAGTTGAGAAAGAGCTCAAGCATGAGGTTCAAATTACAATTCTATGAGATACTAATTTATAACATATGGAATTAATAACTCTTCAAAAAAAATGCGAAAAATTTCCCCATATGTCTTGGATACGTATATTAAGCTAGCCTTAAGTTGCTTCAGGCTTCGTGATTGCTCTCAAAGGTAGGTATTGAGGTTTGACTCAATAGTCAGCTAATTCGAAAACATTGGCTTGACGAGACCCCCGAACGACAAGGCGAAACGTTCGTATGCAAAAGCTTTATTTTATGGTTTTTTTTTTCTCAAGCTTAACTTGAAGAAAGGGTCTTGAAGGTAATCGACCCCCTTTTTAAGTTTCTATTTCCCAGTGTCCTTGAAATATCCTTGAAAAACCCAACTATGGCACAGATTTATGTGAGGGACCCCGGAAAAATCCCCTGGGCCCCAAATTGCTCTCTACGGGCCTGTAAATAATGAACAAAACATTGAATCTCGGTAATACGAACAATCTGGATACAATGAACAGGCCGTGCAAAACTTCATTCACTATATCCAGATTCGACTGTACAACATTAATGTGAACAAATGTGGCTTTACAAATACAAAACCTTATATTTAGAACATGTTGAGCCTTTATTACTGCATGGATTTGTTCAAAAGTTCGTATCCTTATTTAAAAAAAAACTATTAAACTAAATTAAATTAAATTATATTATTCAATATTGATGAAATTTTGGATTTTCCTTTGCTAATAATTGGGTAATAAATATCACCCTCAGTGATATTTTCAAATGAAATATTAATACTTTTAAGTACACTCTGTTATTTGAATGACTTGTGAATGACCATTTCAAAATAAGACACCATATTGTTCATTCCAGAAGTCTTGAACTATTCAAAAAGCCATTCAACTGAGAATGCAAAACATAACCGGAAACAAATTGAAACGTTGCTACTTCCAAGGCATTTCGATTAAAGGGAACTGTGAATCATTTAGCAGAATGCACAAAATATTTACTCTACACAAGCGAAGCTTACTTGTGTGTAACATATGTACATATGAGTGTGTGGACATATGACAAAGGATTGTTACAATTTACTGAGAAATAGGTATTTATTTACTCAGAATGGTTTGTTTTTTGATATTTTTTCCAACCTTGATTAAATTGAATTTTAAATATTTAATAAGATTTGCTTATTTGTTTCCATGGAACATTTTCTTTAGCTGCAGTGGTCATCAAATTTATGCAGTTAACCTTAAATTCTACGGTTTGTATGTACATCAGCGATGCCATATGCCTTTTCTGGCACAGTGGGATCTTCTCACAATTTGTCCAGAAAAGTGGGGTTTCATAAGAAATTGGTGGACAAATATCAATACATATTTAAGTGGATACATGCAGACTTTCCTCATGAACCCTCGTCCTCCTTACCATATATATGTTCATATCCATTTTGTGGCTTTATCACGAATTTTCAGAAATTTTTATCACAATTGCTTTTTTAATACTAGTCAATTATGTTCACATATGTACATATGATCACACCGAGAGAAGCTTTATTGATTTACTCGTTCTAAGCTTTTGAAAAACGTTGCCCAAAAAAATGAGGAAAAAAAATTTACACTTGACACTTTCAACATTTTCAGCAAAATAAAAAATTTTCAAATTTTGCAATACAGTTTGGCAAAGAAAATAAAAACAAGTTTCTTACAAAATATGTGATTTCTTACATTGAAATTTAAGGCTGATATACATATACATTGCACAAGATATGTCAAATCACCATGATCGGGTGTGTAACTCAACTGAGTCTTGCAGGAGGTCATGCAATTTTATTATTTCCCATGGTTATTTTTCTTTTTCTTGTATGCCAAGAACTATCTGTGAAATTTTTCTCTATTTTATGCCACGTTAAGAAAAAACTTATTTCCAATTCGCCAGAGTCTGGTCTTATCATAAATTTGGCAAGCAAAATATTTCGTCCTTATTTGCTGAATGCTTCAAAACTACTATGTCCTGCTTTACTTCTGCTGCTCCTTTTTTTGCAATTAGACCAATTGAACTTTGCTCTCTGCAAAATCGCTTCGAAAGTGGTCGTTATGGGTTTTGTTTGCTTTTCGAAAATGTAAAAGTTTTGCAACAAAAATATATTCTATGATTATTTTAACTATTCCACTCGAAGACTGAGCTACTTCCTTCGAAGCGAGAGCGCGAGTTCGAGTCTATGCTATAAGTAAAAATACCCCTTTGGACACGTTAATAGAGAAATGAAGGAATGACTTAAGTACTTGCCTCCAAACTCACATCTGAACAATTTTTACAGAGTAAACAAAAAACTGTTTGGAATTTTCATTTTCATCTTAGGAAGGAAGCCCAAAATATAGTTGGTACATTTCGAAAAAATACAAAACATGGAACAAAGATGGAAATGAAAATTCAAAGCAGTTTTTTGTCTGGCCGGTAAAATTGTTCAGATTTGAGTTAGGAGTTTTAGACTGTGAGCTACCCCTTCGCAGACCTCGATTGAGGGGGAGAAAATGCCTAAAATAGCGATTGCTTTGCTTCATTTAGTTTGCAGAAAATATTTAGTTCAAAATACATACATACATACATACTTATTTGAGGTTAACGTGAGTACATACCCTGGGTGGGCTTACACTCCACGGCGTGACACACACCGTGCGAAGTTCACAGTGTGCCAATATTTTCCTCATGTAAGCGTAAGCCAAAATATTGGAACCCATTGGTAATAGTGTGATGCTAGCTCACCGTTAAGCAACCACAGCCCCGACGAGCCTCCCACAAGGGCGCCTCCCAAATGATCAGGCACGGTTGGTCAGTCCGTTTGGTTCTGATCCCGTCGTACCAAGCAGTTCAAGATTTTTTTTTTTTTTTGCGGCGAGGAGGTCAAAAATCCTTCCGTGATTGCTGGGTGTGTTGTGATTCCACTAAAAATCATCCCCCTCTCTTCTAGTTGGGATTCCTACCCTGGAAACGTTGTGACAAATACTTCGGAGTAGGGCCCAAAATTCGTCAAAGGTGACGCTCTCTACAATAACCCCGCTTCATACATTTATTTACCAGTCTGCATGATTTGACTGGGGCAATCGGCTAGCACCGTGACTCAGGAAAGGCGGGACCGTCAAGCCCGTGACCCGTGCCATAGGGCCCCCTGCCTCAAGTAGTTCAAGATTATAAATTCAAAATTATAATTCATGTTTACTAAGAATTCGTACCAATTTTTTACAAATATGAACAGTTTCCTGAGTGGAAAGATTAATAAATCGAAAAATAAGTCGTTATTTCAGTGCAACATTTTAATGAAAGAACCATGCTTTGTATTTTAAGACATCACACAATTATAACAATCATACAAATTTGGGCAAATCCTAGCAGAAAGTACCTAAATCAATCATCGAAAAAATACTATTTTACTATTTTCATTTACAGGCAATTATTCGCACCTGTGTTCCTTCAAACGCCAATTTAAGTCTCCGTTTCCAGCTTGCCTTTTGCAAAAATTTGATACAGAAACGAAATTTGACACGATTTTAAGCAATTCTTAAATATTTCCTCTTATTTGTTGCTCCTAGCTATGTGCTTCATATATTGCTACATATTTTTTTCTTTAGTTTTTTTTATTTTTATATTTTCAACGTCCATAAAGCAAAACCAATATGTGGAAAATACAATATGTGGTTTCATCTACATCGACCCAATGGACCAGAAAGCTAACCAGAAACAAAATTTCAAAATAAAACTCTTTTTTTTTTATCAAACTGTAACACAATACGTGGTAAAATTTATCCAAAGTTTAGTCGTCGTCGTTGATCTATGAACAAACTTTGAATATTCTCTATTTAAAAGCTCATTGCAGTTATTGTAACATTACCAATTTCACGGAAGTCCAGGCATTTTCATATTTATCTGGAAAAAATTTCCATTTATGGCGGCGAACTCTTTCAACTGGCGTGTTCTTATAAATTAAAGTTATACAGTTTTTTAAATTCCATGTTTTCGATAGTTAAACTGCAAATAAGGTGTAGCATATGTACTACGGTTTTAAAGGAAATCAACTACAGATTTGGGAAAAAATTATAAAAGCATGTGCTAATTGGACCTCTTCATACCAAAATGGCCCCCTAAAGTAAAAAATTGAAAGTTTTTTTCAGAAGTTTTGACCGTTTATTTTTCCCTCAACGGCTCAAATTTTAACCAAAAGTTTAATTTTTTCTTAAAGCCCATACAATTGGCTTTCAAACCCCATTACAGTTTATTTTCTACAATAAGCCGTTATCGTGGTAGAATTTTTTTTTCTCGACTTCCTGCTTAAAAACTTTAGCGCCCTATAACTCCTCAGGGGTGCATTTGCGGCCCCACGATTTTTTTTTTCGTCTTGACATACTCTATCACCCTGCTTCCGGACGTACTAGCTCTCGTGAATCACCCTGTATATATATATATTTTTTTTTTTTCGATAACCTGCCGTTTAGCTAACTTTCAATTCATGTACCTACAGCTAACAAATATTTCTTTTGTCCAGGGTATCAAAAAAGCTGCATCGGGGCCTGTCCATTCCTGTCGCTCCTGTCTTATTTTTTGTAAAATCTTATCTATCTGCTGAAATGCTTTGCATCGATTCCGTTTCTGACAACTCACAAGCAACGAAAAGAAACTTAGCACTGCGATTTGAAAAATTCCATCCAAGAAGTAATCACACGTTGGTCATTTAATTTGAGAGAAAAAAAAATCGATTTTCAACAAGAAAGCTTTCCTTTTTCCTTGCTACATTTCATGTATTTGCGGTTCAACGCAAACGACTTAATTCGACTTTTTAATCCATTTTTTTCTTTCTCTATAACTCTGCGTATCTGACGTCTTCCGACAATCCTGCAAGAAACGCAATTAAATTATATTTATTTATTGCTTTATCCGCCCACGTGACTTCACTTATGAGAGTCTTGATTCGCATGTAGCCACAGGACTCTCGCTCTGTGCCAAGCAACCGTAGGTACATCAAACTGCTGAGCTAGCAAACAGCACCAGGACTATGCAGGGCCACGATGCACGCATCTATCTGCTTTGACGAGTGCCGCCTCCATGATTGCTTCCCATTTCAAATGCAATTTTATTTTGTTGTGGGAAATGTAATTTTTTCCAATTTAATTTCGGATGCACCAGCTGCAAGAAAATTTCAAGTGAAACATCCATAATAAAAGTAAACGATACAGTAAAAGGAATACGAATTGCTTGCAAGCTGGCCGGAACCAAGCCGTAGGATGCCGGAGCAAGGAAAAATACACGTTCTTCTGCTTGTGCTTTTCACTTTTTTACCCCTTCGACATCTACCCCACTGATATAGCAGGTATGTACATGCGATGTTTCTTGCGGTGTTAAAATGTCAAAAGCATGCTGTGGATGATAGTATTGTTGGTTTTGTTGTTGTTGTCTGCCTGCCTGCCTGCTATTGCGTCTTGTTTTTTTGCGGTCTCTCTGCGAGAGCTCTTAAGATGATTAATAGCTCTTCTAATCCAACTAATTGTTCATAATTGCAATCGGACAGTCAGACGCCATGTTAATAATCTAATATTTCTTCTCTTCAAAAGCGAATGTGGAATTCTGAAATGTATTTCAATCGGAATGATTAATGGCTCCACCGTACTTTTCGAATAAAACAAAATTGTAGATAAACGCGTGTATTGTTGTCCTAACTTTTTCAATTCGAAAACACAAGCATTCACAAAATTGTAAACAAAAACACACCGCAAGGACATTCGCATCTTTGAGCCCATTCAATTACATCATTCCCAGAGCGAAACTTTCAAGAGTGCCTTGGAATATTTTTAAGATTATCATAAGGAAGGCCATAAATTTTAGTTAAATACGAAATCTAATGTCAGAATATTTTACTGATTTTATATTATACCCAACACCCGGGTCTTCAAATGACGCCAAAATCTTTCAAAATGTATAGTAGTAATGACTAGCGGTGAGAAGAAAAGAGAAAATTATTTCAAGCAAAGCAAAAATTTATATCGTAACAAATTTCTTCAAATGTATTAGAAAGCGATGGCCATATTTCGTTTACTCCTTTGTGGTTCATTGCATCTTCGAAGGGATTTAAAACAACTACAATCATGCCTCGAGTGTGCGTCCCCATCGAAATATCTATTATTATTCCTCCTAATTCTTATATGCCCTCATAAGCCAAATATTTATATTTATTTCTTTTTGAGACACCCTCTATTTTTTTTTGGGCCACTGCAGCTAGAGTATTTTTGATAATATTAACCCATGAAATTTCGTGTGTTATTTTAATGCGCTTCCTGGCGTCGGTTCGTAGCAAACTACCTTAAATGAGAAAAATTATACTCTATTCAATACCTAAAGGATTGAATTTAGATATTGAAAATGTAGAAGAGGTTCGGTCTTGTGCCAGTCAAGCGAGTTCGCGATCAGGCCTGAGAAACTTTTGAAAGCAACACTCTTAGGAAAGGCTCTCCCTCCGCCTCTCCATATCTCTTCATTTTTCGTTCTACGTTCTAAGGCACATGAAATTACAAATCTATAAAGGGCTCAACGCTGTTAAAGTAAATTTAAAGGAAGGAACGAGCTCATTCTTTTGAAGAAAGAAAAGCTCATTCTTTTGAAGAAAGAAAATCAGAGTTGAAATTTCGATGACAGGTCGACAGAAATATAGAAAATGTATGACTAAAATGCAACCCTATGAGGCCGATTACTCGTAATTAGCGTATGCGTTGAAGTAGTGAAAGTAAACCAAAGTACTTCTTTGTTTTTTCTGCATGTGTTTGGTATAGGAGCGTAGAGCCCTTAAATCAGTACATTCAATGTCAATTAATTCGTATACGTAATGTTACGTCATACATTATTTTATTGAAATGATGTTGTTCATACGTCGGATACCAAGGGCAATAATGGAGAAAACAATCCTATTTTCGAAGTTGAATCATTTTAATCAAAAATCGATTTTTTAATTTCAGAGTTTAAATCGAACATAAATCATCGAAGTGGTCTTAAAAAATAGTCCGAAATAAGTATGAAATATGAAGAAAATAAGAGGCTCATATTTATCAGTTCGAAGCCAGTCAAATATGTAGAAAATTAGAAAAGAGAAATAAAGTTCAATTTGACTGTAAGCAAATAAACGGACAAAATCAAACCCATTTCGATTTGGCAAACACGTTGTCGACAAGTGAGCACATGATTAGAAAGCGAGATCTCCATGAATCAAATCAAGCATTTTTTTTAAGTGGAGTTTCCCAACTGAGTCCGTACGGCAAATCGCACAATCCCGCTAGCGAGCTGGAGGAGTAGAAAATATTGTGAGGGACAAAAAAAGGATTTTTTTTTTTACTTCTAAGTATGACTGCCAAGTCAAGGATACAGCGATACTTTTTCTTTAAAATTTTCTACTCGTTTTGGGTAGTTGAGTTGGGTAACACTATTATAAAGCATTCGATTACAAATATCTCTCAAAATGATTGAGTCTTCTTAAAATCTTAAGTATGAGTACGGAAGGAGTCATATCCCTTCAGGAAGCCTGTCGCCATATGGGCCCATGTCTATATTGACGCCAATATAGACAAAAGAATTAGTCCCAACGTCAATAGTATTTATAGGCGGTGTCATTAGGGAAACTGTACTGTCAAGAGGTACAGTTCATCTTTATTGACCATGTCAACAACGTGTCTCCTTATAAAAACGAAAGAGTACTCCTTTTGTCTACATAATAGTACCGACGTCAATAGTTCGTCAATATTTCTTCAGTCAATTGTTGACATGCAATGCCCACTCAATGATAAAATGTCAATAGGCAATGGCTTGGGGCGGGTATAACTGGTCAGTAGTGACGTTGACGCGGTCAGTATAGAAAGAGTATAGATTCACTATTGACATTTCCTGCAGGAATATGACAATTATATGCGATCCTTCGGTATATGGTTTCGGACTCATATAGGACGTGCTACGTAAGAATTGGAGCACGTTCATTTTGGACTCCTAGATGAGCTCATTATATGGGCTCACACTCCGAAGAAGGATCCATAAATGACCCATTTAGGACTTCCAATGTTTTGTGGGAAGCGACAACACCAATACCAAACCTTGACGATTTATCAGTTAACTTCACTGTAATAAAAACAGCAAAATTTTAAGCGAATTTTAAAATGATTTCTATTATACAGGGTGTTTCGCATAAGGATGTATATCCGAAAGGAGGTGATAGGGGTGCTCAATATCGACCAAAAATCGTATGGGAGGGGGGGGTGGAAAATGCTCCCCTAAGGAGTTAGAGGGCCTTAAAGTTTTTAGGCAGTAAGTCGAGAAAAAAAATTCTCCCACGATAACGGTTCATCGTAGAAAAAAACTGTTAAGCGGTTTGAAAGCCAATTCTATGGGCTTTTAGGCAAAATTAAATTCATGGTAAGAATTTAAGCCAATGATGGTTAATAAAGCGGTCAAAGTCAAAAATTCTGAAAAAAATTCTATTTTTTTTACTTTGAGAGCCATTTTGGTATGAAAAAGGTTCTATTAACACATACTTTTCTAATTTTTTTCAAAATCCTCGATTAATTTACTTCAAATCTGTGGTACATTTGTCATACCTTATTAGCGGTTTAACCTCAGGAAAAATAAATTAAAAAATCAAATTAAATAATCTCAGCAAAAAATTACCAATTTTTCCAGTTAAAGTTCGTATAATTTTAAACCAAAATTTGTCTTAAATAAGAAATTGCTGGCTGGCTATTGTAAGCCAAAGATTGCGCTTTTAAGAATTTCATCACATAAAAAAAGTTCAAGTTTGTTTATAAATCCTATTTTTCCTGAGGTTAAACCGCTAATAAGGTATGACAAATGTACCACAGATTTGAAGTAAATTAATCGAGGATTTTGAAAAAAATTAGAAAAGTATGTGTTAATAGAACCTTTTTCATACCAAAATGGCTCTCAAAGTAAAAAAAATAGAATTTTTTTCAGAATTTTTGACTTTGACCGCTTTATTAACCATCATTGGCTTAAATTCTTACCATGAATTTAATTTTGTTTAAAAGCCCATAGAATTGGCTTTCAAACCGCTTAACAGTTTTTTTTCTACGATGAACCGTTATCGTGGGAGAATTTTTTTTCTCGACTTACTGCCTAAAAACTTTAAGGCCCTCTAACTCCTTAGGGGAGCATTTTCCACCCCCCCCTCCCATACGATTTTTGGTCGATATTGAGCACCCCTATCACCTCCTTTCGGATATACATCCTTATGCGAAACACCCTGTATAGAACAGACAGCGCAGTTGAGGTTAAATGAATACAAAAGAAGTTCATGTTATTTTATTTGCAGTGTTTTTCGAATCCCTGTTCTCTCTTATCGCATTTATTGAGGCAAAACTTTTTGAATATTTTATTTGCTTTAGCCTTTAAGCTGCGCAATTCTAACTAATCTCGTCTGCTAGCCATAGGATTTAATTAAAAGCTTGCCTGCCTTAAACAATAAGGGCCTCGTTTTAGGTGCAGAAAGTTTCGTTAACAAAAAGAAAAGAATTATGAAAACATAATCTTTTAGCAATTATCAAGATTAAATAATTGCATAAACCTTTCAGGATTTTACAATTAATCCTTCTAATATCATTTCGGGGTGAGAAAGCTTTCTCCGCTCAGGAAATTTATAATTAAAATTCGAGATTTATTTATTTATTTGAAAATAAATCAAACTACAAGGTTAATGTTCGTGAAAGGCAAGATGTGAACATTAAATTTGTTAAAGGTACGAGTCAATTTGCTGTTTCGATATCATTTCGATATCACTATGTATATATTTTTTATCGGCAATTATATGCCTTCTAAGATCCTACACCCTTATCCCTTAAATATCTTTAAGAAGCATTTCCATTGACTTTTGGTCTTAACTCTCTCATTCTTATAGCAAATTCAAATTGAAACGAACGACCCAACCAGTCTTGACTGACTGTTATCGTCATATATAATGACTTGTTGTTCTACATCGTTTACTCCATTAAAAGGCAGAGTTTTACTATGCCAACTTAATGATAAAGATCTTTGAGCTTTCGCTTAGAGCCTTGAAACATTGAAGATTGGAATGGAAAATATTTGAGTTAATTTGAAATATGTCCTGCGCCAATTATATGCTCCGTGAATTGGAAATTCACCCAAAGTTTCTCTATATATATACTTATATATTTTTTTAAACTTTTATCCTGCGAGATTTTAACTTACTGCAATGGGAAAAGTTTAATGGCTGCTTGGAATGAAAGTTAGACTATTCAGCAGGATAATGTGCCGTAAAGTGTTTCCTGCGGCGGCAAAAGTAAGCAGCAATTGCGAATTTGCTGAGTGTTTATTCTAACATAAAAACAAAAGTGTACGATTGCTGGACTCAACTTTTCTGCACAGCAATTTATTTTCTCACTTTCTAATTTCTTACTTTGTAAGAATTCTTTTCATTTGTTTTTGAATTATTTTTTATTATTTATTTGCTTTTTTTTCTCCATTATTTCGTGCAATGTAAAAAGTCACTTTTAATTGGTTGATTATAGGCAAGCCAAAAGAATCGTTTATGATTAAAATCGTGCTCATATTTTAGTTTCGTTGTTTTAATCTAATTCTGCGAATCAGGCGATCCTGATAATACAATACCCGAGGGTTAACTTTATATGTTCATATATTTATTTAAAACAGGCCCCAAGACTATAAGCAGTAAGTCAAAATATTCTTCGAGACCAAGAAATAATTTTCAATGCCGTCTTTCATCCATCAACTTTATGAAAACAACCCCTTTTGCTAGACCCACTTTTTTAATTTTTGGAAATTCAATCAGGAGCCTCGTAATTGATTAAAGTTCTTAACACAGCCATTTTCGGAACCTATGTAGATAGTGACCGAGGTACCTACTTATCTTTCACTATTCTGAATGTCTGAAGTCTAAATGAAAATGCTATTTTTTCGCGCTTGATAATCAAAAATTTTGCTGCGTCTTATAGCACCGAAAAGCTTTCCGGACAGACTTTAAGAAAGAGATTGGTCCAAGCGAAAAACACTATTAATAAGGAACAACATTTTATGGATCAAATTCGTGAATTCCATGTGAAAGAGAACGACATTTGGATAGTAACATTTTCTTGGCTCTTGATGAACAATCGGATTTCGAGAGAGCTAGAAGCGAACCGTTGGATTTGCGATCGCCTTTCTTCAACTTTTTTTGCTCGTTATTCTTGAATTCCAAATTTAAAAATACCTATTATTACTAACAGATTCAGTAGTTTATTTGAAGGAGATCCAACAAAGAGCTTTAATGAAATGCGAGCACTTCCCAACCAACCAAAAGAGTTCGCAAGGAGCCCCTAAAGTCACTTTTTCCGTAGCATAATTGCTCCTAAAATGCTCCGATATAAGCGCTAAATGATCGTTTTTTCGGGAGAAAAGAGCACGGATCCTTAATGGAAAAAGTGTACTTTTTGGGATATGAAAATTTCTCTTCATGATTGCAAGAAACTCCTTAAAAGCCTGTTTGGACTCTCTTTCAGATATACTATAATTTTATATAAAATGACCCATTTGGTCTCCCATATGGCGTTGTTTTTATGAGGCCTTTGCAAAACCACAACTTCGAAGAGCTCCGTAAGGAGTCCTTTTACACTCTTTTAAGGAGCACTCCGAATATGGTTAACTGGGTTATTTCATCGCTTTCGAAATCTCAGCCCAAGTATTATCAAGGCTTAAGCTTTTGAGCCTTGGGGTCAGCGGTGAGACAGAGTTTAATTTTTTTAATTCAACCTGGATATTAACTAGTGTTGCAAGGGATAGTTTATCCGGTCGGATAGCTAATTTTTTGTTGTATATTTTTCGGGTTTTGAGCCATATTGAACGGCGTAGCAATGATCCTGAGCGTTGCCGTTTGGTAGAAAAAATTTCGAACGTTATTTTTTGCCACACACACTTTTTAGTAATGATTTTTTCGAGCGGTTGCAACGAACTGCAAAAAAAATCTCTAAAAATGGAAATTTTCTGTGAAAATTGTAGTGGACCTGCATCGGTTTCCTCCAATCGCTCCATTTTCAAATCTTCATTCTTGTCCAAATACAATAGAGCAAATGTGAGGTATAGATGTCATCCGGTATACGGCATTTTTAGTTTGCGGCAGGATATCCGTTGCAACTCGAATATTGACGGCCATTTCGGTTCGAGTCATTGGTAATTTGGGATTCAACTGAATTTGTCTTCGCTTAAATTTAGCAAATGTGAGAACCAAACACCAATCGCCATCGAGGACGCAACCCAGTATATTCAATATTTCGAAGCATACTTCAGGGATGTTTAAAAAATATATTTTTAAAAAAATTGATGATTTTTTACTTTTATATTTTTGTATTATTCCATATTAGTATATATTATTTATTGTGTTATTATATAAATAATTAATAATTAGGTTATATTTAAATTTAAATTATTTAATAAAGGTGAAAATAGGCCTACTGGGGAACCAACACCTTTAAAAAAATGGTAACGCGCCATTTGCATACCCCTCGGGTGGCGTGGAAATGCAAATAAATTATATTTATAGAATAAGGAATTTTTTTAATTTTTTCCATTTCAGGTCATACACAAATGCGGATGTAAATTTCATGGCTTCGACAGCAGTAGCTGCATTTGCATAACTCAATATGTTGCCTCCACTTCCGTTGCTAGTTGAGCATGAGGATCGTCAATTGCATTCACAATGCGTGCGTAGTTAACAAACGATGATTTTGATTTTCCAATCAGTTTTGGGCAGTTTTGTGCAGACCTTTTATGTATGTATGTACTCACCGTTTGTAACACTTCCATACGAAATAAATCAATTTACTTCAGACGTATCTAAAATGTTTTGTATTCACAATATTTAACACATAAAATGGCATGAACATAATAAATGCAATAAATGCAATCCCGTCTAGTAAAATGGAACAAATTTTTTACTTAAACTTAGGATTATTGTCTTCTTTACGATCATCATAGGCTGACAAATGCGTTACATGAAGAATTGTATTCCAATGCGCTCGGCTATGTTCCACACATCGAGAAGATAAGCATACCCGAAGACGAGCAAATAAACTGGAGAGTAGCTTTAGAAGAGTAACTTTCGAAGCTCAACAGTTCATTTTCCATATTCGTTAATAAATTATCTCGAAACTAGTATAACTTTTATGTTTATTTTTTTGTTAAAGGACTTTATTTAAGGATCATTTTTATGACTCGACCTATGGACCGTCAAAATTCATCAAGACTTTTATGCAAAATCCCAAAACAAAAGCGCTGATTGACCCCGCGGAATCGGTTTGTTTGTTTACAACAGTTAATTATGTAATTAATAACAAGCATGACTAATACACATGGTGGGCTTCAGACCGAAGGCTGTTGTTGTGCGAACGAAGAAATTATTGTAAGGAGAAAGAAATAAACGAAAATAGAAAACTCTTGCTAGAAGAAAACTAGAGATTTGACGCGACTAATGAAAAAATCGTCTTTTACAGAATAAACATTTAATTTTCCAGCCCAAATAATCACTGACTAAAATTTCGATAGATATTTTTTTTCTCCGAAATTCTATCGACATAAAACAAAAAAAAAAACGTGCCTACAGACCCTTGTTATACCACACTGTTTCAATATTTGGATTCTTCTCTTTGATGGCAGCTTGAACGTCCTTTTCAAGACTAGAGACCTGTTGAAAAATCATTTCAATGTTCATAATTCATTAGATAAAATTAATATATATTAGATAGATAAAATAAATTAATTAGATAAATAAAATAAAATCATTAGATTTAAAAAAAAACAGGCTTACATTAATCGCGGCGCGTTGACTGAAGAAGGCACATCCAAGTGGCGTGGCAAATATCAACACGAAGCCACAGAAAAGCGTCTGAATCGGTGCACTAGCCTTCGGATATCGTTTTAAGAATCCTCGCTTTTCCAATGCATTGATAAGAACAGGCGTTCCAACTAATGGAAAACAGAATTATTTTTAAACAATTTCTGAGTAGTTTGTAAGATTTTCTTACTCATTCCAGGCATTGCCATTGCAATTCGGCTTGCTATAACAGCGGTTATGCCAACAGCGGCTGCCTTTTTCGAGACTCCAAGTTCGTTATTATTTTCATCGAGCAGTGTGACGCCGTTCTTAAGTTCCCTGAAGATAGAAAATATTATTTAAAAAAATTAAAATTATTAAGATTTCTATGCAATTTCATTGGGCTCTAAGTTACTTACTGAAGCCGCATCATAGGAATGTTAATGCAATTAGCAGAAGCAACAGCAGCTAAGGGGACCAAGCGACCGATTAGAGGATTTAAGTTCTAAAAATTATTGGAAGCATGAATTTCTCAATGAAACTCAAAAATTCTGCTCAATACTCAATACATACCTTCACTAGCCTATTGAGGGTTAAGGCAGTACCCAGTGCACCACTAGTCGCCAGAACATAAGATGTAAGAAGTTGACTAAAAACAAAAAAAAAAAAAGTTAATAAATATTGTCAAAATTTTTCTTTGCTTTCAATTTACTCACTTATTAGAAATGGGCGTTGAGCCTGAGCGATTTGTGTAATTGACAATGGCATTAAATGTTTGATTAATCCATTGCCAAAAAACAACGGCTGGAGTTGTCTTATAAAATGAGAGCATGCCTGTAAAAAAGAATTAGTCTGCTTTAAAATCAATCGAAAGAAAAAAAAATTATACAAAGTATCAATTTAATTACACTCGAAACTCTCCAAGGGACCGAAAAAAATTTCATTAGAGAAAATTCGCTATAAGGAGAAAAAAAGGCACTAAAAATGTAGCGAAAAAGCCGCCTTCAGAAGATTCGCTATAGAGAGAAATTCGTTATAGAGGAGTTCGTTATAGATACCCAGCCGGACATTATCGCATAATGCATGAAAAAATCATTAATGCAGAAGAAGTGAAGCATTTATTTGTAAAAAGGCCAATTGGTGCTCTTTCGAATGATCTTCTAGCGAAAATATCACAGAAGCAAGAGCTCGTTTCATTTGAAAGAGGGTTGTATAATCCTATTTTTAATGAAGACCCTATGAAATTTTCATACGTGTTTTTCAATCTGTGTGCTACAAATTCTCAGAAGATTTAAAATTTGGTTGTACTTAAGATGTTTCAAGAATTGAAGCTCTTAAGTCTTTCCAAAGGCGCTGATGTGTCACAGTCACGAAGTGATGAAAATCCGCCAATTTTTAAAAATAATCATTGAAAAAAAAAAAATTTGGGAACCGCTTTTTAATACATTTAGAAAATTAAAAATTTTAAAATTTTCTTTTCCTTCTCCTCTCAGATTCCCGCGGCGTATACTGTTTTTCCAAATGATATTTTCATTAATGTTAGCAGCATATGCTCTATTTGCAAATGCAATTATCTTGCACATTTGATCCATTTCAGCCAGCCACTACGAACTCTTTTCTCAAATGAAGTTTTCATGCGGACTAGGGTCATTCACTTCTTTTTCTAATGAATAACACAAGAATTTTAAATTAATAAAAACATCGGCCATCCCTAACAAACTTCATTAGAAGTAAAAGTTAGTAATGCGAGTAGCCGCAGTAGTAGTGAAATTTCCGGGTGGGATATTTTCGATTAAGAAGCCATAAGAAACGAAAGAGAAATGTTTGAAAGTCACCAGTTTGTGTCACAGTTTGAAAGCTCCTGATACTGGACAATTGCTAGAGTCGAGTTTATTTCTTATTTCTCTGATTGCACTTTACACATAAAGATCAAGTGCAAATGAAAGCAAAAATTGTTTAACCCTTTAACGAATAAGGGATAATTTTGTCGCCACATAACGCAAACGATTTATAGCATTTCCTATTTACCACATCGCATAAATAATTTAACTTATATGGGGACGAGTTCGTCCGTTCTGTGTTAGGGGGTTAAAAGAAGTGCACATAAGTGTGTGGAAATTGAGAGCCTTAAAAAGAAAGATATGAATTGTTTTCTTTGAAGAAATGGCACACACACACACACACGCATACTCATTAATTTAGATTTCATTCAGCAAATATGTTCGCAAGGGCGTAATTCAGGCTGTGACGAAAGGGGAGCCTATTTTTTTTTTTGTTGAAAATTAAAGTAGATTTAGACTTGTTGCTCGATTTTCATGTTAATTCCGTTTTAAACGAGAGGAGAGGGGGCATGGCCCCATACTCCCCTGTGGGTTCGACGCTGACAGTACTTGTTAGGGCTCATAGATTCATAGGCGAGAATAGCAAGTGAAAGCAACCTTCGCTTTCATTGTTTGTCGACATTCGGGCGTAGTTTATTAATAAACTGTAGCAGATATGTACTCGAATTTGTTGCCATTGCATACAACGATGAATTTTCGTCGCAAATGATTAATTCTGAGCGGTAATATTATTGTGTGCTTGTTGCTTTTGTATTCGACGAGTCTTAAATAGAAATTAATGGATAGCAACTAAAGGCACAGTCATCCATGACATAACGTGAAGTTATTTAGATTATGTAATTTAGTTTTGGAGAATCGAAGCAATCAGAAGAAATCGATCGATCAATGTTGCTACTCATTGGAATCCTTGGAGATCAAGTAATTTTTTGAGGGTTTGATGAAGCGATTGAAAAAGAGGATATATTGGGAGAAATTCTTTTCAATTAGTTGTAGTCCAATTACACTGTGCGACATTTTCGAGGTCATCGCGAGTGCCCTAAGATTTGACTGCAGATTCTGACAGTACTCGGTGAGTATAGCAACGCCTCATACTTAGTTTAGTCAAGTTGTCTCTTTTTCGTTTTAAAATCGGTCTCAAAAATCGGGGCCGAGAATTAAGTTGCGCACTTAGTTATGGCTATATCTCGTAGCAAGTTCAATATTTCATTTTCCTATCTATGACAAAGTTTTAGCTCTGGACTCGAACAAAATATTTGTACAACATTTTGATCCAAAAAAAACTCCATCTTATTGGTACAAATTGCAAAAATCTGGAAAATTTTACGATTTTTTCACCTCTTTTTAAGTTTTGTGGCCCATAGTTCCCATACCAATAAAAATATTTTGAAAATTTTGGTATGTAAATATATCAAAATTAATACTAAACAAATTCTTTAAGTACACAAACTCTATCTGAGCGCTCCTTAATACCGTTTTTCCACATCAAACCGGATCAAATTTTTTAAAAAATCAGACGAAAAAACTCAAAATTACCCTTTGAGTATGCACGAAGTTTTTCAATCCAACGCAAATGGTTCCGAAGCATGAAAATAATTTATAATCCGTGTTTTTTTCTGGATAATCTGCCAAGGAAAAAACTTCCTAAATTCCTTTTTGCCCTTAAGACATGTGAGGCCCTCCGTTCGACCGCCAGTTTGTCTGTCTGTATACAGTTGTCTTACTAAAGGAGTTGGGAAAAATTCGTGCACAAATTGGCAGGAACATGAGTCGACAATGAACTTGATCGGAATGGAGTCAATTTAGTCGAATGCGAAATGTGTGTCATCTACTATTAAGTAACATATTTTTTTAAATATTTTAATTAGATTTGAGGTGGTTCTCCAGTATTTAGATTCATCTTTCCGTAACAAAGAAATTTAAAATGATATCATAGGAAAAAAGACCATTGCCGTGGATAATTCCACCGACTGTCCTACACCTTTGGGTCCTACAGGGTCTTCTCATTACTGACGACATTTGATTTGAAATTCTACAAAATAAAAACAATCCCATGCACCGTCCCCAAGAGATTAATACTTACAACCAGTGATAAGCGTATTCATAGGTACTTGTGCTGACATGCGGCCAATGAGTATCGATTTTTCGCCAGTCTCTGGATGAAAAGCTGAATCGTATAGATATTTTGCACGCCATAGCTCTTCGACGGTCTGACAGTCTTTCACGTCACGGCCAGCGCGATAGTCTTGAACAATTCGCTTCCTTAAATCCATATAAAAAATATAAAAAAAATGAAAATAATTAGAATATCTCAATTAATCGGCAGCTCATTTTACTTACGCCCTTTCCAATTCTTCATTTGTTGCTAGTAAATTCAATGGGTTGGTTAGATTAAAGAAATGCTTTGCACGATTTAAATAAGTGCTTTGATCATACTTCGGCTGATCAATATCGATGCGCTTTGCGGACGAAAGCATTGTGGAAGCCTCCTTCGTAAAATCAATGAAATTTGATTCTGAAATTAATGCAACTATTTCCCATTTAGAATACAGAGGCCATTGGACAATGATAGCAGCACACACAATACACACAATTAAAAAGAAATGAAACAATCATTTATACATGTCAAAATTTTTAATATAAAAAGTTAATTTTTTTTAAAACATTCCAAAAACAAAAAAGTGTCACGAATTCGTTTTGACAGCGATTATTCTGGACGAAAAAAACAAAAAACTAAAAACTGACACGAAAACAACAGATTCAATGATGATATATGTATGTATGTATGTATGTATTTAATTCAATACTATTGGTAGTAGCGTGGCTCAGGAAGTGAGTAGGGGGTGCGTTCAATGCTCTTGATCCCGGGGTCCGAGGTTCGATTCCCGGCACAGGCGAAACGGAGTGTAATGTTCCAAGCCTAGCACTGGTTTTTCAAAAATGCCATGTGGCACACTACCCAGCGGAAAATTATCTCCTGCATGACAATTTCATCAGTGATGTCATCGATGACATACAGGTGACATTGTCATGCATGACATCTTGGAGGACATATCATCGTGGAGTTCATGTGCTTGAATCTCATTGGCTATTGAAATTTAAATAAGGAAGGTCGCGGGTCGATCCCTGGCTGAGGCGAACCAAAATTGTTAAAAAAAAGATTTTTTTAAAAATTGCGAAATATCCAAAGAGAGGGCAAAGAAGAGAGTTATCAAACTGGTTTCTATAAATTGACATTTAAAGAGAAAAAGAGCAATGTGCTGCTCTCAAATGCTTTTTTCGCTATCGCACCTCCTAGCATGACATTGTCACCGGTGAAATCACTGTCCAGCTCCTGTACAAATGTCATGCTAGGCGTCCTACGAATTGTCACGCATGCCAGGGTGACTTGTCACTTCACCGGTGATGTCAGGGTGACATTTCCCGCTGGGTACATAATAAGACATACAAACACAAGAAAACCCCTCATGGTATCACAATGGGCCGATAAACGGCCTAAGTGGCAGCCACCGCAACATACATACACACAAACATAATCTTTGATTTATTTGCAGAAAAGGGACGAAGTTCTGCCGGAGATCAATCTACTGCCAACATTTTTTTTATGGCACACTAATCACGAAACCGGCAATAATTTGTTTTAATAAATTTTTTCATATATTATGTATGTATGTACATATGACTGCATTTTACTGCAGGAAAACCAACACCAAGAAAATTTATACTTATTTTGATTACTTCGCTTGTTAATTAATTAAGAATATGTAGTAAAAAAAAAATTATAAAAAAAGGCTTCGAAAAAGATTGGATGTTTGTTCGAGAAATTCATTGCGCATTTTCTCGCAATCGTTGCAAACGTGTATGGACAAGCAACACTTTTATGAGTGCACGTTGCGAATTGCATGCATTCAAGCAATATTTTTTCAGAATTTCGCAGAACTTCAGAGAGTGAAAATTATATTGAAATCTGAAAATAGCCAAAAGGGTGTGTGCATAGTCGTTCGATAAGGGAAGCTTCATGATTTTTTTAAATATTTTTTGTTTTTTTGTTTTCTTTTTTATAACTGGTTATTTAAATATCCATTCAAGAATTGAGGATCGCTTGCGAATTAAATTTTCAATTTAATTCAAATCATGTGCGGCGAATTTAAATCGATTGTCGTATCAATGCCGAATATGTATATAACGGAATTTTTATAAGTATACATATATACATACATACAGTCAACTTCACAGAAATCAATAAAAATTGTTCCTTTGGACATTATCAGTGTGCCTTCCAGTGCTTTGATTAAGTAAATTCCTCATCTACATATTTACATTTTTATTGAATAAATTTTCCTACTGTCAGCGGCATTTTGAAGCGTCAGCTTTTGCTTTCAATTAAGTGTTTGCTTTTTTCTTAATAAAACAATACACGAATTTTTAATGATTTTTTGTTGGAAATTCGAAAAATCATTCATCCGCTTCCTATACATATATGTATGTATGTAGATTAAACGCTCTGTCAATCACTCGCATCGGTATGTACTCGACGCAATTAACGTTTCTCTGCCACCACAATTCGGTATTCCATCTATTCATGCCAGCAGATATACATATTTATGTATACACAAAAAAAATTTTGTTCTTTTATCAGTGAAAACACTTGTTACATAATTATAGACCTATTGGAAAATCCATAATCTCGATCTTCATGCATTCTCTTATCACTCAAAGACGCTTCGATTGCAGACATTCGAAAAGCAAATCACAAAGTTCACATATAAAAAAAAAATATAAAACATTGAAATACGCCTTACACCGGTCGTCGAAATCAGGTTTTCGCGTTCGAAATGATTTTCTGTTTACTGCTCGTATACGCCGATTTTTCAATAGAATCCGAACCGTTTTTTTTTTTTTTACCCGCTGTCGAGCTGTTTGTCCAGCAGCTGCTATGACTGACTGACTGAAATTATGAAAAAAGCGTCATAAACGTTCAAAAGCTCGATTGCCCTGTAGGAAAATTATGAAATGAGACATTCAGTTGGGAAATCAAAATTTTGAAACGGTTTTTCCACTTTTATGTTGCTCTATCTGCAATTATTTTCTTCCTATTAAGTTTTTTTTTTTTATCATAGAATAGAAATCCTAACTGAATTACCTACATATGATTCAAAATAATTAAATTTACAATAGGGCTATTTTAATTTGATTCTTTTGATTTCGAATAAAATTTTGAGCTTTACAGTACCGAAACGGTATAAGGAAGCCCTCGGACATGGTAAGTCTACTGTGGGGAGTTGTCCGGAATAAATTTTATTCATTTAAATTAGAAAATGTAATAAGATTCGGCCCGGCTTGCGAGCTTTGGGCCAGTTTTGCTATTTATACCTACTGGATATATGTATGTAGTTGTTGCTTCAGTTCTTTTCCCCATTTCTAAGCCTAGAACTTTGTTATAAAACATGCCGCACTTATTTCATTTCCTAATGGGTTTGCAAAAAAAGCTTTCTTTTTCAAAAAAAAGTTATGAGTTCAATTGAAAAGGTCCTTTGAGTGAAATTGATGGGGCGTCTTACAGTTTTGTCCACCAAGACCGGATTTCACTCAAGTGCCTCTCAGTCGCAGAGTGAAATACGCCGCCCTCTTAAGGTCTACATAAAATTAACTACACATATGTTATCGCTACAAATCGAGCATAGAATGGCAGAAGAGGTTGTTTCGTCAATTGGGTAGTAAATTGTTGTGGTCGGGGTACCAACCGAAACAACGCTAACTAGCTATACGTCTGAATAGGCATAACCGTACTGGTGACAAAGTCTTGGATCCAGTCAGCCCCTGATTTTATCACGTTTATACTGAGCGAGCTTGTATGCAAGACCGACGGCCGCATTTCAGCCGCACTATAAGTAAATGCCTGAGTTTAATTTTGATAGTCAAAAGTTCTATCCGCAACAGCTGTCCTTTCGCTTGACCGCCATTGTCGTGGATATGATTCTTTTTCAGATGCTTCCGCCCTCGACTTATTGCGCCATGGACGCTTTGCCGAGTGGCCCTATGTTAAACGCGGCTTTGCTCCATATTTCATCGCCTAACATTGATATGCATGACCAACGGTGACAATCCCTGATAGATTTGTCTAAAAAAATCATTTTTAATTTAAAAAGTATTTTATGTTATTTATATGAAAACTACATAAAAAAGAGCTTGCTCATTTGTAACACTTTAAAGTGAAAGTTATTTTTTCCTATCACAATGTATTGGAATCTTCGTTTACATCTGGACTTGTTTGGTCCATGTTGAATCCATGTTGAAGAGATTTGGCCCCAGTGAATAGTTAAACGCGGTTTGTTTTGATCCTCCGCAGATCGATTGATCACTTCAGTGCCAAATTTCATTGAATCATTCGTTTGTTCTACCAACATACTCTCATCCATGCCAATGGAGGATTTGAAGAAAAAAAAGCAATAGAGAAAAGTCTTTTTTTTTCTTTGGTTATTTCGAAGAATAAATAATGAACGATAGTAAATCCGCAGAGTAATATATTTGTTCATTTTATTAAACTAACATAACATCAACAGTAAACATCTTTAAGTATTGTAGTAGAGATATACATGGTACCCTATGCGTCTATATCCGAACATATTTTTACCATCATCATCGGCATGACCATCTCCATCATCGTCATTGCTTCTTTCGCCGTTACAATGTATATAAATATTAGAAAATACAATAAATAACTAATCATAATTATATGATACAAATGCAATAATCAGATTAAAACGCAAATATAACAAAAAAAAATAAATACATATTATTATTTGGTATTTCTTTTTTATCTAAATAGCATAGATTTCAGAAGTTTTCAACTTTTTGTATATGTATGTATGTATGTTTGTATGTTCTAAGTACATTGTTTGATGTATAACAGTATATTTTTGTTCTTTTTTTTGGGTTTTTTTTATTTTATTTTTTTTTTGTTTTTTTTTTCTCTTTGAATTTCTTTTTCATAGAATGTCAAACACTTTAATCCATTAAATCGCTAAAAAAGTGCAATTTCAAAAAACTTTTGCAGAACACGCCTATGTGTGCCGCCGGCTGTTATCTATAAAATATCAGCATGAATGCATATTTGTGTCTATAAATAATGCGTACGAACATATATATTTATATGTCTTATATTAGCTTCATTGCACATTCAATATTTTTTTATTTATAAATAAAATCATTGCTAACTATTTGAAAGACTCTATTATAAAAAAAAAAAATCGTTTTTTTTTCAATGCTTGGCAAACCTCTCCTATTGTTTTCTATTGCTGATGGCAATACAGTTTAAGAGCAACAGCAAGAATACATCATTGATCGTGAGACTGTGTTGAAAACGAACGAAATGACATTTGTTATGATAGTTTTTGAGCGTGAAATAAAGAAAAAATCTGTTTTAAGTGTCGCGGTCGACTTGTAGGGCTTTAATAGCCTCATTAAGGGAAGCAAAAGGTACATTTCATCCATCGGAAGGCAGTATGCGATTGGAGTTCATTCGATAGGTTTTTATTTTTCTTTTTTCTTTAAATTAAGTGGAGTAATATTAGTTTAAGGTGTCCAATAGGATTGAAATTTCAGTTCATTTTGAGGATTCCACAATATTTTTCCATTGAGCGATCATTGAAAGAAAACAAATTTACAAGGTCAAGAGAATCATTCTTACTGTTTACAGCTTGAGATCATTTTGTTTGAGGTTGCCTAGCATATCAATTACTTTTCAATTGAGTATCGAATTGACTCGGTTTCATGACTATAATTTCGTTTCAGATTCTTTTCGTTCACACAATATTGTATGTAATACATACATACAAGTGCTTAGTACATCAACATATATACGTGTATTTTAACTAATTTGTTTTTTTTTTTTTTCGTAAGGAAGTACAAAGAAGTTACGGTGATGCCATTTAGGACAATGAAGCTCAAACTGTTTCGATTGGCGTGTTAATGTTTTGTTTACATTTGATTTGATTGTGTATGTCGGGCTTAAGAACTTTCGTTCTTTTTGATTTGAAGAATTTCCGGAATAGTTCGAAAATTCCTTTGTCTATATATGTACACAGACTCCTGTATTGGATTGTTCTGCTTATAAGAGAGAATGTGCATATTGTTTGTATAACAATTATTTTTAATAAGTATAATTTTAACGATTTAACTTAAACAAATTTTACTAAATTATTTTGAAAAAAAAAAACCATTTAATTAATAATTTACAACTAACATATATTTTAAAAATTATTTTCATATATTAAATTTGCTAGGAAGATAGTCTAAGCTTTTCGAAAATATTTACTCTGAAGAAATTGACATTTTTCGTTTACGTTATTTACATCGAGAAAAATTGACTGCAAGAATTGCGTAATATGCATAAAACGTAAATTTAACAATACATCGAATAACATATTTTTGCTTTTAAGACATTCATTAGTGGGATTTACATAAAAAGATTTTTCGTTTTTTTTTTTTTAAAGGTAAATATTTTAATTTTTTTTTTTTAGGTAGCTATAATTTCCCCATTTAAGGTAGAATAGGTACATTTATTTGTTCGAATGAATTGTTAAGCAACAATTTTGTTTAATTGATTATTTGTTTTTGTGTAATGTAATAGGAAAAACCATTTTCTTGGAGCAATTTTCACTTATCACTAAATAAAGATATTAATTTTTTATTATTGTTACTTATTTTTTTTTATACTTATTGTTGCCTTCGAATAATATTTAAAAAATTCTATTTTTATAAAAAATCTTTATTAAAAAACCAAAATTCGTTGCTTTTATTGTTAACGAAAAGGTTCGGTTTTGGGATCTTTGAGGATGCTTGAAAGAAACCTTTCTTTAAAGGAAATTTTTTTGTTATTCCATGGTTTGTTATTTTCTTCTGAGGAACTTTAAATCATTTAAAAAAAATTATATTATTTTTTGGTTTTTTTTTTTTGGCAATCGATTTAAAATAATAAATAACATTTGAAATACATAACAATTTGATTGAAAGCTTAGTCAAGTGACAAAAATTGAACTTAATTTTATTTTTATTGTCGGGGTACTCACAGCACAGTTGAAAGGTCTGCTTTTTTTTGAATATTTCAATATTTTACTGTGCTATAAGAGCGAGAGAGATATTACAAGCAAGCTGAAAAATGTAATTCTCCATGATAGGTTTTCAATTAAAGGACAAAGTAAAAAACAATGGGGGTATTCATGCAGGGTTTTACAGTTTAACTTGTAAATAATTATGTCGATTTTAACAAACAGGTCTACGAATACCCATAAGGAAGCAGAGGGGTATTCATGTTAGGTTAGTTTAGGTTAGATGGGCCGCCCTCAGGGCGCACTTAGACCAGATAGGTCCATTGTGATACGCGATCTCTTCTCAGAGATGTCTTATATATATACGTATGTACGGACATCTATTTTTTAAACCATTTAGCGCTTTCGATGAAGCTAGATATTGGGTCGATAGAGCCAATTTCAGAAAATGAGTTAAGAAAAAAAACCCTAAAATTTTTGCCTTTGGCTCGCAAGGGCCGGCCAATGTAAATGCAGGTGTTGAGGAGTTTTTTCCTCCTCCTCATCCTGGCAATTTCTACAATAATCGAAGGCTTTAGCTCCCAATCTTCTCGAGTTGTATTCATATTCACCGTTCATATATAAAGATGATTATTTTTTTAATGTGGTGTCTTTTCAATGGCGAACATGAAAATTGTTATAATAATTTCGACTGTGAATACCCTCAGGCTATGTTTGATTGAGTAATATTATTTAGAACATAATTTAGGAAAAAACTTGACAATTACAAGAATTTCTTCTATATATATTTTTTCTTTTTTATAACATTCTTCTGAGGTTTTGGTAATTAATTAACCCTAACTACATTTTCTTTAATGTGCTTTACAAGAATTTCATGTTTTTTTTTTTAACTTTATGTTGTGTATATTGATGTATATATGTATATAATATAATATTATATATAATATACGAGTATATATATATCAGTGTTTAAGTACACAGAAAATTTTGGTGTACATTTCGGAATCTGGTTACGTTAAAAATCAACTATTTTCATTCTGAAATATACCTACTCGTAAAAACATCAAACGCTGTGTGCCTTGATGTCGGATGCTTTAATGTTATATAAAATCTAATAGCGCTTGCGATAAATATGACGAAGGGGTCTTCATTGGTACTGGAGTACCCCATGATGTTGGTATATGTTGTGCTTTTAAAACGATTGTTCCTGTGATGTAACTACTTTTTTTTTTTTTTTTCATTATATATAGGCTTATTTGTGAGGAGCAGGTTAAACCATTGGGAGCTTACAACGATTACGCATTGATTCTACATTTTAAAGCTTCACTCTTGAACAAACACCATGCTTACGAGTTACAATGGCGATTTGTTGTGTGGTATCGATTTTTGTATATTTCTTTTATCTGTTTTTTCTCTTCTTTTTTTTTTTTTTTGTTTACCAGCTGCTGTCGTTCCTTTGGCCCGGAATTTTTTGGGCGGCTAAATATGTGTTTGATTTTTCGAGGAACGAATGTTGTGTGTTGGGACTTTTTTGTCTCGTTGATCGGATTTCCTTTAGTATTCTCACCAGTCGTCAAAGTTCAGATCGGAAAACAGCGTTGCATTTAGTATTCGCCTGCGAGAAATGGAAGAGAAAACATTTCAAATGCAATCCTTCGAAGGAAAACATGAAAGGATGCTATGGTATTGTATTTACTTGCACATTCCGGTGGGTTCATATAGCCAAATACGTTCAGTTCATAGAGAGATGCCAGTGTTATAAAGAATAAGTACCAAACCATCAGTATGATGCCGAGGCGTTTATCAAGTTTCCAGCCATTCAAGTGCGTGGACAATAGCAAAAATATAACCGTCGAGAAAAGTGAGAGTGTTGAATAAGCCAGACCTAAATAATATTTTAAAAAATTTTAATTATATTAGTATATTGGTATAGGTATGTATGTCCATAAAGGTGTCTAGGTTTGATCATGCTGCATATTTTTTTATTGTATCAATCATTGGCTCCTTTCACAAAGGACATTTGATAAGATAGCGTTAGATAAAGGATGCATCAAGAAAGAAGAAAAAAATCTTTAAGAAATTATTCAAGAACTCGACATGGAAGTACGATCAAATATTGGTAAATACTGTAAGATTAAGAAATCAAATTATTATAAAATAAATCGAGTTAGTTTTATCAAAATACAGAGGTACAAATACACTAAAGGTTTATCTAGACTGGTTACGGACCATTTAGAAAGCACGACAAAGTCTTTTGACTTTATTGGAATCGGAAAGGAATTTTTCTGAAAATATTCGTGGTTCCTTTGCCTCGGAGAACGAACGAAACTAAGTCTTTGAATGAATTCAATGAAAAGATCACCATCCTTAAAGTATGCTCAGATGATTTATATTGTCATCTTAAGGATAATTACTTTTTAAATTTCTATGTTAATCGAATTTGCCAAAAGCTCCAGAAGCAGACAAAAGTTCTTATCGTACTTTTTATACAGTCCAATGTTTTACAACTTACAAAGCACACTTCACACAGACAACAATGAAGCAACATTCACTAGAAGCGATACATGAAGAAATTTGCCAATTTCCACATTAACATACCTTTCGAGATGACATTGACATGCGATCCTGGTGCTATAATGGCTGTTTGTATGAACCACGGAAGCCCTAAGCACACTAGTATATCAAAGACATTGGAGCCGATAGCATTTGATACGGCCATATCGCCGAAGCCTTCTTTGATAACAGCTATTGAGCTTAAGGCATCGGGAACAGAAACACCAGCGGCGACAAAGGTCAAACCCATGACCGTGTCGGGTATCGCAAGCGTTGAACCAATAACCGTTATCATCCAGACCATGAAATACGAATAGAATGATATCCATATCATGGATATGACGAAGGTGAATGGATACCAATTACGGAATCGTTCCAAGCGACAATCGGGCATAGTTTTCTGGGACAGAAAGTGTATAGGATAGACAACGTACCACGCGATCAAAGTTGGCAATCCGCCATCGGTCGGACGATCCAATGGATTTGGCCGTTGTTCCTTTGCCTTGTCGGATGATTTATAATATTCGGCCGCTGGTTGTGGTTTTCCAACAATCGCTTTTTCTCCGTCAGTAGTTTTTGCGCTGTGTGACACAACGGCATCCGGTTGATCCGCATTGTAAGCCATATTTTCTTGCCCTTGTCCGAGATTGAATTGGCTCATTCCCCAATCGTCGACAGGCGGTGCAGTAGCCATGCGTGTGCTTGTACTTACAGGGTTTGAGCTCTCACCGCCCCAAGCGGCATTGGGATCCCAGCTAGCATTGGGATCACTATAGCTTTGATAGTCGGGTGGTGGATCTTCCTGATGCTGTTGACTAGCAGAGGTTGTGGGATTTTGTGACAAACTCGTCTGTTGCTGCGATCCCTCTGTATAAGAACTTTCCGGTATATTCTTGTACGTGACAAGCGATGATTGTTCTTCTTTGGTGGGTAATTTCAATGGCAGATTCAATGAGTAGGCCCAGCGTTCGAGTGGGGTATTGAAATGTAACGCGATGCAATAGAACACATAACAGAGTAACATGACCACGGATTCGAACTGTAAATAAATCGTAATTTATGAATGAATTCATATGAAATGCTAATATTTATTTCGCTTACGCAAGATATCACGTCATTCAAAATGATAAGCAGCATAACCAGTATGGAGAGACAATAGAAGAAGCAATCACGAACCAATGGCCACCAGTTCAATTGACATACGGTTCCAGAGCACAGAGCACAAACCGAAATGACGAACATAATATTGAACACCGCCGAACCGATAACGCCACTTATACCAATATCGTCTTTGGCAAAGAAGACACCAATTACCACAGTTGCTAGCTCAGGAGCAGAGCTACCTGCTGCCATGAAAGTTGCACCAGCAACATCCGGCGAAAGCTTCAGTTCTAAAAGGAAAAACAAGAGACTGCACAACAACCTTTCGCGAATGTGTCCAAAGGACCTTACCTTCGCACAAGCGATCCAAGCTGGCAACGAAATATTCATCGCAAACAATCGCTAGTCCAAAGAATGTATAAATCGCAACAAGCACATGTATTACCAGTCCGCCATGCTGTCTCAGCCATTTGCTCATGAGTGGACGAGGGAATTGCTCGATGGCGGGCGGTGTACAGTTTTCACGTTTCGGACGCCATGTGGGGACGGCACTTTTTAGCGTGTAGGTCGCCTGTGTTGGCTTGCTGCTGTTGTCTGCCTGCAATTGCAAGACCACTCAAATAAATTAATGTTGTGCTTAAATAGACTCCTATGATGCGTATGCTTATGTTCGTACGTGCTTTCATTTTCTTAGTATTCGAATACACATGACTGGGCATGTGTACGTGAACCTTACCTCCGTGGTTGTTGTCTCCTCCGGGTTTATTTGTATGAGTGTTTTATCTGGTGTATCTTCGCTTTTTGTTTCCCCCGGACCTGCCTCCCCGACAGGGTTTTCTATGTTCGGTTTTTCTAAATCGACCTTGGGCTTTTCTAAGTTTTCCTCTTTGAGTATACTCGGAGACTTGTCGTCGCCTTTGGCCGAATAAATTGTTATACAGTAGTATATGAGGAAGAGTAGCCCCATGTTCCAGAAGCGAGCGCGCCTACTTCTCCGTCGCAGAATCTTTGGAGAGCAAAAGTAATTTCAATAAAATTAATTTTTATTTATGTCTCATCTTAAAAAGAATTGAGTAAGGGATGTGAATCAAGGATAGAGAGAAATTGTAAAAGAAATTAACGGAATATGTTAAAATTTGTAAACAAAGTTGAACCAATCGAGAACAATTCAAAGTTATTTAGTTTTTAATTGGAATAGAAGTTCGAAAACACTTACGATACCTAAAAGAAGAAGTAAGAAAATCTTTCGCGAATTGGAAAGGTCATGTAAAGCCATGTAAGACTAGAAGACTGCACCTAAAACTCTTTATAACAAATCAAAATGGACCGCAAATAATCTTTGATGTACTGTAAAACCAGATATATTAAAACTAGAACTGAAAAAGGATTTGCTATACAAGAGAATTCATTATCGAAGAGTTCGTTATTGAGAGTTCCAACTGTATTATGAACATGTGATGGAGCTTACATGAAACAGGATAGATAAAAAAAACAAATAAGAAAGCTAACTTCGGTCAAGCCCGACTTTGATATACCCAGCCGTCCGACAATATTGGCGCACTATGTTTTGCCTTTCCGTACGGAAATTACCCAAATTTAATGTTAATAGATCGAATCAGTTTTCAATCCTGATCAAAAATATATTCAGGGTTCTCATAGAATCCGATAGTTGTCGGAATTGGAATTTTAGTCGACTGAGTTTTCCTATATATCTGATAGACATCCGGATAAAATAGGGTTCTGTGCAACTAAGAACTGATAATGACCAAAAACGACAAAATTGCAACAGATGTATGAAATATCGATCGATTTTAATTCCGATCGGATCCTCACCTGACTTATCAAGTAGCTTAAGAATGAAAAATTTGTGTGTGGAAATCGGGAAATGCAAAAAATTTTCTCGGAGTTGATTTCAAGAGTAGTTAATCAAAATTGACTTCAATTCTTGAAAGAACCTAATAAATTTAGAAAATTGCTATATTTGGTTTTGCCAAATTGGCAACAGGTTAATATGAAATCGATCGTCAAAGGGCCGGCCGGGAATTAAGTGGCCCAATCTCGTAGGTAAACTGTCTTTTGAATGGCAATATTTAAGAACTTGAAAAGTTAACCCATTAAATGTAAATTTTTTTAACTCTTTTCATGGTCATGTGACTTAATTGTTTCAAACTTAATATTGACTACTATTTTTGATGAATATCGATTTGCTGCTTAGTGTAATATAACTCAAACAAACTATTCCATCTTAAGGAGTTCAGAAACTTTATGAAAAGCTTTAACAAAATATGAATCTTATATTAAGGCTCGTAGTCTTCAACCTGTTTTAAACTTTTTGAAGGTTTAAACTTTCAAATCAAAGTCTTCAGGACAGTTTAAACCAGGTTTATGAATTTTATATGAAAATTTTGGAAAAATTCAAATAAATCAAAGGTATTTGATTGAGTTAAACTGGCATGAAGACTAAGAGAATATATTCCCAAATTAAAACTCTCGAAGTTCTTTAACCGAGTTGGAGACTGCGACCCGAAAAGTCTTACAGATTTCTTCACTTCCTTTTTATTCCAAATGGTCGGTGAGTGAGATGAAGAAGTGAGACGACAAGAAAAAGATATTAAATGGTTAAATGCGTTGACACATTTGTGTGAGGTTTCACTTCAACCCGGCATAAAGGCGCCCGGCTCTCGCATAAATTCATTCCTCAAAAGTTGTTTGCTTTTGGATCCTCATCCTGCTACATAAATCGATAAAACTAAAACGAACTCAGATTTCCGATTGCTAAGCTTAACTAAGAATGAGTAAGAGTATTTACTTATTCTAACGTAAACAATTTTCTCCATAGTTATTTTTGATGCTTCGTACTTCTCACTCAATCTTTGATTATTCTGAATTTTTTTTTCGCCTATCAACAAAGCCTGAACGATTATGCGCGATGAGATACATAGTTCGTCTAAGTTCAATTTTTGAGTGCCTTTTTTTATTTGTTTACCATTTCTTTCATTTCTTAAGTCTTAAGCAAAGTAAACGCAAAGAATCTATTCCGATCAAATCCAGAAATGTCCAGTGGAGTCTCAACGAGCGTGGAGAATAAATGAAAAACATGCTTGGACATAACACAATGGCACGAAATAGAACAGAATATAATGCTGATAAAGCATTTCTGTACTTAGGAGATTTCGTTCAGACGACGCGTCGTTTCATGAAATGGCAAACAACTGCAAAGGTACAAACATACATACATACACATATGTGTGCACATTATATCCATCAACCGCAACTTCGAACAAATCGAATGCGAACCTAGAACCCACTTATGGGGGCCTTCTCGAATGCACGTGGAAGAAGTAAAATGTGCATTGAAATTGGATACATGAAGCCAGTGTGTCAGTCAACTTTTGTCGCTGTTCACCTCCACGCTTCATGATTTTTCTTTAAGTACGAATCATTTTTCTAATCGAACGTTAAATCCATCAGAGGAGGCGGTTTTCTCAGTTTTTTTTATTTTTTTGTGATGCCACATTTTTTTCGTTCACAATCAATGAATTGAATTGAATACATATGTACATAGATGACCATGGCATAGAAAAATCCCTTTGAGAACATATAAACAATCACAGAGCCAACGCATTTTAATTCAAGTTATCGCTCATGCTTAATTATCCGCCAATCTGCCGCATTCGACGCATCCGTCAGTTGAAAATTTTTTTTTGCTAATCACCGCTGTAATCATCTTGAATCATCGCAATTTTCTGATGATAAGGAAGAGATTGAGTTGTTAATTGTTTGCTTCTATTTCGAAGCCGCCTGCGATGAGAGCTGCCCACAAGGGTATAATCCAGGCTTCGATGAACTGAATTTTTTCAGTTCAAAATCAAAGTAGATTAGAGCAATGTCTCGATTTTCACGCCCATGGCTGTCAACCATACTTTCTAAAAATACCGATTTTGCTAAAAAAAAAAAAAAAAATCTTTCCATAAAAAAAATCTTGTTCCAACCCATTTTCTAAAAGCAAAAGCCGCCCACTGAAGGACGTGTCCTTTTGATGCCTTCCGTCGATGTACGTAGAAAAATGAATGAACGAATTCAAGTAACCATGCAACGCTCCTAAAAATAGGCTATGCCATTTTTCTCATGAAAAATGCAACAAGAGAATCATTTGAAAATTAATACGTCGCGATTTTTCCACGGATTGAAAGAAGACGTGACTTTGACAGATTCCTAGAAGCGCGAGTCTCTCAAAATACTTGGTATCCTTTTCCTCAATCCACAGAGATGAGATTTAAGGCCTTTTTATATAAAATTAATGGAAATAGTTTCGGCTTTCGGGACTGCTTATACATATTTTGCCGCTTTTGTGGATTGAGTAAGCTATGAGCAATTACTCGTGTTACAAGAGGCACTTTTGTTTTTTTCAGCTGCTAGATTATATTCTAATTCATGTGAAAATAAATGCAATGAAAATATGAAAACTTTAGACGTAACTTATTGTAGGTACATATGTATGTATATAGAATGAATGTCAATGATGAGACTATTTTACTTTTATTTGAAAATTTTATTTGAGATTATTCTCAAACGTTAAATGATAAGAGTTCGACTGATTTTGTTTTGATTATTTCTTCAATTTTTTTTCTCTTTTTTTTTGCCGATTTCTTTGAAGCTGCTAAATGGCCTTCATTCTGAAGAGAAGACACAAATGACTGAGCTTCTTTATTTGATAGGAAAATAAGAAGAACAACAGAAAAGGAAAATCTATTAGTGAACACACACACACATACATATTCACTGATGGCTCCAGAACGGAAGACTCCGCTCGAGCTATAAAAGCACGAAGCATGGAATATTGATTTTACCAGAGCGGGTGGCTTTCGTTGGGTGGTATGCGTTTGGTGAATGAATGTTTGAATGAGTGGGTTGGATGGTGGATACCAACAACTGTTTCTGTGGTGAGTTCAAATGTTATTTTATTTGTTTAAAAAATCGGTTTTCTCTATTCAATTTTAATATATGTATGCATATATTGTATATGTATTTTTTTTTTAACCGCTTCAAAGATAGCCGCCAGATAATAACAAAAAAAAAAGAGAGAAAATTGTCGCCATTGAATTGCCACCCACCCACGTATACGGTATACCTCAAGCCCCTTAGTGTTCTTTGCGGCGCTTACATCATGTTTTTTGTGAAAGAAAAATCAGAGAGAAAAAAATCTTTGTTTGAGTAAGGATTTTAACAAAAGGATTCCAGTCACGATTGTAATTTTAGTGAGCGTAACTAAGTCGTGAGCGTAGTCGTCGTTTTATTGTTGTATTGTATATACATATTTTATGTTTTTTTGTTGTTGCCGTTGTCGTTGTCGTCACCGTCATTCATTATTTTGCACTCATACTCATCGTAATCGTCATTTTTGTAAATTTCATCGTTTTCGTCCTTTTGTTTCGACTTAAATTGCCAGCGATTGTCACTGGGGGAATAAGCTACAATTGTTTTCAAATTTGTTTTTCCTGCTTTGGTTTTTTTTTGTCTTTCTTTCTTTTTTTCTTTCTCTGTGTGCACAATTTTTATTCGTGCCTTTGTACGATGGCAAATCCACTTGGATGTGCACTTGAAGGTAATAGAAAAAAGAAAAGAGCAGGCGGATGGAGGAGAGGGGGGAAAAAGGATAAGACGACCGTGATGATAATTGCAGTGCAATTCAATTTCATAATGCAACGCGTCAGAATTGAGCGTGAAAAGCAGGAAAACACTTGCATTTACCATTTTCTCGTGGAAATCCGCTCTTGTCGGAGCTTAGCAGCTGAAGTGTATAAGACTTTTTCCTCCGATCGATTTTGGTTTGTTTCTATTTTTTAATTTTTTTTTTTTTTACTAATTAATTTTCTTATTTTTGATTCACGTTTTTCTCGTATTTCGGTTTTCGCAGCTTTTCCGATTCTCCCGAATTTGGAATGGAATTTTTTTCTTCTGTTATTTTATTCGATTTCCTTGAACGATTTTGCGGCAACGGCGACTATTGTAGGAAGTAGAAAACAGTTATACAGAATAAAAACGTTGCGTAGGAAAATCGAATCGAATCGAATCGAACGAAGAGGATTTATTTTATCATTTTCGATTTAATTTTTGATTTGGTTTTTCTTGTTTTTTTTTTCACATATTTTCACATTTCCCTGAACGTACTTCTTGCTTACGTGGGCGTTGAATTAAATTTTCTATTTATATTTATTAATTTTTTTTTTTTTTTTTTTCTTTAAGAATAATTTTCTGAGGTTTTTGGTCAAATGGAAAAATCCATCGAACGGAAGACACCGTAGAGTTTAGAAAAAATTGACTTTTCACCAAAGGCGCATCGGAAGGTATACGGAAATGGAGCAGCTCCGTTTCGTTCTCGTTTTTTTGGTCTCCGTTCCGTTTCAATTGCAGCCAGATACTGAGATTCTTCTGATTGAGTCGAACTGACGGACTGACTGGAGCAAAAGGCAAACGTAACAAAGAAGAAGAAAAAAAAAACAACAACAGCAAAGCTTCTATTTACGCGCTGGCTTTGCGAACGACAAAGGCATTCGAATTCACCACAGAAAGCACATTGAGTAGATTGAAATGCGTGGGGCGAAGATTTTTTCCTACCACACAGACTGGCTACATGCGCAGTCATAGTTACCGTTAAGAATACGAGAAACGCATCGTTGAGCTTAAAAGCGTAAGTTCATCAGATTCAATTACTTTTGGGGGGAAATTGAATTTAACCCGGTATGGCAGCACTTTTAAAGTTCATTCCACAAATGGCATAAAGCCTCAGTTAGACTTAACTTAAAGGAATTTTACTTAAGTTGATGAATCAGTTGTTTCGATTTATTGGATACATTTTCTATGAGAGTAGTGATTTCATAATTAAACGATATAATGGGGAATTCTAGTCTGGAATTTACACATAGGGACTGGCTCACCGGGCAACTGGGAAAATACCCAAAAGATACGTTCGAAATTATATGTACGCACCCACACGTTCAAGGGCCTTTTGAGACACCTGAAATTTTCAGCATTAAAGCGTTCATACTTAAGGTGAAATCACAAAATGTGTCCCTTTTATTTTAGGTTAATCGAATTTTCTAAGCACATAGTGTAGAGAGCCCGGTAGGCCCCTAAGGTCCCAGTCCAGGCCTGATGCTAGGTGTGCTTTCGAATGCGATGAAATTAGTCTTGTTTGTCTGCTAGGTTTTTCCAAATATTTTAAGTCAAAAGTTTTGACTGACGGAAAAATATTAATCAAGGAATAACTCTAATGGCTGATGGAAAGATAAAAATCGAAAAATAAAAGTTTTTGGCATATTCAGAAAGATCACGAAAAATTACTGTGCGAGAATTATATTAGTGGTACTCATGCAGCTTCGCAAATGCCTTCGCAACTTTTCCCATCGTAAATTTTCATATGAATTTTGACAGTTGTGTGACAAAATTTCTCATTTCCCACAATTTGCGAAGATCTCATGCATCATCCCACTATTATTTTCGTCAACTGGGAAGATCGCTGTGATCTTTGAAATACCAATACGGGTCTTGAGTCTTGCCAGAGTAGTAGCGATATGGAATAACTGCCTAAGTCGAAAAAAATCTATTCCGGGAAAAAGTGCGCTTCAAGGCAAAATGAGTTTTTGCGATGGACAAGTTCGTACTTTTTTTTTTATTCCATTTTATTCCCACGCCTAAAATCACTCGCTTTCAAACTTACTAAGTACACCTCTGGATCTGAAGTTCCAAATTTGATTGAGCAGAAATGACAACTCAATAATCCGATTCGTCTACACAATCAGCGATAAAAACGCGCTGAATAGAGCTGCCTGGAAAGTCATATTTTTTCTAGCATTTCTATTATCCTTTTGCAATTTATAAAGAAAAGAAAAGAAGAACCAGAATAAGAATAATTGAAAAAAGGACCAAAGTCATATGAGAAATTGCGGATAATAAAGCAAGAGCCATTGTCATTGTCGTTGTCAAGTGCCTTATTCGGCAAATATGTACAAAACAATTTCAAGATCGGCGGCGATCGTTTTGAAGTTGCTCGTGTCGGTCGTCTCCGTTGAGTCGTTCGAATGTTCGGGCCATCAGCGATGCATCAATAGACAAGGCAAACACTTATAAGGATTTTGCTATATTATCCGTTTAACTTCGATTCGGCGTGTCTGATGTTGTTATAAGTTGTTTTGTGACATACCCAATCTGTGATCTATGCCGACGCCCATTTACGATGCCGGCAAGTGGTGCTCAAAACCAAAAGTCACGAAACAATGGAAAAATATTATCCTGTTGACACCTCAAAACACAGACAATTCAGCTAATTATTTTATTTCAATGAAAAAGAATTTTTTTTTGCCAGCTTCTCCTACGTTTGAATTTAATTGAGAAGTAATTCGAAGAGAGTGTAAAAGTTGTTTTAATTTCATTTGAGAGTAGATTCGCCCAGGGGGCACATACAATGTCTTTTGCCTGAGATTAACATTTCGTCATCACCATCATCTTAAAATCTTAGATTTGGATGAGCTACAATTTCCATTGTACGAACTTCAAAAATCGATTCTCTTTCATGAAGTTTTTTCGGTCAATTCGGTTTTTTGAGAAACAATTGGACGAACCTAGAATTTCATACATACAAGAACAAAACAATCGGACTTCTCGCCTCAACACACTGAGAAGTTCGAGCTGGAGAAACAATCGATAGCCTTATCGATACTATCGATTGTTTCAAACTATCGAAAACATCGACGGTTTTTGAAGACTATCGATAGTTTTGATTCATGGACATATACTTTAGCATTGGAAAGTTGTTGCTGGCGGTGACAGAGGGCTTTCTTCTTTTTGAAATGGACAGCTTCCTAAAAATGCCTTTATTTAGATAAGGGCGAGAGCCGCTCGAAAAGTCATCTTTCGATTATCAAAATTATCGATTATCAAAATTATCGATAATCGAAACTATCGATGATGATGGTGATGATGATGGTGATGATGATGATGATGATGGTGATATGGTATGAGATGTGATGATGATGTGATGATGATGGTGAGATGATGGATGATGATGATGTGATGTATGTATGATGGTGATGATGATATATATGATGATGTGATGATGATGATGGTGATGATGATGATGATGTGATGTGATGGTATGATGATGATGGTGATTGATGTGGTGATGATGATGTGAGTGATGATGGTGATGATGTGTGATGTGATGTGATGTGATGTGATGTGATGATGATGTGAGTGGTGATGATAGGTGATGGTGTGAGGATGATGTGTGATGGCGATGATGGTGTGAGGCTGTGAGTGGTGATGATGATGGTGACTGATGATGTGACGGCGATGATGAGGCGATGATGACGGTGATGATAGACGGTCACGGTGATGATGATTATGACTTACGCACGTTCTTGCTTCCTCACGTCTCGAACAATCTTCAGAAATTCTGCGAGTCTTAAGTGTCCCATTTTACAAACCAATGAGAATTATAGGCGTCATAGCTAAGATTTTATTCTATGCACTGATGCCAGAACGAGGTGTTTTTTCCGTTTTTGATGGAATTTTTCGATTTAACCCTTAACCAAAAATCATTTCAAATGTTTACAAGGATTTTTACTGATCACTTTCCTAAAGAAAACAGAAATAAAGAGATTTTTTTCAATTTCTAAGGGAAAAGAGTCACCAAAATACTGCCTAGCATCAGTGCTGGTTACAAAGTATGGAGTATTGAGTAAGAAAGGTTTTAAAATTTGGCTTCTTGTATATTACACGTGATATTAAATGAGGAGGGATACTTATGCACAGTATTTTATTTAATTATTATAGGACCACCATTAATTTTTTTAAATTTAAAACTTTTAAATGGTGGATATTTAAATGTCAAACAGCACAAACATGCTTGATTGAAATCACTAGCAATTTTCCAATACAATATGTTTATATTTTGAAATATATCTTCCGATAGTACGATCGATACTATCGATTTTCAGACTATCGACTATCGATATTTCAGACTTTCGACATCGATGGTCGCAACTATCGATATTTCTCCAGCTCTATTGAGCTCTATTGATAAAGAGTCTTAAGGCAAGAGTCCCCATTCTTTGGCTTGACTTTATACCGAGATCATGGAAAAGATTTCTCTGCATCATTTTGGAATTCTTCCAATATTCCTTCATTTATGAATGAAAAACTCCAATCGAATCGAAATCGGAATCGTTCCGCTAAATCCTCTGCATCAACTGAAAGATAATTATATAAAGGAAACTGCCGTCTTAAAGGATTACGAATTCAATATGATTTCGATTTCGAAGACCGCGAGGAAATCGATTCAAAACGCTCACTTCGAGAATACATTTTTCCTAGACATTATGTCTATGGCATTGAACTAAGAAATCAGTTCAAAAGAGCCCAAAGACCTGAATGATCACAGTGAAAGCGAACACAAAAGAACATTTCTAACAAGGATATCTTTTGAAATTGTGCCAGCTAAGAATAGAATCTAAGGTGAAACAATAAAAATGTGGCTATTATTGCCGCATCTGACAGATTTGCAATTGTGGTCGCTTGTTCGTAGGTATGTATCATAGCCATGACACTGCTCAATTGATCCTTATCACAGTTCGATGCAAGATGAGCACAAAACGTGGTTTCATCATTATTTATGTCATGACTTCAATGGCGAACGAAGGTGTCAAAAAGTCGGTACAGATGCGACGAACGTTAATGTCCTTTTTTTCTCGAATCCACTTAAATAAAATTCTTTTAACAGTTTTTTGTGACAAAAAAGGACATAGGACATATGAATTTTTGTTTCGGAAAATATCAATTCTGAAATGATTTTTATAACACCACAAATGAGAATCCTTTTGAATGCAACACTAAAATCGAGGGCTTTCGGAAGAAAGAAGTTACAAGTATTTGCCTGAATCGCAATTTTTTGATGCTCTTCTCGATGGTTAATTTATAGTCCATCCGTACATACACATCTATGGACTTGAATATATGACTGCTATATACTTACATATGAATGTATCCTTGCATTTTAGTAGATCCATACCTTTGAATGTTCGCATACCGTCAAATGAGTGATATGCGCTTGCTGATGGCATCGTGCTCGCCCCTTTTTGAGACTGCTTGAATGAAGAAGGCGTCGTATGGGCAACGGAACGCGCTCGTGAATCCTCCATCCCTCCTATATCTATTCCATCTATCTGTGAATGCGTGTAGTGTGGCTTTTATTATTATTTTTTCTTTTTTGTTTTCGTTTTTGTTTTTTGTTCTTGAATTCCAAGTGTTGTCACTTCACTTTATGGTTTCGGTAGTTTGTGCAACACAAAAGGTGAAGAAGGGTGGAAATAATTTCAATTTATGATGTCAATTTCCCATTCTCCCTTCGTCGTTGGAATTTGATTTTAGGGATCATGACAAATCGAATGACATCTACCGCTTCAATTAGCTTGTGGTATCTTTTATGTGCCTTCATTGGCAGCGGTGAAGGTAAAGGAGTTGTTGTCTCAGTTTTCCAGAGCAAACTACAAACAGGGTACGAGTGCAGCTTACAATATAATGTCATGCAAACTGAATTGGCTTTTTTTTTTGTGATGACTTGTTTGGGCTATTATGTGGTCGGTAGATGATTTTTTAGGTAAAATTTAAAGTTTTTCCTCCCTTTTTTCCCCTCTTTTGGTACTTAGATAATCCATTTTACGTACAATTTCATGGAAGTTGCTTATGTATATATATTTTCACGCTGCCGAGTTGTGGCGAAAGCGCAATTTCCAGTTGCAACAAGTTCTCTATAGTTAACTTTTATAATCATGAGAGCTGACTTCGTATATAATTACAGGAGACTTCCGTTTCAACTAGCTCAACGTTACCAGCATTTCTCGTTAAATTTAATGATATCATCAGAGCTCGGATTTTGTTGATTTTATAATTATAAAGCATACTTTATGGAGCAAAACTTTTCTTACCGACATTTTGCGAATAAGTAAAACGAAATTGAATTTCAAACCGCTTTTCAAACTTCAAAAAATGCATATTGAAGTTCAAAATTGATTTGAGTCTTAACTTTATGTGAGTTGAAAATTTTACTATAATTTATTATGAAGTTATTAAGTAACAAACAGGACTTCCTTAATATCAAGTATGGCTAACATTTCTCAGTTTTTAATGATATCTAATTAGGGCTTTCGAAATTTGTTAAGTTTATAAATTTAATTAGTACTGAGTCATTAATTGGACGATATTTATTAACATTTGACGATCTAGATTATTTGCAAAGCATTTCGTATTTTGGTCCTCATATTTTACAGTTGCTATCCTCAAAAGCTTCGAAAACAGTTGTTGTCTCTGACCCAGTTCTCCACTGGATATTGCCTTGACACTGTTGACCCATTTCCACGATTGGCATTATTCTGCATTTCGCTTCGGTTGGTGTTTATTTGACGGAATGACGCTCTGTCGCCGGTAACGGTTTTGTGTTTTCACACGGCGTGAAAATCGGTGCCGAATTTGGCCATTACATTCGCTTTTCCGTGTTAGCTTACTTTCTGCTAAGTAATGCTATGAGTAATGCGTCTAGTGGCTTAGAGATGATAGTGTGACGTTATGAATGCAACCGTTTCGTCAGATGTGACTCACAACACCATTTATATCTAAAAACCTATCGATCCGATTAATATCCTCCGATTCCAAATATCCTATGAAGAGAATGTAAAGGGAGCAAGGATTTGGAAAATTTTTAAGAAAAATAAATTTTTTTTTTTTCTAATTTGTGAACCTTATGTACTCTCCTTTTCTGCATAGAAAAATTTCAAGAAAAAAAATTCCCAAGGAATATATGGACCGTTTACTTTGAAAATTGAAGGCCGTAGGTTATTTTAGTTTTTGGATTCGTGTTAAGCTACCAATCTAAGGACTTCGCAGTTTTGATGGGTTGTGGCGGGTGATGGGTAATGGACATGCACCACTTAATATCTCGAAATAGAAAAATGGAGTTACACCACTTTCTACGTAAACGGTTCATAATATATATGCAGTTTTCTATATTGCATTATCCTGAACACAAGAATTTTTTTCCAAAAGCTTTTTTATCCTTTGGAACATTCTCAACATTTGCCAAAGAATGCCGTATGTTGAATGTTTTGTTTTAAAAAAACTCTATTGATGAGGAATTGTAATGGGACAACATAGGTAATTTATCGGCCAATTTGGAACTCTACGGGCGTTTCTGCGATTTTATTATTTTTTTTTTTTTTTTGCATATGTGCAAAAAAATTCGCAAATACCAAATCCGCAATCAGTTTTTGGGGTTCGCAACTAGTTTAGGAGGAATCGCGATTTAAAAATTGGCGAAAATCACCTAAATTTCTCCCAATTTTTAACATTGTTTGCTTTGCATTTTTATAAGAAAACTTTTAAAATTGTTTCAAGTGCTGCCACCTATTTAAGAATCTAAGAGTTTAAGATTTTTTGTAGCTATTATTATAGAAATGTATTAATTAAGCGAATGATCTGCAATTTTAACAATGCAAATATTAAAACTGGGCTTCCGGCGGAAATCATTTTTCCGGAGTAATTTGGCGAAGCCGATGTTTTTGCGAGAATTCAGAGCCGGAAATTCAGATCCTTTCGTGGAATTTTTTAAGGTCGCTGCAGAGGTATACTAGCCTGTGAGGCAGCAGCACCGGTTATCTGAGGAATCTGAATCCAGTGCCAGTTAGGTTGAGGATGACGCAGATACCGACACTGGCACCCCTTAAACGCCCACAAATCGGTCCTTTTCTACTTGCGGACCACCACCTGCAAATCGGCCCTTTCTGGACCACCGAGATAATAAAAAAGAGTTTTCAATTGTGAAGTTTGAAAATTGCGACAATTAATGGTAACGGACGCGACATAACGGCTACGGACACGACATTTTTTTTCTGTATATTATGGTTACGGACGCGACATACTGGTTACGGACGCGACATAGTGGCTACGGACGCGACATTTTCTCTGGTTTTCCTTATCTGAAACACAAACAGCTTAAAAATCTACTAGTTTCGAGTAAGATTAAAAATATTAAGTCTGGCAGCGCTACGTAGTAGCTGTAAGTGAGTTTGGATACGTTTCTCATACAAAATTCAAATGGTAATAACTTCTAAACTAGATGCGACCCCCAAATTCTGATTGCTGATTTAGAGTCAGGAGGTCATTCTTCGTCTATGTATTCAATATGGGCGAAATCCCAGAAACGCCCGTAAAGTACACTTAAGCCAATTTATCATTCAAATAAGTTTAATGTTATCAAATTTAATACATCTTTCTATAGAAGTATCGTATTGTTTTCATTAGATTACAAAACTCTAACATATTATCCAGGCAAAGGTATCAAGTTTTATAGAAAAAGAAGCAAGGCGTGTTATGCATTCCTAGAGTTACTTAGTAGGCACTGTTTTTATTTTCTCAAGAAAATTGATGCGAAAACTTTTTCTTTCTACACTTGGTTTACAATATAACGTTGCAGGTTCCTGCATTTATGGCTTATAATCCTGCCAATTGCTATGATTTAACGTCAAAAAATCATCACAATATTTTGCAATATTGACCAAATACACCGCCAGTTTCCTTAATTCACAATTTTCATCGTCGAGCCATTCGGTTTGTCGCAGTGATTTAATTTGCAAGCCCGATTTTGGATTCATTGCAAGATATCTTGACTTTTCATCGATAATAATTGAATTTTTTGGACCATATTTCTTTGGATATTTCCCCCAGATTATCGATAGCGGCTTTGTTTCGAAAACTGGAAGCTGAATGTTCAAATCTTCATTAGTAGAAACGCATGCATGCCAGTCGAGGTAGAACCATATTTTATAATTTGGATTTTTCGAAATACCCAGAATATCGATAACTTGTTCAATCCATCGCATACAATCGGCTGACCAAATTACTATTTCGTAATATGGATAAACTGTCGCGAGAAACTCATGCAAATATGGGTGCATTTGTTCTTTTAGTTGCACTTCGACCGAACGACGGTCATAGCATGAATATTGTATAAAATTGTCTATATCCAAGACAATCAATCGTTTCCCCTCTCTTGGACTATTTCGTTCATTGATCTTATAGTCACGAATTTTTTCTTGAACTTTGACCAAGAACACCAATATCGGGCAGTTGGCATCATCTGTAACGTCGTCAAAAAATTTTGGCATCCGGGAAACTTTACGAATCGCCTCCTCTGTAGATCCAACCATCATTAATTTGTAATTGGATTTTTTAATTATTAGTCCCAGTTTGATATCATCGCTTGCAGGTTTTCCTGAAATTAAATTTAAATGCTTTTTTTTTAAATATATAAATAATAAATTAATTTAATTCCGAAAGCAACTAGCCTTTATAAGTTAGATTTATCAATTTCTGACGATTGGGACGGACCTCAGTCCTTCTATAAATCTCATGACGCAAGGCCGATACACTATTTCCTTCTTGCATCCTTATCGGAAATTCTTTTCCTTCAAAACAAAAATGTTTATAAATTTCAAGTAATTCACGATATACATATAAAAAAAAAGGATTTTCAAAAAGTCCATCGGTGACGTAGGATATGCAAAGGATGTAATGTTATTGATGCCATCTCACCTGCCCATTTAACTATGATAGTTAAATCTTTTACATTGTTCGCTTTCTCTTCCATTTGATTAGCTGATGGACAGAAAAATCCGGACAATTTTCACTAACTCAAATCAACGGGAAACTGACGAAACACAAATACGGCTTTTAAGCGTTTTACTGAAATTTTCAAAGGAACTTGGATGTCAACATCAGCTGACAAATGTTGTGTACAAAAGTTTTCAAAAATTTTTAGATCAGTAAATAATTTTTTTTGAAAAACAATGCCTTATGCCTGATTTCCCTGCCCTACTGTGCAAATGAGAGAGTAGTGTTATTCAAGCAGCTGTGGAAATTGAAGTGTGCAAATTTTGCCCTTTTGTATGAACGACCCTGCGAAGAACGAGTGCAAAACTTTTGCGATAACATAGCGCAAATTTTGCCCATCAAAATCGATGTGCAATATTTGTCAGGCCGCGGAATTTTTTTTGCATAAAAACAAATTTGCACAAACGCAAAATTTGCGAAGCTTGCAAAAATTGCACACCTGCTTGAATCCCACTAGTGTTTGTCTTCTTCTTCTATCTAAACATCTCTCATTTGCACAATCGTGTAGTACGGTAACAGTTTTTGCTAAGACTGCACAGTTTTGGGCGGTACGGGAACAGACCTAATATTGCAAAATTAGAAAATTTTTATTTTTTTTTTTTAAATGTCATAACTTAATTTTTCCCCCAATAAATTCTCCCATATTTGAGCAGCCCTTTTCAAATACTTCCAGCAACAAAATATAATATAGCAAAATTGTTGCGAAATATTTGACGGGATTTACACTGAGTGTAAAGATCATTTCGATTATGAAAAAATATTTTGTGGGCTGGGGTCGCACGGGGATGTGATATGGGAGCATAAATTTCTCTCTTCCCCATGTGTCCCTTGTTAACAAAAAATATTTTTCTATCCAAATATCTTACAGTGTGAATTCCGTCTTTGATGACATGGATGAAGGTTTTTGAAGAAGAGTTGCCTTATTTCCTCAGCTGGTTTTGGACATATTCAAGTTATTTGCAAAAACAAAGTAAGTGTTGCTTTTGTTTTATTGTCTTGCACTGTTGCCAGTTTAGGGGAATCTCGCCAAAATTAAAAGACATTTATGATCTGTAGTGGAACTTTTGGGCAGAAAAAGTGGTCAAGGAAAATTTTATGGGACCAAATTTTTATGTTTAGAAGATTTCTAAAATAAATTTTAGGGAGTTTTGGCCTTGTTTTGAGACATTCAAGGGAATATTCCCATAAAAAAAACTGGCAGCAGCGTTGACTTGTGTACTGCTGTCACTACTGCTTTAAATATGCAACTAATTGTACATGGCTGCATTTTATTGGAATTGTTTTGACGTACGTTTTAGACTGCAGAAAGAATTCAATCGGCTTTGAAGAAAGTTTTGAAAAGAATAGGCTGACTTTTTACACTTTAAAAGCGAATCTATTTCCCCGGCATATTTTTCCTTTATGGGCTCTACGCAGATATGCAGGAAGTATAGAGCTCGTTCTTATGAAGAAGGAAATCAGAGTTGAAATTTCGATGACAGGTCGACAGAAATATAGAAAATGTATGACTTAAATGCAATCCTGCATGTTCGATTGCTTTTAATCTGCGTATTCGTTGAAGTATCAGAAGTAGCTCAAAGTACTTCTTCGTTTTTTTTTTTGCATGTGTTTAGTATAGGAAATTTACTTCCTGCATATCTGCGTAGAGCCCATAACAAACAAAATGCTGCTATCATACATACAAATGTACATAGGTGCCAAATTCAAACAATCGCATCGTTTACAAGGACGAGGAAGCCTTCAAACCAACATTGTATCGTTACATGATGCTGAAACCAAGCGAAAACGATGACTGTTTAACGATACCAAGGAATTAGAAGAATTCGAATCGGTTTTAAGAAGACATTCAGAGAGAATTCCAAACATGAAATTACTGAAAATTACAGAAGAAACTCCAATAACCCTAGAAAAAGGATATTGAAGAAATTTGGTTTAAAATTCCGCAAAAAAATGGAAAGAAGGAGAAAATTTGCTTTGCCCTCTTCGTGGACGGCAGTTTAAAATTAGACGCAATTCAATGTGGATTTTGGTTTGTATGAAATGCTTAAATTTTATCGCATGCAGGTTGGCAGAAGGATGGTCATTCGGAAGATGGTGTAGTTTAATGATGGTTGCTTTCGCTCGACCACGATCATTTTCATGAAGTGCTTGAAGCTTGAAGAAGTGTCTTTTCCAATGGAGCAACGAATGGAATCAGTCACCGAAATGCGATCTCACTCCAAATGAATATTCCCTCGATGTTTGCAAAAATACTGCTTCCTCAATTTTTATTTGACTTATTTTTTTTATCCTTTTTTCGCTTGAAAACTATTTACTCTTATAAGAAACAAGGCCCAGAACACGCCAGTCAGGCATTTCAAGAAGAAAATCGGTTTAGAGATGAGATGTATGTCATTTATAATGTTAAAATTAGACCACTTCAAGTGCAGAGGGTTAAGAACAATGTTTCGTATAGCAGTTGGAGCTTTTATGGAGAGATAGGAAGAAGCTAACATTGTACATATCCACGAACAACACGTCGGATTTAAGAGATTTTTCCGATCGTTTGATTCTTCTGATTCTGTTAATGGAATCATTTTGTTGGGTCCATTGCCAGTTTTCTTCAGTTGATTGTCATGGGCGTCCCAGACGCGTTTGAAACTCCTGAAGTTCCTTCGAAAATAATTGAACTTTATAGCGATTTTCATGGCAAAAATTTCCTGCAGTCGAAGGATTGGTTTGCATTTTGATCGATTTGACTTTAATTTATTGTCTTTGACCTTAAATTGAATAAATTTAAACCTTAACAAGGTAATTTAGTTTACAATTCTACTTACATATGTACATACATATCGACCACGGTCTTGAAGTCAAAAATTCCGACAAAGCCTACTCATTAAGAATATGGCGAAAAGGATTCGAACATCCGAAAAAAAGGCGAAAAATTAATAATAAGTAACTATTTGGAGAAAAGTGCGTTTTCTTTTTGTCGGGGGCGGGGGAATATTAATTTAGAATAGGGATGTTTATAAAAAATTGCACTCAGTTATAAAAGGACTCTTTAGAGCTATCTTTGAAAACATCAACTACTTTGCTTTCATAAAACACAATTCCGATTTTTCGGTTTTGGAGGAAAATGCTCTTAAAAAGGTCGAAGAACAATAAAAAGCAATGACAATACCTTTTGTAGGTAGGAATTGATGTCTTAATGCCCACATCGATCGATGAACGATCAATCAAATTTTGTCGCACTTATTTTGGCTTGATTTTTTGCGTCAAATTTCATGAAAAGATACAAAATCAAGTTGTTTTTCCATATCGAAGGACGAGAATCGCACGAGCGGAACCAAAATGCTTTCGCGCTTGAAAGGAAAAAAAAAAAATTGTATAAAAGTCTTTCAATTGGAGAGCATCAATCAAAGCTGCGAATGACACGAGCTCATCGACCGACAATACGCAATTCGCAATTTTCCAACAAAAATATATTAATTTTTTTTTTTTTTGTCCATCTCGAGTTCAAACCCAACAACAGTTGTGGTTATTTGAAAGGACCTACGCATCGGCATCGTTTGTACTAGCCTAAGCTGATTGATACGGTACACCTTGGCAGAATATTTGTAAGTATATAATGCAAAAGAGAAAGAAAAAAAGAGAGGAAAAAAACTTTTTTAAATTTCCAACTCGAACGGTCCATAGACCCATTGTTGACTACTTGAGCTACTTAACTCGACGGCGACGCCCGTTTGTTAGTTTTTATTCATGGCCATTGCCTCATCATCCACAGTTGGGTATGCCGGCCGCATTGTTATTCAAACAGAAATTTATCGGTTATCATTTGCGCCTTTGCAGCATAATTACTCGGTAGGTGTCACCACATGAGGCCAAATGAGGAACTGGCAGTTAACTCCTATTCCACAAAGTAACGTTCGCCGGGACTCCTCATTGTTCGTCAGTTTCAGCAAAATTTTTGTACATTTTCCTGAATTTTCCGATAAGCAAAACATAATGAAAAACAATTATCTCTTCTGCTGCCGTTTCGTTCAATGGCGTTCCAGCAGGACCTTAACACCATCGCCTGCATGATTTTTCCCGTTTGCCCATTATTTATGAATAAGTGTGAAAAGGGCTTTGGCCAAGGCGAAAGATTTTTGCGAATTTTGAAAAGTGAAATAACAAAACACCAAAGAAAAAGAAAAAATAGCTACTATTCTTCTCTTTCGTCATTTCTTTTCCTTTCCTTTCCTTTCCTTTTTCAATGAACATCTTAACTTGTTCTCGACTTCTTTTCATTGAATGAATACCAAAATGGAAATGCAAATGGAAATGGAAATGTCTCGCTTCTCTTTGTGGATGAACGTGCTCGCCTTATCCCATTCAGTGCATTCAAGTATTCTATGGGACCATAGGAACTCGTGCAGATTATTTCAATGAAGCGGTTATGGCATGTGTGCAGTCGGGTGCATATTTTCGCAGGACGTCAAGATTGCTTCTTAAGTAGATTTCTGCCATCAAATCCGCTGTAATCCTTAAAGCGTGTTACATGCCAAATTGAATAACATTTAGAGCAAATCCAGAGCAGAATTCTTGACATTCATATGGAAACGTTCAGCAATCTTACGGAATGTGAGGCAATTCAATTGAAGGGAAAATTAGCTATAATATGATAGTTCAGTCGATTCTGGATGAATTGCACTAATTTTCGCAAGGCCTGTTCATATAACCTAGGTTGCTCGAACTATCGTGGCTCAATATTTGTATTTTTAGTTCGATTTATTTGGCTCAAATATGTACACAAATTTATATTTACCTAAGGTTCACAAAAAACCTATTTTTCTAATTCATGTTTTGAAAAAATTCAATAGGGGAACCGTCCTCGGTAGGTAACGATCCTAGCCAAACTTGTAGCAGTATCTGATTGGGTATAGGATCAAACTCCCAGTCGTATAACTGGGTAGGCACTCAGTGCAGTCGTGTTAGGATGATAGCGACTTAAAACAAAACAATTCTTATAATTGATATATTAGGGTGTCCCCAAAAAGAAATTTTTTTTTGAACGTGCTTTTTTCGAAAGCTTATGGGTTTAAGTATTTTTGAAAATTTTTCTGTATTTTTTCTGATTTTTCGTTGTCTCATTGGCGAGGTTGTTTTTGGACCTTTTTGTAAAAAAAATTCCTGACAGAAAACGGAAAAAGCTTTTTCAATTAAATTTTCTTTAATTGTGTTAGGAATGAATGAAAGTTATTAAAGAAGCACTTTCTTTTTGATGTGAGGGCGGTTGAAAAAGTTCTCGGCCGTCAAAATGGATGATCAAAAAAAACGGTGTAGTGCTGACTGCCACAATTCCACGTCTCCAAATTGGCTGAAATGAAAAAAAAAACGGAATTATAATCAGTGTAAATGTCATAATGGCGTGAACCTTTAAAATAATTTTTGGAATTTTTTTTTTGACAAAATGGCTGCCATTGAAAAGTGACCCATGATTTCGGGTATATTTTTTTGTAGTTCAGTGTAAAAAAAAATAGTAAAAAATTTGTTAAAATTATGATTGAAACTCACGCCATAATGATGACAATTCTGCGTCGAATGCACTTCGTTTCATTAAAATCGGTCCGTTGAACTGGAGAAATCGTGGCCGCCAGTTCAAAAGAAAGTGGTTTCGAGATAAATGCATTTAAAGTTGGAAGCAACGCAAAAATTACTCATTTTAGCGCGGACCTGGCTCGACAAAGAAGGCTACATCCGGTAAACTATTTCAAATTTCAAAAAATCCTTTTTGCACGATATTCTCAAATATTCAAGCTATAAAAAAAATTCAAAAAAAAAATATGGCAAAAAAATGTTTCCCAATGAGACAACCCCCTTAACTTATATTGGAAATCCCTGCAAATATTCAACAAAACGCAAACGTATTGAACCAGTTACAATCAAATCCGAAATTGATTAATATCTCTTCCATATGTTTGTATGTGCTGAATATTGGTAGAAATTTCGGCGGTATTGGAAACCGGTTCCACTTTAGTGTTTGCCGTAGAATCCTAATCAAAATCACCAACGAAATATGCATCCTTTTGAAATATTTATATCACTTCACCATGGCTCATGAAGGTGCAAAAACAATCATTGCTCTAAAAAGCATTTTAAAGATTTTCTCTTTCCTCGTTTCAATTTAAAAAAAAACACCTTCGCACTGTGACCCGAATCTCTTCCCGTCTCAACAGTTTTTGTCGTCCAAAGATATAAAACCCAACGGCCAAGAATATTTGCAAATATTTATAAAAATTAAATCCCACATTTTATAATTCGCAATAAAATTTCGGCATTGGATATTTTCACCTAATGAGGTGACCCGGTTAACAAGAAAAATATGAACACAATGACAAAATTTACCTGCGATCTTAAAAAAAAAGAAAGCATTTTGGGTTTATAGAGAAATTCACTGAATACAGATGGGGTAATTTAAAAAAAAAATGTCTAGCACTCTTCCAAATCATTGCGAAAATCGGTTTTTATGACCTCATCTCGGAATGTCGAGAATTGCACAATTCGTTTTCGTTTTTAATGATTAAAATTCAGGTAAGGTGAACGTGTAATAACCTAATTCCGTTTAATAATAACTCTGGTATATTCATTAACCCTTAAAACACTGCCTTCATTATGATATTTTAAAATTTTGAATGCGATTCCTAAAAATGACCGAAAAATAAAGACATTAAGGGAAAATAAAATGGAAATAGTTCACGATATCTTGGATATTTAAATCGAAAAATAAAAAGGAATAAAATTTTTTATTCAAAGGATTTTAGGGGCAGCTTGCAAATTAAATTGCAGGAAAAAATGCATAATTTTTCCGTTTCTTGTGTGTTTGTACTTATATCTAACTACCTTTAAAATTTTACTAAGCCTTACATTTTGAGAGATGAAAAGATTTTGCCAGTGCTGCTGGGTTTCCCGCTTTTAAGCTTCAAATTGAAACGTCCACCGCGACGTAAAAAGGCTGTCTCCTTTTGCTCATCAATAATGAAAACTAAGACACAACAATTCTTTTCATTTCGTGCCTCCATTTCTCCCCTCCCCCAATAAAATCTTCAATTAATTGGCAGCAGCTTTCAAAAACTACGAGCAAAAAAAGCCATTAAAATTGATTATCGATGTCTATACTGAAGAAGGTGGGGTTGTGGGAATAGGTTGTGTTTTTTTCCTAGTGTAAATGTATTAAAATTTATCCTGCATTTTTGGGAAAATTTTGAAAAAATTCTGCTGTTAAGGAAAATTCATCAGTCGTACAACTTTATCAGCTCGATTCTAAATATTCCCGGGAAGTTTTTTCCAATGGATTTGGAAGAAATGCTTCGATTTTAAGCGTATATGGAAAGGCATATAGAGGCAGCCAAAATGTCGCAATTTTTTACCACATTCTTTGTTTTATTGACCATATAGAATATACTTCCATCTTCCGCGGAGAGAAATTTCTAGAGGAAAAAAAACTCCCGATAAATATTCATTTAGGCTCATAATCTTCAACCTAGTTTAAACTTTTTGAGGGTTTAAGCTTTCAAATGATCGCCTTCAGGCACTATTGCCAGATTTTTAGGGGAATATTCCCCTGAATGTCTCAAAAAAGGCCAAAATTCCCTAAAATTGAATTTTAAAATCTTCAAAAAACAAAAACTTGGTCCCATAAGGTCCTACAAATATTTCAGTGACCACATTCTCTGCCCTAAGACTTCACTAAAGATCATAAATGTCTTCTGATTTAGGGGAGATTCCCTAAACTGGCAACAGTGCCTTCAGGAGAGATGAAAGCCAGGCTTTTTAACTTTATATGAAAAATTTTGAAAAATTCAAATTCAGCAAAGATATTTGATTGAGTTGAAATGGCATGAAGACTAAAAGAATTTATTCAAAAATATAAACTATAGAAGCTCTTAAATCAGGTGGAAGGCTACGACCCTTAGAATAGGGCTGTAAATGAAAGTTTTGAAAAATTCCGAAAAATTTAGTTGCGTTAATTTGGTATAAGGACTGGTAGAATATTTAAAAACTGCAACATCTGAAAAAACTATAACATTTCCGGTAGGTATATGATTGCTATCGAAGGATCCTAATTCTGGCATTCAGATTTCCTTGTGTTCTATGGCCACAGATTCGCTCAATTATTACCAAACTGTCTATTGCAGCTTTTACCGCGTATTCCTTACTGTTCGCAACAGGGGGTCAAGAACTTCCGAAGAACTTTTCTAAGATGATTTTCCTTTTGAACTCAGGATATAGATAACCATTGATATAACTTTTAAATTCATATCAATTTAATTTCTTCTAAATTTCGTCAGCTGTTAATCAAATCCATTCACTTTAGAATGAAAACAACTGATTTTTTCATCAAAAGTTTATAAAAATTCTTAGCAGTTCAAACTACAAGCATCCATCAATGGCATTTCCATATAGAAACGTACTATGGGTATTCGCTTGGCCATCGATCGCACACTTGCCTACCGCTTTATATGTCCGATCCATTGTCCGATCGATTCGAAAAATCCCGAAGAGCAAACCCCTTAGAAATCGGAAAAATCGTTGAACTTTTTCCACACCGCAACGGGAAGCAAATGCGAATGTGAATGAAGATTATTACAAGCGGATTACTCGGACGATCGGATTTGCGGGTTAACGCTTAAGCCGGTGTTTTAAGTGCTACGGAAATGGACTTCAATTGTGTGACGAGAAAAAAGGTTGACTTCATTCTCACTTTCACGTGGACATGTAAAGGATAATTGAAAATTATTCAAAAAATCCAAACGAAGAGATTTTTTTCGGCCAAACGTTGGACGTTTTCCCACGTGGCAATTTTTTCCTCGCAAACGCATGAGGTAAAGTAGATACGCCGAGTTGCACTTCAACTGCATGCGCGGGGCGGGGCTTGTTGAATGTCAGCGCCATTTCGACAATATTTTTGAGCAGCTGCACACATACATCGACACATTAAACAGTCTATGGGTATGGGAATACAAAACAACCCCGAATGACATACACATAAGAAGCCGTATTGAAGGCTCTGAAAGTAAAAAAAAAAAAAAAAAAAAATTAATTACATAGCCTTACGCCACTAGAGCCACTGACGAGCAGCACTAGCAGTGTGGCACTTGGACGAAGAAAGAAAAAAAGAATATCCTCGATCCTTCTTGGAAAATTTATGACATGCTCCAATAGGACGCGCTGTTGCTCCATATGCGTACCGTTTCGAAAGGGAAATTCTTAGAAGCATCACGCGACAAAGCACGAGCGACCGACCTAGAGTCGAGAGCATCATTACTTTCCCTTTGGGTCTGGACGACGTCAGCGACTTTGTTATTGTCCCGAATATATCATCGAATGTTTTACTATTGCATTGTCCTGTTGCCTTTGTCCTGTGGTACTTCTCCAAACAATGGACCATTCCGCGCGAGGGGTTGTTTTGTCCTTCCATGTCAGCCAGCCAGCTAGCTATCCTGCCACAATAGCAAGATAGTATGTCCTTTATGCCTTTTAGTTTAAATGGCTTGGATGCGTTCGCGGTTTATGCGGTCGGTCGATGCGTCGTACAAATCGATAAATGAAAGCAGCAAGAGGCATGCTGTGGCCGCGTGTTCGGGTGTATCATCGTTTCCCTTAAATGCGCAACGATTGCTGGCGTTGAAATTGTTTTTTTTTTCCCTCTCTCTTTTCATTTCCACGTCTTATCGTGCCCTTTGAGTGAGCGCCTTGGCCCATTTCGTCGCTGCGGCAACGGACGAGATTTAGTCGAGTGCATTCAGATGAAAACTTAAATTTGATTTATGTATGTTTGTCTGCATGGCGAGTGTGCGTTGATCGTCGCTGCTCACTCGCAGGCTTGACAATTTTATGGCTTATGCTTGAGCTTCAATTGAACGAAAATCCAGCTGCCAGCATGTTTCGGCGGCAAACCTTGGAACGCCCTTAAAAAGCCCTTCTTGTAGAATTTATAATTAAATTCTCGACACCATTTTATGTGGCCGACGAGATGGTCGAACACATTCTTTCGTATGTATGTATTGCGACGTTTGTATCGATTCATCGCGATGGCAACGAATACATGGAAAAGCCATTTCCTAATTCAATTACTCAATCTCTTGAGAAAGTTTCTTTGAGGTTGGCGCGGTGGGCGGTTGTGCAAATAAGAAAGTTCGAATGAAGAACGTAATTAAATTATGCGAAACTGAAATCAATCTTATTAATTCAATGGAACATCCTCGAATTTTGTCAATTTTCATTTAGCTAGAACGTTCCTACCTTTATGTCCTTTTAATTAGTGGGATTTTGTGAGATGATTTAAGGGGACCTTCTGGTCTAGAATTTTTTGAAAATTGATTTTTTTTTTTATATATTTCGGAAGAATAGACTTTTAAGAATATGATGGCAAAGTTTCGTGAAGATATTGACAATATTTGTTTTGCTACAGCCTTTTTAGAAGGTGGAGACAGCAGGCAGCGCGCTTGATCAAAGCTACTTTGAACGCGTTTATCTCAAAACTACTTTTTTTGACCTGGTGTGAATGAAAACAAAAAAACCATCGAACCGATTTGTCTGGAATTTTTATATGTTATTCATAACATCAATGGCTATGGCCCGAACTAGAATCGAATTTTTATTTCAAGAACTTCATATTTTTTCATAAAAAAAAATTGTCAAAAAAGGGGAGTTTTTGATGGTTGAAATAAAAAATTTCGCCATTTTGTCAATTTAAAAAAAAAAATTTTTATTCTAGTTCCTGCCATAGCCGCATTCATTCTGATTAATAACATATTTTTGTTTTTTTTTCGATTACCAGAACTGCCAAAATCTTTCACACCACGGAGGTACTTTTTCAAAGAGGGTCCACTTCAACGCCATTTTTAAAATACCAAAAAAAAAAAAAAATTACAACAACATTTTTTATTTTTTGTCAATAAAGAATTTAATAAGCCTGCATACTTAGAAAATCGTTTTTTATTTGGCTTAATACCAAAAAAAAAATCATGAAAATACCCTAAATTTCGTGCTCTAGACCAGAAGGTCCCCTTAAGAAAGCCTTATTTAGATCTTTTTAGTTCTATGGGAGCAACCCCGATTAGAGTGAAGTATCTGTGCTATATTTTCCACACATTTCGCAGGCCGCAGGCTGCAATGCATACGACCTCATATACCATCCCAGTACACTTTTATTCGAGCGTGGCCTTTTTTAAGAGTGAACGCCCACCATCACCACATAAAGTAAGCTATTAGTAGGCAGTTCGCTTACAGTCTCGTACACTCAGGGAAAAACTGCAACTCCTCGAAGAGTATAACATCGCCTCATACTTGGTTTAGTCGGATTGGTTCGAGGTTTTCTTCTTAGCCATTTAAAAAAATTTGGCCGAAAACTAAGTTGCGCACTTACTTTTGGCTATATCTCGTAAGCAGTTCAATATTTCTCTTTCCTTTCTTTGACAAAGTTGTAGTACTAGACTCAAACAAAATTATTGCAGTACTAAGTAATCCTAACTAACTAATAATAACTAAACAAACTCCATTGAGGAGCTGCAAATTGCAAAAATCTCAAAAATTTTCACCTTTTTTTAACTCTTCAGGCCCATAGCTTCCAAGCCGGTAAAAAAAAATTTTTTTTAAATTTTTTTGATTTTAATATAGAAAACCTATGAATTAATTGTGCTGCCCAGTGTTATTATTGGGGCTATCACTGTTGATGTTACTGTCAGTAAGAAGACTATACCTTCTCATATTAAGATATCTTAGAAAAGGGTAAAGTTAACAATGGAGTCTTAAGCATCCCCATTAATTTCAAGCATATGTGTAGGTAGTATTTAAGTAATACTTGTTTTTTTAGTGTCTATTATGATTCGAAAAAACCCATTTCTGATCTTTATAGCGATGTCTGGTACTCTAGAAAACTAAATGATATAAAATTTCTTAATTTATCTTCCTTCAAACGATTAAGCAAAATTTTACGATTTCATTTTTTAATGACCAAGCCTTCCAGAAACCATTGTCATTTGTCTTTTTATTTCATCTGAGCAAATTTTTTCTCAAGTGCACACCCACTCGAAAGTGTTCGCATTTTCTTCCTTTCTTTTTATGAGTTCCTTCCGGCCATAAAAATGGACCGTAGTTTTTTGCTAAGAATTCAAGGCGCGAATGAATACATCATATTACACTTAAAATCGATGTAGAACATTTCGATTTATGGCACACAATAAACCATTTTACTAATAAAAAGAGAGAGAGAGATCCCCCGCAGGATTAACTAACTATGCTTGCGGATTCACTAATGTCCTTTCACAACTTACTAAAATTCGTTACCTGTCGATTAGTTGAGTGCGAACGAACTTAAGTACAACGGGCAACAATGGAAGCCCATGCTAATTGAATATAATCTTTGGAAGTTCCCACCATTAGTTTCGAAGACAATCGATTATGCCCTCGACGCCTTCGAGTGTCAATGCGCTCAAATGGCTTCGGTCCAGACAATTTTATGCAGCATAAATCCACGGATCCTGCCAAAATCCCGACCGCATCCATTCATAAGTACATACATACATACAGACTTCCGAAAGGACGTTGAATGAAAACGTTACGAAAGACCACGGCAGGTAATGCATTGTTATGGCGCACCTCACAAACGCGGAATTTCCAATTTTTTTTTTTTTTTTTCGCTTAAAATTTTTATGAGACATCCTTATGCGGTTAAGGATTAGTTTTGCCTAGGAGTATGATGGTTTCCATATCCGGAGAATAGTCATAAAATAGCACTGTACTTGTAATCGCTTTCGATGACAATGCCTTTATGGAGGAATTTCTTGAATTTCAGCTCCTGCTGGCATGTACTGTAAATATATGCATGCCTTGCGTTTTGCAATTGCGGCCGATATTAACGCGATTGTTGCGTAAATTTGCGGTGAAAATAAATTTTTCATCGAAATACGAAGAATTTCAAGTTTCTTTATTTTCAACAATTGCTAATGTGTTCAGAGGAGGAACCCGGTATTGAAATTCCGAATAGTTTCGAAATGAAGAGAAAGTAAATTGCATAATAAATTCTCCGTAAATTCTCAGACGTGTTAGCCGTCGAAACAGTAGCACATACATATGTACTTACTTCCCTGCTTGGGTCGATTTAAGATGATGATACTTTAACACTTCGATTACCAGTGTCGCCTGCAGATGTCAAAGGCTTAATTTTTTTTTTTTTTCTTTTTGAGCTCTAAGTGAATTTCTTCCTAATTTTCGGTTGTCACGAGTGCAACATTTTCATTATCTTTAGATGTCTCTTGAGGTGGTAATAACAAACTTAAGCATTATCGTCATGAGTTTCCAGTTAGGTTTTTAGGCTTTTTCCCGATTGACTCAAGTCAGAGATCGATCTCATTTTTATGCATACGAGCCCATGCCTACTTCCAATTTCAAAATAACCCGTATGGCCTTTAGATGACCCTTTTAAATAGAATAAAACGAGTTAAATATTATTCTTATACGTATGTACCTATATATTTTTATATATATCTTTTAAATATATTTTTCATATACAGGGTGTTCCGTTTGTGATGGTCAACCGGTCGGGAGCTGATAGAGGGGGTCAGAACTAACAAAAAATCGTATGGCAGGGGGGGTCCAAAATGCACGCCTGCGGAGTTATAAGGGAAAGAAAGAAATTTCCAGTTGTTTCAGAAAAAAAATTTTCACGCCTCAACGTTTGAATCCAAGATAAAAATTTTAATGCAGTTCGACAGAGCATTATCAGACCTTTCTAGGCGTATAAAATAGTCTTATACTTTATTGCAACTTCAAGGGTATTTGAGCCTTCAAAGTCAAAATTTTAAAAGTTCTTTAAACATTTTTTGACATTGAGAGCCATTTTGGTATAAAAAAGGTCCTATTAACACCCACATTTTTTATTTTATTCAAAATGCTGGATCGATTTTCTTTAATTTGGTACTCCATATGTCTAATAAAATTTTTGAAAATAAGATGAGAAAATTAAATATCTTATTTTTATCTTGGATTCAAACGTTGAGGCGTGAAAATTTTTTTTCTGAAACAACTGAAATTTCTTTCTTTCCCTTATAACTCCTCAGGCGTGCATTTTGGACCCCCCCCCCCCCTGCCATACGATTTTATTTTTGTTCTGACCCCCTCTATCAGCTCCCGACCGGTTGACCTTCACAAACGGAACACCCTGTATATTTTTTATATACTTATGTATATTTCTTATATATATATTTTTATATATATTTTGTCCGAACCAAATCAATCTATGTCGTTTTAGTGAAAAATAAGAGTACAATTCGCTTTAACTTGGCCATGGCATTTGAAGGGTAAATGCTCAGAAACTGAGTGGGTTAAAGTAAGAGCTGTAATTTATTTTTTGTACTTTAATTCGATATGACTTCAAGAATACGACATGAACAGATTTGCACTAAAAAGGAATGGAACTAAAATTTCTATGCATTCAAAATTATTATTTTTTTTTTTTTCACAAAAACTTTAAACTGAAGAACGAATTCGAAACTCTTCTTTGGAGATATAAAAGGCCGAAAGTAATATAATGATAGTACCTTTTCACTCTTGTAGAGCTCAATATTAACTTAGCCGCCCAAAAGTTAAAAACCAAAAGAAAGTGAAAGTTAGGTTATTGTAAATCATTTTTTCATTCACTTTCATATTTTTTATGAAATAAATTCATTCACGGAAATTAAATTCACTGTTCCAACGATTCTCAGATGTACCTAATTGTACAAAAATATTAGATTAGTTAGGGTGTCCCAAAAAATAATTTTTTTTTTGCATACGCTTTGTTTGAAAGCTTTTGGTCTGAAATATTTTTGCGATTTTTTGCACTATTTTTCAAACTGCATCATTACTATGTTTCATTTCTATAGAATCTTTAGAAGTTATGAAACCTTTTTTACGAGCCTTATGAAAATTTTCCAAAAATATTCCTTTCATTACTCCTAATTGGCCAAAACTATTGGCTAAACTTATGATTTATGTACACTTAAGTAAAGTTCGGACTTTTTTCTAACGAAGCAATGACTGAGGCAAAAATTTTTGTTATTGATAAACTTATGCCTAAAAATCAAAAAAAATCCGAAAAACTTGATTTTTAGCGAAAAATCGCTACCAGCAACCTCTAAGCCTTTTCCAAAAAATTTGAAAAAAAAATCTCAAAAATACCTCAGCTCCTTAGCTTCCAAATATGAGTTGTGCAACAATGAAATTCGAAAAAAAAAAAATTTTTTTGGGACACCCTAGTCTACATTTAGTCAATATAAACCAGTTTTTTGTCCATTTACTCGTCATGATCTCTCTTCTTGCGTTTTTTAACTACCAGGCCTATCCCGGGATCGTGAAAACTCGATCAGTTCCTCCATTTCGTTCTGTCGATTGCATCATTCGTGGTAAGGCCTACAGCCTCTGGGTCCCATTTTATTGTGTCCATCTAATGCTGTTTCGGACGCCCTCGTTGTCTGAAACCTTTTATTTTTAGTGTGTTGCCCTTTTTTGCCAATGTGTCCTCATTTGCTCTCAGGACGTGTCCATACCAGCGTAGTCTTGTTTCCCGCAATTTCCCAATAATAGGTACGAATGTCCCCATTTCGAACATGATCCAGCGAAGCATTCTGACCGTTTACACTACATAAAATACAAATGCGAAAGTTAGGCAAGTGCCTAGGGCGGCAAATCGTCTTAATCCACCCCTGCTTACAAGTGTACAATCTTTGCTATAAGTGAGAAAATTGGGCCTTATTTGATTTGATCTGACTTAACTTGCGCCTTGTATTATTCAATATTTTGATAGGAAGTTTTTCGGAGGATTGATAGGTTAAGACAACCCAGTGTTTCATATGTCAGTTTCTCTGGAATTGGGTTTCTTGACGCCCATGGACGTCATATTCATAAAAGGCACCCCGAATCGAAATGTAACCTTAAAGAACCCTCATTCATATACCTACATATCTAACATCTATCATCGCAAATGCTTTTGATTCAACCAAACTAGACCCACCATCGGGTTTTTTTTCCCTTTTTTTTTTGCCTTCATTTAAGTCTTTTTTAGACTCTGCAGTAGGTACTATGAAGGTACAAACTCTTAAAAAATGAAAACAAATTAAATTAAAATTTCGCTAAACTCCCAGCAATAATTCAACCGAACAGAGCTTCTGTCAATTTCCATCTTCAATTCCCAAAAACCAAATCACATCATCCACCGAGAGAATAATTCATTCGATAATAAATTCAAGAATAAAGTCCAAAAAAAAAACAAAAAAAAACTCTCGCTTTTACGAATCATCTACAAACCCGCAAAATCAAGGGCGCGTTTATTGAACGTCGCATCCCAGTTGGAAAGAAACTTCCTTCGAGGGGCATAACAAAAAAAAAAAAAAAAAAATGAAAAACACCACCATCATCGGGGAGAGTGTTAAGGCAAAAATTCTCCCCCTTGAACGATATATTCGGAGGTTTGCTCAGAGGTAAGCGTAAAATTCATAATCGTGTAAGGCATTCGTGATTCAAATCACCACAGAAATCAACCGAAATAAAAACGATTTAGATCCCAGCAGAGATGCCATGTTATTTCTCTCGTCGTTCAACAAAATGAGCATCCCAAAAAATTGAGGGCCAACAGCTCGAATGTCGTTAAGAAAGCTGCTCGGCAGTGATTAGGGCAAGTCTTATGGAGGAAACTTCCGTATACAATGATTATATACACGGCGTTATTTACAAGCGTTGCGCGATGTTTTCTGTCGCCGTGTGTGTGTGTGTGTGTGTGTGAGTAGCAGCCATTGTTGTAATGTACCCTAAATTGTGCGAAAGGACGTGAGTGAATTGGCAGACAGCCAGACAGACCAACGAACGTGGCCACAAACAAATCCATGAATGAAGACGGCAAAGCGTAGTCGATTTTAAGGGTGAAACCGCACTGTGTGTGTATGCGTATGACGTTGCGTGTTCGCTTCCGTGCGTGTGTGTGTGCATGTACGAACGGCAAGTCCTTCAAACGCATTCGCTCTCAGCCATGATTAGGCTGTATAAAATGCTCGAGCCTATCGTACAAGAACTCAGTACGAACATAGAGCTCGAAGGGTGTAGAGAAGGATTTTCTTTAACGAATTTTTCGTGTGCGTCTTCCTGTGCAATTTATTTCGTTTCGTTGGTTTTTTTTTTTCTTTAAAAAAAAAAAAAAAAAAACAAATAGTACAAAAACTTTGTGTCGTAATTATCCTTAAAGAATTATTTCAAACAGAAAATAAAATAACTGATAATTAATAATATCGCGACAATATGTCCACGATGAATATGTGTGCTCCGCCGCAAACCTACTCACGGCTATTTCGGCCATGGGATACAAAAATCGAGAAAAGAGAAATGGATATTGCAACATCGACGTCGCACTTGGTCAGGCTGAAGTCCGAGTACGGCTCCACCGAAGCGATGGATAGCGAAAATATCGATATTATGAATTCGGAAACCTCGGAGCTGGCACACACCGATAGCGAGGATAATGAATGCTCATCGAGCAACAGCAGCGCCGATAGCAGCATCAACCCCATTTTCGATGATTGCGAGAGCGATGCGCTGTCTATGCATACCCCACCATTAAAAAATACTCCATCGGCATCGAAGCGGAAAAGTCTTTCGATTGCCGACGGTCAATTAAACAATACGAATTTATATACCTCAGCTGCGCAGTTCTTCCACAGCCAGAAGCGCATCACCTGCAGCAGCAGCAGCCTTTCACAGTCTCAACATTACCAGCAGCATCAATTGACCATGTTCAGTGGCATCACGCCACCGTCAAGTGGATCTAGCAGTAGCTTCTATTATGCGGCCGCTGCAGCCGCTGTTGCCAATAGCGTTAATGTTCCCGCCGGTTTACCCAACTTCACAATCGATCCCTATCCTCTCGGCCTAATGGAGCAGGAATATGCGCGCGTTATGGCCGAGGAGGCGCATCTGAAAGCATTGAATGCTCGCAAACAGCGTCCAAAGAAATTCAAGTGCCCACATTGCGATGTTGCTTTCTCGAATAATGGCCAACTGAAAGGACATATACGCATTCATACCGGTAAGTTTTGTTGTCTCTCTCTCTCTCTCTCTCTCTCTCTCTCTCTCTCTCTCTCTCTCTCTCTCTCTCTCTGTGCGAAAGAAAGATCGTCTTCGTCTTCATAAGCTCATGAAACTAACTGATGCATTTTCTCCACCTACAGGTGAACGTCCATTCAAATGTGATGCCGAAGGTTGTGGGAAAACATTCACACGAAATGAAGAGCTAACTCGCCACAAGCGAATCCACACCGGCCTAAGACCGTTCCCTTGCCCCGCTTGCGGCAAAAAGTTTGGTCGCCGTGATCATTTAAAGAAACATATGAAAACCCATATGCCACAGGAGCATCCGCTGGGCGGATCGGCGGCTTTCTTCATGCCCATGTATCCGTACATGTACGGGCTCTGATGCGATGGTCAGCGCAACAAAACAAAGCACAAAGCAACAAAACAAAAACAAAATTAACCGCGAAAACAAAAAACGTACCAACAACTCAACGAACTACCCTCAACTGTACCTGCCATTGATTGCTCTTGTAAAAAGTTTACCCTAGAGAAATAGTTTTTACTGTATATACAAAGCCCATATATATATATATATATACATATATTTGCATAGATCCGTGTCCGAAGATCCGGAGACAAGTGAGAAGAATATGATGAAGAATTCGAAAGGAAATGTTTACTTTCGATACTGGAGAGCACATTATTTACACTGTTGACTAATGTAGATACGCATAATAAGTATCATTGTATACACATATGTATGTATGTACCTACATAAATCGATGTACTTTAGATATTTTGTGATGCCCGGTGCACGATATCGAAGTAATCCCTAAGCAATGACAATTGGTCAAACAGACCCAAGACGCGTCGAAGCGCGTCGAAACGAAGATATTATTGCAAATACTCTTAGAGCCTAGAACACGTGTGTAAACAGCAATCGAAGTGATCCTTTTTGATACCTTTTTGTAAAATCTAGAAAAATATTCACTCTAAGTTTTGCATTTTAACATTTTTCCATATTATTTTATACGCATACTGTACATATATGTATGAATGTAGGTACGTAAGTAGTTCTTAAGCCAATTTAAATGGAGTACAATGAAAATATAAAAACTAAAAAATCAAAAATAAATATATCCTTTTTATTTCAAACGATTCTAATGATATTTTTTCGAACCATTTGAAGAGGATCGGAGGAATTTTATGAAGGCTTACTTGAAATTGGGCACTGCCTTTCAATATATATATTTATATGAAATTTCTACATACAACTCCTCTATTTAGTGGACCTCTTTCCTCAGAAAGAACCCGCTGTCATCACACTCGTGTATTTATATTAACATAAAATCCCGAATAAACTGGGAGTCACTTATTACACTGGTTTACAACAACCATAAAATGGGCATTGCTGAAACACACTTTTTATGGACAAATCAGGGTCGCTGACAGGGGTGGACTGGACCACCGGGCAACCCGGCAAATGCCCGGTGGGCCTCTGTGCGCTGTGCTTTTTAGCTCTTTAGGTTTTTTTTTTTTCTTAGGTAACGGGTCCCCATTTTTCAAACTCCCGATGGATTCTTTGACCCCCAGTACACCCCTGGTTGCTGATCACGAAAATGGCATCAATTTATTTCTAGGAACCGTGTTTAAAATGTGCAGAAAATATGATTTAAATATGATTTAAATATATTATGGGAATTCATTCGAACCCTCGAAGGAGTGAACTTTGAGAACTTCTTTGCGTTAACTGTCAAAATACATGGAAGCTTTGACAGCTGGTTAAAAAGTTCTCAAAGTTCACTAAGTTCGAGGTCTGAATGAATACCCATATTGAAACTTTCTATTAAATTCCAAATAGTCCTTCATATGAAGCTTTCAAAAACATTTCAACACTTGTACTCAAAAAATAAATTTAAATTCTGAAAATCGGGTTAACATCGTTGAACAGGCAATCTCTCCAAATCGAATACAAATTTAAAAAATTCGAAATCAATGTTATTTCAAAATAAATCAAAGCAGTTTTAAATTTTTTTATGAGGACTCGATTACTAGAGCATGCCTAAAAATCTCCTTTTTTTCACAACTTTAGTTGTCTATAGTTCAAAACCTAAGGCTACGTCATTTAAGCATATTCTTCCTCTTTTTCATTGCGATTATAAATCCCGTTTATACAAAGGGCTACGCTTTGTAGTCTCAATGATGCGACGAACTTTTTCTTATAGCCGACCCCCTTGGCCTGTCGCAGTCTGTATCTGCTGGAGAAGAAAGAGTGGGACCTACAGTTGAACGCCGACTCCAAACGGCAATAGCTTTCAAAGGAGCTCTTTATAGGCAAATTTAGCTTCATCGGTGATCCTGCCAGGAACGAACCGACTAGTGGCGCCGTATCTTATTAAAGATGAACTGAAAAAACTTTTGAAGATTTTTGCGTCGAGCAGAATTCGAAGCATATGCACTATACCCTGAGCCAACTGGGCTTTCCAATAATATTAATGGTCGATTCCGCGCAAAACCGGTCCCACCGGTCACACCCGCCACAGCCAATCTGAGCCGAAATTAAGTCATTTCAGATCCTAACCGTTAAATAATGATTTTAAAATTTTAAGTCCTTGAGAATCACAACCTTCTTTGAATATTATAAGCTAGGACCTAAAAAAAAAAAAGACTGTGACGGTTGTGACCCTATTTTTCCTTGGAAGACCACAAATAAAGTGTGAAAAATGTTCGACAGTATTAAAGGAAATTTACCAAGATTTGGAAAAAAATTAGAAAAGCATGTGTTAATGGGACCTTTTTTATACCAAAATGGCTCCCAAAGACGTTTGTTGACTCCCTATCCGTCTAAATTCAATTGAACACCGGGATATTTCAGGCCAAAGGAGCTCTAAACTGTGCAAATGGTATATTACTGTGTGGATCGGAATTATTCTAGCCTATATTAAAACTTTAGCAAACACTGTTGCTTATGATGGCGAATCCTACAAATAACCTATGGCAAAAAGAAGAGAAAACATAGGTGTATTCTGGGCCCCGTACCCTGATACCCACTGTACAATTTACAGATCATGCTCGTATGGTGGATCTTGTGCGTTCAATATCTCTGGAAATATTGAATCATTTTAGTCTTGATGACTTTTAAGATGATTTAGCAATCTACAGGGCATTATTTTAAGCATCCTACCAAAAGCATAGAAACCCGGTTCTTATTTTTGCTATCTATTTTTTTTTCTTGGACACCAAGTCCCTCGAATGGCCTTACACACAAAGATGGAGAAAGACATTGTTCAACTTCACAAATGAATATTCTGTGAAAACGGATCGAAAGAATTTGACTGCATATAGTTTTCAGAATACCATAGACACCCCCTGGCTGAGGCACTTTCTATTGAACGCGGTTGCCAAACTGTTTGAATTAATTTGAAAAAATTTTGCATGTTAATGACATCAGGCAAAGAGTTATCCTTTGAAATACAAATGTAGCTGTTGTCTGAAAAGAAAGTCAAAGTCATCAACGGCCATGGCTAAAGATCAAAGGCGCTTTTACAGTAGCAAATGCAATTGATATCCATTTAAACATAAATCATTCTCTCTCAATTCCAGAGCAATAATGAGTCTGCACAAGTGACATTCAAAGTTACATTATGTGCAAAAATGACAAGAAAAAAAGGGAAAATCAAAGGCAAAAAAAAAAAAAAATACATGATCGCACCTTCAAACTCCTACACACAAAATCCAGAAGGGTTGATTCTATAGAATTAGTTAAAGAATACTACACGCTCCGTCGTCCTTTGTAGTTCGTTTGTCTTAGCCGCTGTTCTCTAAACGTCAAAAATTGTCAATTGCCGTCATTTTTCATAAACTCTGAAACTCCGATCCTTCGGATGCGGCTTGAAAGGGAACGTCTTCGATTTGATTTTTCTCACACTCCTTGCTAAAAGTCAATCGGACCACGTTCTCTCCTTCGACATTACTCACTTGTCACCGTCAAGTCAAAAGGGGGCGATTTCGAGATGACTTCTCTCGAAAGTAAAAACAAAAAAAAAAACGAAAAAAATTGAAGAAAGCGCTGAGCACCTGAGTACGTTGCGCAGACGCAATGTCTGGTCGATATCATCGGAAATATTGGTCAAAATGTGTCGCTACGAACAATTGCTAAGAGCCGAAGAATAAAAAATCAATTGAAAGAAGTAAAAAAAAAAGTAAAAAGAAAATAAGAACGTCCAGAAATACAAGTAAGCCTACAACCGTGTACGGCCATTGTTCCACTTCCTTCAATGCAACAAAAGGATGTTCTCGGTTTGATAGGGGCGTATGCAGGTATCACCTACCTGTTTCGAACCACTGGTGCTCCTTATTGAGAATGTGAGAAGAATTCCTTCGAAATACCAGACAGTGTGTCTACCGAATCGAAGTTGAGCTCTAATTGTGCTGTTGATTTTCTCACCAGGAGTTCGTTCGTTTCAACGTCAGTGGGACATTAAAAAAAAAAAAAAAAAAATTGATACGCTCGTTAATAAATATCGAAGAAAATCTCGCTTTCTTTCGCCTTCAATAGACTTTATTGATTTAGGTCTCTCGGCTACAAGTAGGACATTATGTAATTGTAACTATTGACTTTCTGGTTTTATTGATTTAAGTCGAGTTTCTTCGATTTTATGTCACTCTGTATTCGGCTAATTTATCGCTGGCTATTTGTCACATTCGGATAAAAATCTCACTTGTTCCAACGAATTTCAAATGTTGAAAAGTTGTTGTCGTTCAAACTTTGATTTTTGATGAAGACAAATTTCTTTTTTTTACACTTTCACAAATTCCAAATAAGAATAGCGTGAAGTTTTCTCATTAAAATGGGAATATTTTTCATACTTGATCAAATGTGTATCAGTTCGATACTTCTAAAAAAAAAAAAATGTATTTAATCCGTAGGATTTACGGACTTTTCAAGGCTGTTAGGCAAGCAGTTCGAAAAAATGCCTAAATCAACCAACTGAAGATACTTGAAAACAGTTGCTTTAATTATTGTCGGACTATTTAGACCACCCTGCAGTAATGAGCCGGTCAATTTCTTAAGAAAGACTGGCCTTTGACTGGTCCAAATCCTACCGGTTATATTATGGCAGTTCGCTCCATCGAATTCGGCTTGCCGGCGGTCGGTAATAAACGGGTTGGTTTAGGGGTAATCTGTAAATGACATTTTCATCAACTTAGAGTATATATAAGAAATTGGTTTTTTTTTTCCTTATTTGACTATCCTAAAACCAAACAAAATTACGGCGATTGACCCAAAAAAACCGGACCGGACTAGTCTAGTCCTTCTCCAATGACAAGCCCATGTTAAAAAGGTCAGTTGAATACATTAGAAGTGAAATTATGAGGAGACTAAGTGTAGTACTGATAACATGAAGGACTGACCAAAGGCTACACTTGAGTCCGTTTATATTACTGCAGGGCAGTGATGGCCAGACCTATACGTAAACATTCATAATTGTGTGTGTGATGCGCTCACTGATTTAGACAAAAAGCAGTTGCATCAAATCCAAGGAGAACTTTCCGATACTACAATACATATTTTATGTACTTGCTGAAAATAGGACCGATTCCATTGCACTGACCCATAAAAAACTCATTACTATCAAAAGTAATTTAACGCTTTCGGTTGAACCAATTACTCGTGAAGAGCAATGGAAACTTATACTGAAAAGTGGAAAATATTGCAAAACGTACCGCTTTGTACTTTCCAGTGACATCTCCATGGTTAAATTCGTTAGTTAATATCTCAGTTGCCAAAACTGATGGTCCCGGGGTCCATCATACATATGAACAATCAAATTTACACATCCACTTTATTCAAAAAATGGCCATTTTGGGTAGGCCTTCTCTGTAACTCTAATGAGCACGGCAAAGGGATTTTGCTTTTGCCTTTAAATTGTAGCCTTAAGTCACATAACCTTTTAACCGGCCAACAAATTCTCAGTCTAATTAATGTCCATAGGACACTTCAAAGGATTCATTTCTGAGTAGAGCACATCGCTCTGTTTCCAAGTGGGATATAACAGGTGGTTAAATGAGAAGTTTGTCCCTACTGCTGGTGTTGAAAAATATCGCTTGATCTCCATACTACCGTTAATTTTTTTCAATTATCCTGGGAATTTTTTTTTATATAGTATGTAGGACAATAAAATTTAATCATTTCAATTTTTCTCCATGTTTTATGGGCATCTTAAGCTCTCTCTCGTGGCTCTGGGATAGCGTAGGGGATGCGTGTTATACTCTTGATCCCAGGATCCGAGGTTCGATTCCCGGCACAGGGGAAACGGAGTGTAATGTTCCAAGCCTAGCACTGGTTTTTCAAAAAATCGCATGTTAGGGGCACACTCACACAAGCACAAGAAACCTCCTTGGTATCACAATGGGCCGATTAATGGCCTAAGTGGCAGCCCCTTCAACCTACCTAACCTGAGCTCACTCTCATTTAGGATATTATAACATCGCCATTTATCCATAGATTTTGAAAAATAATATACTGTTGTGTTTGGTAAGAAATTAAATTTAAATAAAAAATATTTTTTTAAATTATCTCTCTGCGATCTATTTTTTAGATGCCGATAAATGAAAAAGAAACATGCATTTTCGCTACAAATATACATTTTTTTAAGGTTTATAGGTCTACAGAATCTTTGTTTCTTGACCAATCTTAGAACTATATAGCAAAGAGTCTTAGAGGCGTTAGTTTTCTTTAATTTGAGTGGTAATTTAATTAAACTGGTTGATGCATGGTCGAGTTCTGCTCAAAAAATCTATGCAATACCTCCGGAAAAAACATTACTTTTTTATAACTAATAGGGGTATTCAAAAAGGCGTGTTAGAAACGTTGGAAAGTCGGAAAATCGGAAAATTGCGACTTTTTAAAAATGTTTTAAATTTTTTTTTGTATCTTTCACAATTTTTTAAGCAGTTAAAATTTTCCGATTTTCCGACGCCTTTGTGAATACCCCTAATATTTTAAAAATGCTTCCATGAAAAATTAAATTTTAAATATTTTCTCCGTGTTTAGAAGGCCAAATTTCATGAGAAAAGTGCATTGAGATCTCCTGAACACGGCAAAAATTATTATTTGTAAGCTAGTGTAATCAAGGTACTGGGACCGTGTCGTATTACCTATGTTCCGCTGTAAAATAAAACATTTTAAGCATCTTAATTTTTCAAGTACAGATCTGGATGTCCTCTTGCTCAGACTTTCTTTCTTCAGGATCTAAGCTAGAACTTCTAAGCGATCAAAGCTAAGGGAAACTTTCATAAATATGTATAATTAAATATTTTTGTGGATAGTTGAAAGCAGTCCTGAATAACGATGCTGACTGTTCTGTATACCTACTTACTTATCTTTTGTAGAACTGAATATTTAAAGATTTGATATTCATTAAGCAGGCCCTCAGATGTCTCTCTCCAATGTCCTTAATTTATTAACTATTTGCTGTCAAACAATTCACGCTTAAAAAATAAAAACAAAATGTCATCAAAAACATAAGATAACGTTTTTACCTCGTGTTGGATGCCCAACTCGATTTATCAGCACTGCGCATGCGCAGTTTATCAATACCTTACGAAATAATGTTGGACAAACCCAATCTTGTCGTCTCTTCGCCATATTTCGAATGCCTCTAAAACGAAAGAGCAAACAAAAACAAAAAACCTCAAAAAAAAAAAAAAAAATTTAAATAAGGAATCCAGAAAGATTACACACATCGGGGACACTTGGGCAAGAAGTGTTTTTATAGGCAGTTCAAATACGCATTTTATCCTTTGTGTCTCCTTTGTCCGTCTTGCCTATTGCATCTGCATGCGTGCGCGTGATGCAAGCAACGACACAAGGACATGCGTCCGTATGACGTATACGCAAATCCTGTTTAGATAAGAGACTCATTAGCCGGCATTAGAATATCGAAGTGTGTACCTCTTGCGAGGACCGTCGCCGAGGTGTCGCGTATTTATCTTGTTGGCGGATTAGAGAGCCTTCCGCAATCAACTTCTTATGAGCGTTTAGTGAGATAAGCTCATCGTTTAACGTATTCGGGACATACCCATTTTTCGCTTTAACAAAAGAAAATTTGCATTTTCAACACTCTTGACTGGCTGAAAGGTATTCAATTGTGGAACATTAAAAGAAAAATCCCAAAATTATGTAAGATTCTTATTTACATACCTTTGTCCGGGAAATATCACATCGAATAGATATTCTGCATTGTGTGAACCAATGAGTAGGTACACATAATTACATAAATATCACTAAAGGACCTTTTGGAAACATCGAATTTTGAAACGTTGCATTTTCGAGTACAGTCGCATCAATTTTCAATTGATTTCGGTAAATTTCGGACATCCGAATGAAATTGTTCGAAAAACTGATGAGAATGTTTAATGCTCAATAAATCAAAGAAAATGCTTCATAAATTAAGACATCATTTTGAAATATTTTAAGTAGATTTAGATCCCTTATAGCAGATTCCTCTATTCGTGGCAAAAGATGTTTTCATTCGCTTATCTAAGCCTTTAACCCAATACACAGTGGCGTAGCGAAGACTAATATAGATGTGGACGAGATGAACTAGCGAGGCCCTATAACCTTTTTTTATACTTACAAACCTGCATCCTTCAATCTTATGCTCGCTTACATCGGAGTCTGAATTGAAACTTAAATATGGATATGCGGGGTCCCGAAGTCCTTTTAAATCGTTCATTCAGTCGTCTATGCATTTTAATGTTTTGAATCTGAAATTTCCTGCGTTGTTCAGTCAAAGGAGAAAAAGGAGCGTTTCGCTCGTTGAACTTTGCTCATTTTAAATGTCCATTTCTATTGAAAGATCGACTTTAGTCTTTAGACTTTTGCCCAACAATATGGGCAATAATTCATTCTCAGAATAAAATTTTTCCCTTTGATGCCTTTCATAATTCCTTCTTCATAATGAATAATTTCAGCATTTTCGCCTGGCAAAATTCCATCGATCTCTAGCTTTAATTTTTCAATTCAAATTCAATTTTGAATAATCCATCAATATCGATCATACCTTCGAAGGAAAGAACATCAGACCGAGATAAATTCAAGACTTGTAGGTTTTCCCTTTCCAGGTTCCCCTCGGCACTAAAGATTGAGCAAAAAAAAAAAGAAGGCCACCAGTCTCATAACTAGAAATATGTCGGTTTTGAGGGAACCCTATCCACAGCTGAGGATTGCAATGGAGCACATCTACAATTGTGGGTTCTTTAGTGTACCCTCACCCTTCCCCCTTCCCTCCGCCCACCCTCCACGACAGGGCTGCACAACATTGTCAAATATATTTTAGAATAGAGTATTAAAATGTGATTATTTTTGTCTTCCCTAATTATGACTATCTGAAGAACCGTTTGGAAGAACTAGAAATTCCAATCAATTAATATTGACGAGAGTATCAAGTTATTTTTCTTGCGCTAGCTAATCAGATCAGTTAATTTAACAATATTATAAAATACAAACATAGAAAATCGAAACTGTTTGGTGTAAAGAGCAATTCTGTTCAAAGTTTCCTTAATTTATACCAAACAAAAAACTCAACTTGGTCAACCGTTTAGACTCCAAAGCACCCACAGTTAAATAAGAGAACTTTCTCATAAAGGGCCCAATTTCTAAAAGCTTCCAAAGAAATTGCAAAGCCCTTGGAGTTCACTTGTCTGGGATTTCACTATACAGTAGTCTCGCTATATAAGAAACTCGTAAATAAGAAAAAACCGCTTTTTAGAAAGGAATCTCAGGGCACCAAGTCCATTTATATTAAGCTCTGTACAAAAATATTTGTATATAAAGCCCGGATCCCACTATCTGCGCAATGCGCCGATTTTTGCCGTAATCAATGCGCCGATAGTGTGAACGAAATTGTTGTACTCTCATGATGACAAGTGTGACCATCTGGAATGATTTTTATCCCAATTTTGTTGCTCCCCGATATCTTCTGGGCAATATGCGACTATAATGGGAGCCTCAACAGTGATTGTAGAAATTTTTGAAATTTGTGCCGATCTGGCCCGATAAAAATCAGCTCAGATTGTGTTACTTGCGCCGATAGTGGAATCCGGGCCTAAGAAACTCGTATATAACACAGTGCGACACGATTTTGTAAACAAAAATTTGAAGACTGTTTTTGAAAGTGCTCGGTTAGTATAACAACGCCTCATAATCAGTTTTATCAAGTCACCTCTACTTTTTTTTTAAATTGACTTCAAAAAGTGGGGCCGAGAAATAAGTTACTCACTTACTTATGGCTATATCTCGTAATCCGTTCAATATTTCAATTTCCTATCTATCACAATTTATAGTTCTGAACTTATTTTAAATAGTTTTAGTACAAACTGACCCGAAAAAACTCTATCTAGTAGGTGCAAATTGCAAACATTCCTAAAATTTGACGTGTTTTTTTATCATTTTATATTTTTTATGGCCTATAGCTCCCAAGGCAATAATTTTAAAAATAAAAGGGTTCTTATATAAGAAAAAACCGGATATAAGAATGAAATTTCTTGGCAAAATCGACTTTCTTATATAGCGAAACTACTGTATTCGCGATGCTCCATTAGTTTTTTTTTCTCTATTACAATTAAATAAAATATTTGGCATCCTTGTACCTTGTTCCGTCGCCCACGAAACGGAGGCAGTATTCATTGCACTTTTTGACAAGAATTCTTTGTGATGCCAAGGCTTAAGAGGCAATTTCACTGGTTAACAAAACCATTGCACGGTCAAAAAAATTAAGGGATATGAAATTGTCCTCTATTCAAATAAATACCACACACGATGTTCAATGGGACACAGCAACTTGAGGCAGATTCAATTGAATCCTTATTGACAATTCAACCATTGACTGGCACTAAAAAGCAAAAAAAAAAATCCAAAAATATTCCAAAGCAATTCTAATAAAATACCATGGAATGTCTTTCCTGTTCACATACAAAAACTTTCTTTAAACAAAACAATTTTCACATTTTGGCAACCACAAAAATCATTTCTACGATCTCCTCTAAAAAAAAAAAAAAATTTAAGGAAAAATAAGGCATGCAATGCTAGACAGTAGGTCTGGCTATTCTATCATATCTTTTCTCTACGCTCAATGGGTATGCCCAATAAATTTCCCAATTAAAAGGACTTGACACTTTTCATATCAAAAGAGGTGTCCAGAAAATATATATAAAAAAAAAACACTCTTCGAAGGTATGCCTCAGCCTGTTCTCCCTTAACATTTCTCGAAGCGAGTGTGCTGTGTACTGCCAGGGGATGATTAGGGCGCATACGTTGACTGTGATAGGTAGCAAGGACAATGCGTCTACACATTTGTTCCAATTTTTGATAAGGATACTCCATTTTACACGATTCAATTTTTTTTCTCTATTTTATTTCATTTCTTTCTGTCTTTCTTCTTCATTCTAGTTCATTCAACACTCTCCGCTTGCGAAATTTTGCGTAACTATATTAAGAGATCTCGTTTTCGTAAAAGGTTCTCGCTTTCTGAGGATATTTGACAATTTATTTTAGATCTTCATCATTTCTGGTAATTTTCTTTTCTTTTTCCTTTTTACTCTCTCTCTCTCTCTCTGTCTGCTCTCTACTTTCGTCTTGTGTGGGTCAATGTAATTACTTATTTTGTTGCGAAATTCAATTGAGTGCCAGACCACCCTGTGGGTCTTGTTTACTTCATTGTGGTTATCACAATTCGAAATGATGGATGAATGGACGAAGAATGAACTTCGTATTTGCAGAGGTTACAACCAAAGACTCAAAAAAAAAAAAACCAAGGAAGATGAGACATTTTCCTTCACGTCTTAATTCTTGGTAATGAAAATCGATTGACTAATTCAGTTGGTAAATTAAGCTTTGAACAATCCCAATCGAGTGGACTGAAGGATGTTTCGAGATCAATAGGATGTCCTTCCAAAAATGGTTACATTTCATGTCATGTCGAAATTTCTTTGATTGATTTAAATATTCCAAATACAAATATCGCCGGAACTTCTTCTGGTATTATTTCGATATAACGATTCCCGGATTATAAGGAAATGTGTCCGTGTTGCTTTAATGGCACTTGAATCGGATGAAACGTCTTTTCAAATCTAATCAGTTGAACTCCAATCCATCCGATTTCTACTAAAAATCATCAGAAAATTCTTCATATTATTTCCCTCATGAAAAAGCAATGGTAACGGAGTGCATTGACCCTACTTTTTGACCATTTATATTCTCTGTCCATTGAGTCTAACTGGAATAAATATCTCAGATTTAATTCGTGACCTCCAATAATGGGGCTTCAAAAACAAACCATAGCTATTCCCAAATAGTTTAGGTACACAACATTTCGGACCTCTCAAAGGTGGACACTAACGATGTACAGTGACGTCTGGATAGGTCGTATTTTACTTTATGTGACGCCAGTGGCGTCAGAGCCGTGTGAGCGCAGCCTTCAGCGGGATGGGAAATCTGGAAAGTACGAACCCCGGATAGAGTGAATAACTTGGCGGTATGAGCACATGGACTTATACAACAGATTACACTGGTATTCTAAATTTTCGCGAGAAGCCCGTTCAAAAATTATTAGGACAGCTCAAAATACAAACGGCACTGCTGAGATTTTTTCAAAAAACTGAGCTTAAAGCTGGGATCCCACTATCTGCGTCAATTTTTATCGGGCCAGATCGGCAAAAATTTCTATAATTTCCGCATTCACTGTTGAGGCTCACATTATCGTCGCATATTGTCAAAAAGATATCGGGGAACAATGAAATTGGAACAAAAATGTTCAAGTCGATCACACTTGTCAGCATCAGAGTCCAAAAATTGCGTTCACACTATCGGCGCTTTGATTACGGCAAAAATCGGCGCATTGCGCAGATAGTGGGATAGCCTTTCATGTAAATTTATTTATATTTTTGAACAAATAAAGCAAATGAAACTTACACAAATCGATCCTCGATAGTTTGAACAGACCAGTAGCGTAGCGATAGGGTGAGGGGGGTCGAACGGGACATTCAAATCATATTTCAAATTTAATGAATGTATTTTCAATTGAAGCCGGTTGGAGGGGGCGGCATTTCCTGCATTGTGCCCCCATCGTGCCCCGGGCGCCGAAATGTCTCGCTCCGATGTTCACAGTCATTACGCGATTAATTGAAAATTTGAGCAATGTCCTTGCGAAAGTTTTCCTTCGAGACTTCATAGATATCCCATAACAATTGAGCAAATGTCAATGATCTAACATAAGAATTTTGTTTAGTACCCAAACCACCCATCACGTTTGCTCTGGGCACAAAATTTCTATAACGATGGACCAAAAATATTGGAAAACAGTAGGTGGTGCCAAATAATTTGGAAAAACGGAAGTGATCGATTTACTGTGTGGTCAACAATGCAAATTAAAAAAAAAAAAAAAACCAGGCTCACAGTGTGAACCCCCACAAAGATTCTCATCACCATTAGGGAATAGAAATCGCATGATGACATAATTTGTCCATGTTTAGTTTGCGATCTACGCAATGTAGACTGCGACGAACACCTCCAAAACGTTCGAGGGAAAAGGAAGCAGCCGAACAAAACTGAGCAATAATAAAGGAAGCTAGGAAGTGAACAGCACAATTAGCTCAATGGGAAGTTGACTCTTGCGATTTGCTGCTGCCAAAGGTATCTTTCGTTCGAATGATAAATGAGCTTGGTGTGATAGCATTTTCATTTGCCCTGAAGGCAATCAATGAATTCGAGCAATAGTGCAAGTAATTGATTTGTACCAAATTTGAGTTAAATATTGACAGCAAGTCTTTTGGTAACTTCTTTTTTTCTTCTTCTTCGTCTTCTTCTTCTTCGTCCTCTTTAAGAATTACTCGAAGACAATAGCGACATGTGAGGCTCATGAGGATCGAATGCCCTGTGTTTTCCAAAGACCAAAACAATTAATATTTTTTCTTTCTTTAAAAATATTTTTACAATTGCGTGATCATACTACTGAGATGGGGAGAATTCACATTATGTGATTCTGTTGTGACAGTTAATTTGAAAAGATTCTTTGAGTGATCAGTTTTTGAAAGAAGATTTCGATTTCCTGTTTTCCCAAAAACAAAAACCAAATCAATTGTTAGTCCATAGCATGTGCTACTGTCAAATCATGGCACTTTCTTACGTATATATACAATATTTATATATGAAGCAATGATTTTTAAATTAAAAAGGCTGGTCTCCAGTTCCCCAAGGAATGAAAAACTCCATATAAAAAAAAAGCCAAAGAAATGCTTAAGAAATATTTCTTCAAGAAATTTTCTGCATGCAGTCCCCAGTTCGGCAAAAAAGTAGTACATATTTTAATACGTTTTTTTGACGTAAAATGTGCACGGCAACCCAGGCTATCAGCAGAAATAATTGCAAATGAATTGTTTCTTGGAGAAATTTTGACAAGTGAGGTAGGTCAGTTGTGATTGTATAGAAATAGTGCATCCATTTTTCGGGTTTTTTCAAAAAACATGGAGAAAAACCCCAAAAAATACCAAAAACGCTTAATAAATTTCTCAAACGAGAATAAACGCGAATTAATATCGCTTGTTAAAGAGAGTAGAAGAATTTGCGCGCTTTTTGTTCTGAACGTTTATAATCGCGCCTTTTTAATTTCTGTGTTTCGTTTCACTTTTTTGACACATGTGACATATGACAGATTGCCTCTGTTGCACTAAAAAGTTCTGTAGTACTACCTTTTTTCCTCGGAGAAAAAAATAGAAAATTTCTGCTGACATTCCTTACCGAACTGGAGACCAGACCAAAGATTGAAAATGCTTCAGAAAAGTGTCTCTTTAAATTTGTTTCCGTTCCACCAACATCCAAAATTTCGTTTCTGAGTTATTATATTTCAAGTTTTAAGTAGTAAAGGAAGGAAATAATAAAAAATCATCAATAATTCAATCAGTTAATTCATTGCACTAATATGCTCGATTATTTTGTTTTGTTTTAGGGGGTTGTCTCATTGGGCAAACAATTTTTGCATTTTTTTTGTATAGCTTGGATATTTGAGAATATCGTGCTAAAAAGATTTTTTGAAATTCGAAATTTTTAGAAGATATAGCTTTCTTTGTCGAGCAAGACCTGCGCTTAAACAAGTAATTTTAGCGTTGCTTCAAACTTTAAATGCATTTATATCGAAACCACTTTCTTTTGATCTGGCGGCCACGATTTCTCCAGTTCAACGGGACCGATTTTAATGAAACAAATTGGAATCAGAGCAAAATTGTCACCAATTATAGCGTGAACCTCAATCAGAATTTTAAGAAATTTTTTACTATTTTTTTTTTACACTGAACTACAAAAAAATATACCCGAAATCGATGGGTAATTTTTCAATGGCCGCCATTTTGTCAAAAAAAAATTTCAAAAATTATTTTGAAGGTTCACGCCATAACGACATCTATACTGGTTATAACCCTGTTTTTCTTTTCAATTTCGGACAACTTGGAGACCTGGAATCGGGGCAACCAGCACTAGACCTTTTTTTTTAGCATCCACTTTGACGGCCGAGAACTTTTTGAACAAAGTAATTCTTTATGCACTTTCATTCAGTCCTAACACAATAAACAAAAACTTAATTGAAAAAGCTCTTTTCGTTTTTTCAAAAAGGTCCAAAAACAGCCTCGCCAATGAGACAACCCCCTTAAGTCGTTACCTGCCCAGGGGATGCTTACCTGGTCGCCGCTGTTCATGCTGGCCGTACAAATTTTATCTCATGCATGGATAGATATAGACACAATCAAAATCCTTAATCAAGATTCGGCGCTATCCTCAACTCATCAATAAGCCCCACAGCCGCAGCGAGATTCCCACAAGGGGCCTTCCAAAGACCACGAGCGTGCAATTTAGCCATAGGGCTCCTCGCCTCGCTGTACCATGCTAACAAGGTCATATGGTCAACCTCTCGTACATTGCTACCCAGAAGATAACGTAGCATACTACCAGTTTGATTCTATATCCAATGAACCGCACTGTTAAAAATTTGGCTAGGGTCCGCGGGTTTGCCAAACCCGTAACCGTCCTAAGACGGTCCCCTCGCGGGAAATGATCTCAAACAGTAACATAACAAATAAGGAGTCTACATATAACAGATGTTAAGCCCCAAAAAATTGCCCCAGGAGAATCAAAACACCAGAAGCTCTGCAAAGATAGTCTCCTTATTACGTCAAGATTAACAGCAGCAGACCAATCAACAGCTTCACTTCATATGAATGCAGTCAGACGCAGAAAAACTCAGACGCGTTTCCCATTTTCGGTAGACGGACGTAACAAGAAATCATGCCTAGTTCGGGCATGCAAAAGAAAATCGAAAGAAAGAAACATTCCACAAATGCCTTCATGTTCAATCGAACCAAAACAGTTCGTATCAAAGAGAGATGAAAGCATTTTCACTTCGCTGGACCTCACAAGATCAGCAGCGACTTGTCCGGTTTTTCTGTCTGAGTCGTACTTTGATGAATGATGGATGTTGTTGTTGATATTCGTTGATTTCGTTCGAGATAAATTTTAAAAAATACTATTTTCATTAAATTTGATAAAACAAAAATATTGTATAACAAAGAAAATAATTTGCGATTTCACTTATAAGGGATTTTTATTTACTTAGGTAATATAAGTATTAAAACGCGTATCGGAATACATATATTCATATATCTAAAATATTTTGGATTTTATAATGTACAAAAATAAAAAGTTTATATTCGAGAGACGTTTCATTGAGTTTGAACCATAGCTGTTAAATTTCGATTACGATTAGTAATCATTTCTTAACAGCTATGGTTTGAAAAAATAAAAGGCAGCCTTGGCTTGAACTTACAAGCTACGAATGAGTATATAATATTTAAGAGTACCTTAATACGTAGATATATAATATATGTAAGTATACAAAAGTATGTATTTAATTTTGTAAAAAAGTACTTTAAATGCGTTGTTTCTTTGTTCGGACAGAGTATATATATATATATAATATAGATGTAAATGGAATGCTCGGAAGCAATTCGAAAAGGCACTTTACTTTTAAAAGGCATTTAATTGTGACGTAGGCGTCTTAGTGTGATTCAATATAGAAGGCAATGGCATCCCAATCATACGGCTTATTAAGTAAAAAAAAAAAAAAATACATATTCATTTAACCACATATATATGTATATGAGTACATTGGTAAGTAAGTAATTTTGAGATTCGTGAGGTTTGTGCGGCAATTGATGAGTATTATGACTGTTTCTTCAATAGAGCATAATTCCGCTTTGGTGTTTCTCTTCGCTGGGGGGCACAAAACGATGATGCTCACGTGCCTCCAACCGCTTAGCATATATGAGTATAAAAATATTTATCAATATTACAATAGTCGATGCTAAGACCAAGTAAAAACTATAGCCCAAATAGGCTAAGCCCTTACTATACCAATGAACACTGCGCTCTTCATAGGCAAGCACATTGTGCTCCAGATACTGAACGAATTGTATCACCCAACAAATAAACGCAACGATCTGTGAGCCTGCCGATGAAATATTGGAAGCAAAGAGTAATATCATCGTGCCATGCTTTTTAGCAGCGGAAGCTGATTTAATAACAGCAGCAATCGCTGCTATGGCACAGCTCAAGAGACCCAAGCCTGTACCAAGTGTCGTGATTAACCACAGCCAAAAGTTCATAGAATCCGGTTCAGTTTGCATAAAATTATAAACTGAAACAGAATAAAGTTAGCTAAAATCGCGAAACGAAATCATTTTAATCATACCATTTACTGTATGGGTGCGAACACCGAATCCTGTATCAAGTTCCTTGTATCCATAGAAGAGACCTAAGCTAACTTCACCATGAGATACCTATTGGAATCATTTCAATGGTTAAATTTACATGACGAATTTGGAAATGATGAAAAAACAAGTTGCGCTTTTTTTCTTTACTTACAGTTGAGTTGATACGTTTAGCAGATGCTTTTACCCAATTATTGGTGGTTAGCGAGATCAAAAGAAGGGCAATAGCCAGGCAACACCCGAAGAAAGTGGAAAATATCAACGCTCTTGTGCGTATACTCATTTTGAATGCAGTTCCCTCAAATTATTGATCCGACTTTCTTTGTTTCTCTTCGAGAAGTCAACAAAATGCCATGATCAGTCAGCTGAGCAGCGGCTTATCGATTTATTTAATCGATAGCGTTAGCGATGAGCTGACAGCGTCAAACAAAAAAAAGCCTCTTAAAATTAGAAATATAAAATAATTTACAATCTGAAGAGTAGAATTTTCGGTTTTCTATTGCAATTAAATACTTGTGTCTAGAAAATAAATTAGTTGAATTATACCAGACGTTATCTGCATTCTATTTCTTATTTTCCGCTTAAAAGCTAGTACACAAAGGCAGCGGAATTCATTGGCGGAATTGAGGCTGAATAAATTTTATTTCCGCGAAGGAATGTCAGATTGACAGATACCATAGGGCGGTAAATTTGAATACAAATACATGAGCTGTTTGAAGCGTAATAATTTTAATATTCGAACTCAGTATAACCGTTCACCATAATTTTCCGATGGATTCAGCTGCTAATGTCAAAATTCCTTCGCAATTAATTCAACTCGGCCAATAAATGGCGAAGAAATTCGCTTCAGCGCCATCTGTTGACAATTAAAACAAACATTAAAAACGTAATGTCAAATTCCTCCGCTCTTTTTTCACTCTTGTGTACTAGCCGAAGGAATTAATTGGAGTTTCAATTTCTTTGCAATTCCGCGTACGAGAAATTGTCCCAATACATGTTTTATATGAATGTCAAAATTCCGTCTGCCTTTGGATAAACTAGCTTTAAAGTGATGAAAGGCATTGAAACTCATTTCGAAATCCCTATTGCTTAAATTTTGTATTCGCGTTGCGATAGTAAGAAATCATTAAATTGAAAATCACCAGCCAAATGGTTTTATCAGTGCCCCATAGTCCATAACTAAAATGTAATAAGATTACTGAATTTGCGAATAAAAACTATTTAAACAGCTCGTATCGATATAAAAGGGAAATCGATACACCAATAGTATCGTGACATCCCTATTGCATATGTCTGTCATTCGTATTGACGCAACTGTAGTAGGAAAAATTGAAAATTGAAAAATCGAAAAATTCCAAATTCCAATCAAGAAGTCCGGATCAAATCAAAAAAAAAATGGATAATTAATTGATGCACGAAATTTGGTAAATAATATTGAAGTGAAAAAACAACATTTGAAGACGAAACGAACGAACAAGTGAAAGTTCTTTGTTTTGTAATTGTTTATTTGGTCAAAAATATGGAGACACACGGAAATACGATAACGCGTAAAGAAGAAGACAGCATGTTTTTACGCAATTTTTTATAATTTAGCGCCCAAACATGAGTTGAACTTTGTTGTTGCTCTTTGAAGGTTGTCGTCGCTCGCCAAACAAATATACCAACACTGCATACATACACAGCTACACACGAAAGTAATTTCTATCAAGGCGCAAAACCCAAAATTGAACATTTTATATACATACAAACGTATTTATGAAATGAATTAAGCTGACTCGGGACCTTAATATACACATCTATATAGTTCTTTTATTTTATAACATTTCAGTTGCCGTCTCTATTGAAAAAAAATATCGCCAATAGGGCAGATCGTTATTTTCTTTGTTGCTGAACGTTCGCTATCATTGCATAAAATATAATGTGCGACGATTCTGATAAGAATGTGCAGAAATGGACATGCGACTATTGCACCTACGAGAACTATCCTTCTGCAATAAAATGCACCATGTGCAAAGGCCCAAAGCCCCTCTTAAGCGAGGATATCTTTCGGTGAGTTTGGTAACTTCAATTATTTGCTATATATGTATGTATGTGGGTACTAAAATAAGTCATTGTTAATCTTCGTTCCAGACTAAGTCCACCGCAAACTGCTTTTGACAACGAGGAGGAGCATGGTGCAACTGCTGATGTTGTTGAAGCAACAGCGCTCAATTGTTGGGAGAATGACAAACAGGTGTGTGTAATGAACTGGAATAGATCTAAAATTCAATTGATTTAAATATGTATCAATATTTTTTTCAGAGTGGAACTGCAGCAACACAACAGCAGGATGTTATAGCCACTTCCTCAACAGGCAAATGGGCTTGCAAGCTTTGTACCTATTTCAATTGGCCTCGTTCGCAGCGTTGTGTTCAATGCTATGCGAAACGTGGAGCAACTAGTTTAAGTCCATTGACTGCAATTGCTGTTAATAATTTAGGCGACGTTAACATGGAGGCAGCTAAGCCCACAAAGAATATAACTGATATTGCTCCTGTTAGCGGTGTGGTAAATAATGAAAAACATTCAACGATTGGCCGTATTGAAAATGAATTGAAATCAGTGCGTCTGGCATCATCTGATTCTGAGCTTAATGCCTGTAATCTATTAGATTCCAAGAAATTTGAAGAGCAAAACGCTAAATCAAGTAATTGTGTTACGTCCAATGTGGGTGCCTCTTCTACAAATCGTGAAATAAATAATACACAATTGAACAATATTGCCAATAGTAGTTATAATCAACAATTGACCCAGGCAGCTATTCAACACCAGCAACAACAACAACAACAACAACAGCAGCAGCAGCAACAACAGCAAGTTTGTTTCGTCAATAAGTGGGCATGCAATGTAAGTATGAAGGCGAATATTATTTTAGCTTTGGATCCTTGGCACTCCGAAAAACGTTTTGCAGGGCAGTGAACTATCGAATTTATCAGATTTTAGAGTGCTGCCTAAAAACCCTATAGTCCGGAATTTGTTACACAAGAGTAGCATCTAATCTGACAATTACAGATCCAATTATAAGATTCTATATGTTATACTCTGAAGTACAAATTTCGACGTTTTTAAACACCGAGTCGACTTCCATCACACCGCCTGAACATTATAGTAATGTCCGATTGCAGGGGGGTTCGGATTAGCCAGGGGCGGTCCACTGTATGTCACTTTAATCAACAACAAAATAACATTTTCCACAAAATTTGTTGGTTGTAATCAAACAGGGGGGGAAAAATTATTCGAAGATAAAAACAATTCTCGCCTGGCTGTAATATACACAGACGACTATTTTCACGATCAATCACGGGGGATTTAATTTAAAATAAAGTCGTACTGATAAAAATAATCATTATTATCTGATTAAAAAGGCAGGGTCGAATGAAGAGACAAAAATGCCCTCATCGCTGATGGGTTTCGTTAAAGATTGAATGATTTGTTACGTCACAAGATGGCCCTAAGTTCGATGAAAGTTTTTTTAAGGAAAAATAATTATTAAATAAGTATTTCAATATTACATGACTTCTTACTTTTTTTTTTAGGTATGTACTTACGAAAACTGGCCAAAGAGTCTCAAATGCTCCATGTGCGGTGAGCTAAAGGATATAATAACACCACAAGGAGAGAAAAATGCGTGCGGAGTTAGCAATAAAATTTTAGCTGAGAATGAAGAACATGAAAATCGTGACAATGTGTCGGCAAACAATTGTTTTAACAACAAATCGAAACACATTTATCAACTTGGTGAGTTCAATCTCTTCCTTTTTCCATATGTCTTTTATTTAATCTGATCTATCGAAACACTTTAAAATGAAATAAAAGGATCTTCAGAAACTATAAATAACTGTGATACATTGCAAGAACGTCAAGAGAGACGTCAACGTCAAATTCGTCGGCAAGTCGATTGGCAATGGTTGAACGCTTGCCTGGGTATGTAAAATGACTTTATGTTCTTTTCACAAATATACGAATATTCATAATGATAAAATCTTCTTTCAGGTGTCGTTGAGAACGACTACAGAGCCGTAGAGGCATACCTATCATGCGGTGGCAATCCAGCGCGTTCATTAACCAGCACTGAAATAGCCGCCTTGAATCGAAACTCAGCTTTCGATGTAGGTCATACATTGATACATCTGGCTATACGCTTTCATCGCGAAGAAATGCTGCCAATGCTTTTGGCACAAATATCAGGATCCGGGCCGGGTATTAAGCGCGTTCCATCGTATGTTGCTCCCGATTTAGCATCAGATATACGTCGTCATTTTGCGAATACATTGCGTTTACGCAAATCGATAATGAATTGTCATTACGTTCAAGAACATGCTACTTTTGCGTTACCTGCTGAAATCGAGGAATTACCTTCGGAGATACAGGAACAATTATACGATGAATTATTGGATAGAGATGCGCAAAAGCAATTGGAGAATCCACCACCGGCGCTCAATTGGTCTCAAGAGATAACATCGCGCTTATGTTCACGTTTGTTTGTACTTTGGAATCGAAGTGCTGGCGACTGTCTCCTTGATTCAGCGATGCAAGCCACATGGGGCGTCTTCGATCGTGATAATATTCTACGACGTGCTCTTTCGGATACTTTAAATCAATGCGGACACATGTGAGATACAACTTTTGATTTTATATTTTAAATTCGTCTTTCGTTTCTTTGACATTTATATATTAATTTTTAAAGTTTTGTGTCTACTTTTTATACCCGACACACTCTGTGTCGAGGGTATATTGCGTTTGTTGGGTTGTGTGTAACAGCCAGAACCAGTCGAGATAGACTATACAAAATGTATATAGAAATGATCAGCGTCACCAGGAGATTCGATTTAGACATAGTCTGTCCGTCTGTCTGTCTGTCCGTCTGTCTGTATACAGTTATCTTATCGAAGGAGTTGAGCTATCTTGACAAAATTTTGTATGCGTGCTCACGGGGACATGAGTAAGACTAAGTTCGAGAATGGACCCGATCGGACCATTTTTAGGGGTACCTCCAGTACTAGGGTCTGTTACGAAAATCACAAAAACTGCTCTAAAATCGGAGTTTTTCAAGATATTTTGATGAAATTTGGCATTTGAACATATTTTAGGCCAATTAATGTGATTTACAAAAATCAGAAAAATGGGCGTGGCAGAAGGGCGTTTTTCGAAAATTGTCTCCTACTCCCGAAACGCCTATGGGACTTGAACGAAAATTGGCACTTATACTTCCTTTGTTACCATAAACATCCTGCCCAAAAATTTTCTGGATTGGTTCATTATTAAGGGTACCTCCAGTACTAGGGTCTGTCACAAAAATCCCAAAACTGCCCCAAAATCTGGCTTTTTCCAAATATTTCAATGAAACTTAGAATTTGCGCGTATATTTAAGCCTCCGATTAGAATTCCGAAAAATTGGAAAAGTGGGCGTGGCAAAGGGGCGGTTTGCATAAAGAAATTTAAAAAAATGCGGTATATGGGGCCCCTATGGCCTTAAACAACTCCTGATATTAAAAATTATTTGAATATGTGTGTCTGTGTCGGGTATTCTATTGTCAGGCTTGCCTGACTATAACACCCTTACTTGTTTTATTTGATTTCTATGTTTATTGTTTTTCGGGTATTTTGAAAAACCGTATTTACTAAAGCATTTAAACATTATTCTAGTTTCTATCCACGTTGGCGGGAATATGAAATGTTGCAGGCTTCTATTTTGAATTTTACCTTGGAAGAAGCCCAATGTCAGGAAGATTGGAGTACTCTTTTAACTTTAGCTAGCCAACCTGGCTCATCTCTTGAGCAGTTGCATATTTTTGCTCTTGCGCATATACTGCGACGTCCTATTATTGTTTACGGTGTGAAGTATGTGAAAAGTTTTCGAGGCGAAGATATTGGATATGCGCGATTTGAAGGTAATAAGAAAATGTTTCCTCTTGTTCTCTATATTGCAATAAGATCTAACAAAAATTTTACATTTTGACAGGACTCTATTTGCCTTTTTTCTGGGAACAAAGTTTTTGCATTAAATCACCCATAGCTTTAGGGTATACACGTGGTCATTTTAGTGCTCTGGTACCAATGGAGCCATATGTACGTCGCGATGAACCGGAGGACGTTACATACTTGCCGTTGATGGATTGTGAATCCAAGTTGCTGCCAATACACTTTCTAACACAATCGGAGGTAAATTTCTTTAACTGAAATTATGAAGTAGTATTGGATATATATTCTGTAGAACTTTTGCAAAGATCGGTTCATGTGTTTATGCCACAAAATATTTCAAAGCTACCATTACTCCTTATAGTATCTGTACAGAAAGCTTTAAAACTCTGTTAGTCCATTGAGTAGAAAAAAACCGAAAAATACTTCAATTTATAGGTCATCGGTTTTTTCCTTAATTTGAAGTCTTTTTAATCAAACTATTTTTAAAATGCTATTGTTCTTCGAATTTTGGTCATAAAAATTAAAATATATATAATTTCCTCTAATTTCAGATGGGCCGTGAAGAAGCAATCATGCGTCAATGGTTAGACGTTTGTGTTACTGAAGGTGGACTATTAGTTGCATTGCAAAAAGTACGCAAACGGCCATTATTGGTGGCGCAAATGCTGGAAGAATGGTTGAATCATTATCGCAGAATAGCGTAAGTTATAATCCTTCAAAAGCAAATTAAAAAAAAATTAATAAAATCTAATCTTTTTCTCCACAGACAAGTTATTAGTGCACCTTTTGTACGGCGACCACAGCAAACGGGATATTCAAGCGATGGCGATTCCGATGAAGAATAACCGTCCCGTAATAGTTAGCACAGTAGTATCCGCAAGACCGAAGAGTTAAGTGAAAAAATATTAATCTAATAATGAAAGAAATAGCTAATAAATTTTATTTAAAAATGAAAAATGCGGAATTAGCCTAGATAACCAGCAAAGTTCCAAAAAAGTGATATCAGTTATTAAATGATTTATTGATTGCAACAAAAAATAACATTTAAACACTTCACAAACGATAGTTACCTTTTAATATATACCTAAGAAGATCGTTTCTGTAATGATAACTAATAGCAATTTGATAATTGAATGTTGAATCAAAATTTATCAACAGCTTTTATTAAAATATCACAATGAAATTGTTAATTTAAAAACATTTTTAGCTGTTAATTTATGAAAATTTGTAGATGGCTGCTGCCGCTTTTTGTAAAACTTATTCGAAAAAAATTAACAATCAATGAGCTTCTCGAAAGCGCTACATATTCCGTTAGTTGGAAGTGAATATGCTAAAAAATCACTGAGAATAAGTTCAATATCCAAAAGCACAGCTCGAATCTCAGCGATCACGATTCTTAAATAGCGATTCGATACCAAGTTATGATTCAAAAGAACACTAGTATAAGAATTGAATGGAAATGAAAAAATTCAAAATGTAAGTTAAAAAATACCATAATTTAAAAAAAAAAAAATGGAAATAAGAAAAAGTAGTGTTATAAAATGTAATTTCTTAAAGAAATTTTTAAACGTACATTTGAAATGGCAAAGAAATTTATTTATAGTTGTTTAAATACTTTTTGGAACTGTAATGTTTATTGATTGTATTATCAAGAATTATCAAGCGATTAGTTTCTTTTTTTCTCTTTTTTGTTGGTAATGTTATATAAATATTCAGATTCACACAAATATACACAATAAAAATACTACAAATTTGTTTTTTTTTTTTTCTAAATAATTCTGTGCTGTCGGGGTTGGAGCAGTATGGAGTTGGTAGTATGGTAGTTGGGAACGAGGCTGACCCATTCTGTTTTCATCTTTTGGACCATTTTTTTTTTTAATTCCTGACAGAAAACGAAAAAGCTTCTTCAATTCTTTTTATTATTTTTCATAGAAATGTATATATATTTACATATATATATTATATATATCAATAATTAATTTTTAGATTGTGTCTAATGTAGACTTAAATAGTTACATTCGAAAAAATGCAATATGTCTACATTGTATGCACTTAAGACTATAATATATGTAAGCATCTGAGATCCAAATAATTTAGAACTATGCTCTTCATTTGGTAATTTCTGGATCAAAGTAAAACGTTGTCGTGTCAGCAATGATTTCAGAAACAGCATCGAGAAATTCATTTTTCTGGTTTAGAGGTAAAAAAAGATAACTACCAATATGGTCTTTAAATGATTCAAACGAATCGTATACGTCCAGGCACAGTGGACACTTCATGTAGATTATATCATCGTAACTTAAAACTGTATTTTCAGTTAATTGAAAATGCGCCAATGCTGGATGATTTTCCAATTTTGTAAGGGTTTCAATTTGTTTGTCTAAAAATAGCGTTTCCTTTAGCACATTATCAATATGTGGAATTGGAACTGGAGTGGTTAATTTTTTTTCATCCCTCGATATATTCGTAAAAGAATTGTCCACTTCCGTTATCTGCATGTTAGTCGGATGGGCTACATTTCTATGCCTGAACATAGCTTTGCTCGACGAGAAACGTAAGTAGCAAACGGAGCACTCGCAAACGCCATGTTCCACTAAATTGAAATGAACCGTTTAATAGATTCCTATGTTAAGTCAAATTAAGTTTTCACTAACTGATCTCATACAAAATGTACTAAACATATCAAGTCAGCTGATTGAATACGTAAAGTTAAGTTACGTTCAATCAAGTGTAACTGAGCCTTTAAGCCGTTCTAACTTACCAGCGCATGAATGTGGCCGTTTTCGACTAATCCTTACTTTACATATTTCACAGAGATATCCTTTTTTCTCATGATGCCAGTCAATGTGGTATTCTAGGGAGCGTTTTCTCGTGAATGTCTTGTTGCAGTCCTTGCAAGCAAAAGGCGAATTTCCATGATGCATCATTTGTTTTGATATTATTTGGTTCTAGGGATGGGTAATGGAATAGAAATCGATTTTTTCGCGCCGAAGTGAGTTTTTAGAATCGAACTTCATATTATGCTATGTCGCCGTTCATATTATGCGACAAGACAAGCGAGCGACACGGTGAATTCTCTTTTGGTGTCTCCTTCGTGTTCATACTAGTAAAAATTGTCTCTGCGACATTTGAAGGAGAAGAAGAAACTGGTTTTATACAGTGCTGCCAGAAAAAATATTTTGAAATTCCTACAATCTGAATTAAAAATTCCCTAAGCTCTGAAATAAGAGAAAAAAATTATTATCACGGTTTTCGACAAAAGATTTTGGTGCAAAAGACTTTTTTGAAAAAGTGTCCGCTATTCTCTAACATTTTTCGTAGTCAATTCTTAATAACTTAGCTTTTTATACTATTTCGGAAATCTTAATATGTTTCTTCATAAGAAGAGAATATTTACCCAAATATGGCAGCACTATTTTTATGATGAGAAGGACAAGCACAAAGCGTGTCGCCAAGTGCGTACGACACGTACCCCTCTCTCTACCTCAAACGTCCCTTGCCGACAACCACCGAGTCGCTCGTTGTCTTGTCTCATAATATGAACGGCCACTAATACGCTATTTGCACCTTAAAACATTTCGATTATGAAACTCACTATATGTGGGCCTGGGGAAGTGGTATGGGAGAGTTGTTCTCTCTTCCCCTTGCGATCCCTGCCAACGAAAATGTTTTTCAATTTTCATAATGTCTAAACGTGTAAGTCCCGTCTAAGACTCGAAGGAATCGAAGCTTCCACAGAAAAAAAATGAACATTCTAATCACTATCGATTCTCGAATGACTAGTTCGGATTACCAGCATCATATCTAATTACTTCATTTTATAGACACAAGGCTGAATATTAATTTGCTTTCAAGCAAATGTTTCTTTTCAAAATATCTGTGTGTCTAAATCTCGACTTGCTTTGCTTGTCTTCAAACTATCGATGTGATAATAATAATCGTAAGACGAAGATCGAGTTATTATACACGATTCCAATGACTACAGGTTTTTGAATGAAATAATTTGTGCATTTTTTTTCAAATATCTGTGTTTTCGGAATGATTTACAATTAAAACAAATTTTCGTTGGCTAAGGGAGGCAGGGGGAAGAGAGAAAAAACGCTACCATACCACATCCCCGCGCGTCCCTATCCAACAAAAAGTGTGTTTCATTATCGAAATGTCTTAACGTGTAAATGGCCTCTAAGCTATCGATGATAAAAACGATAGTATCGGTTATTATACAGCGCTATTCCAACTGGACTTTTACATGGTTTTTGATTGTTTAAATAATTTGTGTTTTTTTTTAAAGAATATCTACGTGTTTTCGGAATGGATCCTTCACAAACACCACCACTGAATGGTGATCCAACTCAGTTTGCGCTGAGAGTGGCATTACAAACAATGAAAGACCGATGCCAAACTTTACAGAAACGGCTGTCAACAATAGAGGACGAAAACCAACAACTTCGGTCAAATTCAACAGCCGTTAATCAAAAACCGAGTGTTGGCTTTGCGGCTGAAAACTTTCAATTAAGATTGCAGCTAGCCGACTTACAACGCCAAAAAACACAATTGACAGAGCAAATTGGCATGGTTTCTTCGGAAAATAAGAAGCTGTGGTCAAGGCTGTCTCAAATGGCAAAGGAAGGAAGTGGCAAAGAAAGAGATAGTGATAGTGTTACTTTAGCAAACTACAGTGGAGCAGAGCAAGGACGTTGTCCAATTGGGGCTGTTACTAATCAGAATCTAATTCGATCAAAGACTTTCACGCAACATTCTCCAAATCCAAATTTACGTCACAAAATGGTATCAAATGACGATGGTGAACATGACGGGAAAGATCTCAGTTTGGAAGAAGTCGCTCTGAGTAATGGTGCTGGTGAGGGAATGGCCAAAATGACTGAATCGGAACTGGGATTTTCCTATTTAAATATGGATGAAAGTAATTTAGGTCAGCCGTCAAACATCAATGAGCAGGCGTTTGAATTGGAGATAAAAAAATACTCCGAAGGCTTGCAAGAATTACAAAGAGAAGCCTTGGAGCAAAAAAGGGAGCTCTGCAAGACTTTGACAGCCTTGAAATTGAAAATGGGTAAGTGGTTACTATTCGGAAAGTCAATTGAGCCTGAGTCGTTAGTGGCTTAATCTATAAAATTTGTTTTAGCGAAACCAAACTGCCCGGAATGCGCACAAAAATCGAAGAAGCCCGAAATGGCTGATAAAAGCCTTGAGACTGATGAGAGCCTAAGTGAAACCTTACAAGCAACGCATGTGATTGCAAATACCCCAGCTGTATCTAGCATTATTGCTGAGCAAACGAATTCTGCAAATCCACGCATTAATTTCATCGAAGAAAAGATCGATGCTGATGGAATGTTGAAAACTTGTCCAATGTGTGGTAAGATCTACAACGATAACGTTACCTTTGAAGCATTCTGTGCACATGTGGAATCGCATTTCAATATGGAAACGAGCGATTTTGGCAGCATGAATATGGAGCAAGACTTCGAATGCGTTTCAAATACTGTGGGAAATTTCTGACAAAACAAGAAAATTTACTTCTCATCGCAGCTTTAAAAGTCGCGTCCAAGAAGTGAACTAAAACACTATTGTACTAAACTGATATGAATGTTTTTGTTTGTTTTTTTTTTACCATGTCCACAATTATCGGCTACTGTTGTAAGGATCAAAATTGATGGGTTTAATAGTTTTAAGTATCAGAGAGTAGGTTTTAATGAATCGTTGTTTATGCATATGGATAGTACGAAACTTGATGGACGAATAAAATAATTATATGTATTGTAAAAGATATATTCATCTTATCAAATTTTAGGCTGTTTGCTTTAAGTAGAAATCACATTCACTGTGCTTTTAAATGAAATCCATTCATCTGAAGAAACCGAGGATGTTCACAAAAACAGTGGAAATTAGACTCCAAATGGCGGCTAAACATAGCCATTTAAATGTTACAACGCATAAAGATTATGGAACTATGAGGCAAACACGGCGAAGGCAGCGACAACATTTCAATAAATTGAAGTGTAAACATCGATCAAGAGCATCGGTTTCGGTTTTCGAAACGTACCAGCGGTCTTCTTTTCTATCCCTTAACGCCAAATACGCTTTGCTATGTGAAGATATAAATTGCAACAACAACAAAGATATGCGTTTTCTGACTTTTCCGGGTGCACACGATCTTCTCTTGTCTATTTTACCATTCGTTTTGGGTATGTAATCCGATCTCTTATATGGCTATTGAAGCAGAAATGTGCTCAGCAGCAAGTCTTTGAACTGTGTCGAAGTGTGTGCTTGCGATATTGCGAAATGTGGCAATTATTTCTTCAATTGTCCGGTGAAGAATTCTGAAAAGAGACCTCATAAAAAATAAGTAAAAATACAGCCAATGACTATTTGGATTGAGAAATAGTGACATGTATTGGGTCACAAATCTGGCTTTTTGGTCAACGATGTGAATCTATATAGCGTACAACCTGCAATATCCATAGACATTAATTACAACAAAAACATATAAATATATACAGGGTGTCCCGTCAGGTAGTACATTCCTTTACAGGGGTGGTAGGGGAGTCCAAGATGAACAAAAAATTTCAAAAAAGTTCAAGTTCGTTTTTAAATCCTATTTTTCCTGAGGTTAACCCGCTAATAAAGTATAACAAATGTACCACAGATTTGAAGTAAATTGATCGAAGATTAAAAAAAAAATGAGAAAAGCATGTGTTAATTGGACCTTTTCCATACCAAAATGGCTCCCAAAGTAAAATAATTGAAAATTTTTTCAGAATTTTTGACTTTGAGCGTTTATTTTTCACACAATAACTGCAGTTTTGACCATCAATTCAATTTTGCCCAAAAGCCTGTACAATTGGCTTTCAAACCGCATTACAATTTTTTTTCTACAGTAAGCCACTAGCGTCAGAAAACTTTAAGGCCCTATAACTCCTCAGGGGTGCATTTGGGACCCCCACCTCACATACGATTTTTTGTTCATCTTGGACTCCCCTACCACCCCTGTAAAGGAATGTACTACCTGACGGGACACCCTGTATATTAAGGATCAGAAGCTAAATTAAGGCATGCCTAATAGTCATCTGGCACTTGATCTGTGGTCAAATCTCCCAGGTTGAAATTCGGTACGTTTTTAAAGAAAATACGAGCCGTGTTTTCACTTTCATACGTAGGTATATCAGGTCCGTGCGCAGGGGCGTTGTTTAACCCTTTTTTTTTTTACTTACAAGAACGTAACACTGCAAATATACAACACATGCAATCATGTTAAACGAATTCCAACAAACGGGCGCTTAGTTATGATTGTAACTGGGTCTATATGTTTGCATGTGTTGGATATTTCCAGAAAATTCAGAATCCCTACGCTATTGAGAAACAATCATAAATCCATAATCGGTTAAATTAAGAGATTTTGGATTTTTTTCTGCTTTTTTTTCCTGTTCTTGGAAGAAATTTTTGATTTTCATACTTTCTAATGTCATCGCTCTCTCAGTTGACCAACTACAACAATAACGTTTTAATAATCAATGAACGTTGAGCCATTTTAAACATAAATAATGAATAAATCATAGTCCAAAAACAACTTTTTCTAACCTTGGAATTTGCATAATTAATAACTTTATTAGCGGCTTCGCTTCAGTTCTTCGGCTTTTAATTGCATAGTTGTGTTGAGGTCAAAATTAAGTTAGGCTCAAAAGATTGCGGTAACTGTTCGTTGAAAGTGGAAAGTAGGCCAGAAGGAGAGAGCGAAAGGGAGATTTTCCTTATGAAGTTCCTCCCGGGCGGGGGTTTTGGTGTCTGGGCACGAAGTGTATGAAGAACCGTTTTGAAATTGCTTCACAAACCCCGGTGCCCCCGGTATATATTTAGCTTGTGTATTATTATTTCATTATATAACTGCTATAAACAGTGAACCCAGTTTTCACACCAATGCGCATCCTAGGCATTAGTGGCGTTTGGGTAGGCCACGGTTGGGGAATCGCCCAGTACGCTGGATATAAAGGGCCGTTTTTAAACTTGCTGGTGAATTCCGTAAACTGCAGTTAGGGGGCGCCGAAGAAATCTCACTTGTAGCTCTAAAACCGGCAGTGATCCTAGCCTATGTATTGGGAAAATTGGACAGGTCTCGTATATTACCACCGTACTGTGCTCATCATATTTTGTGCTATGAACAGGGGCGGACTGAGGGTCAAAGGGCCCACCGGGCGTTTGAAAAAAACCGGGCCCCGTTACCTAAGAAACAAAACCTAACAGCTAAAAAATTGGTAAAATGGGGTTTTGAAGTTTATCTGAAATAAACTTCATACAAAAAATAAAAAAATCCTTACTCCTTGAGTATTGATCCCAGATACAGCGCACTGGGGGCCCACCGGGATTTACCCGGTTGCCCATAGGCCCATCCGCCCCTGGCTAGACACTTGCTTGAGCACCTCCTGTATGAGTCTTAGATTTAGACTGTGAAAGTTCTTCCCTTTTAAGGGCATGTCCACCGGCTGGGATCATTTCGGCGCTCTTAACCAAGCTGTAAAATTTATGTTACATTTGAGAGCTCAAATATCCATGGTACGGTTAAAAACATTGGCTAGTCTACGGATTTCTTGGTATATACCAAAATATACCATTTAACATTATCACATCGGGCCCATGTGAGGCCTAAGGGCGTCATCCTTAATGATTGTAGCCCACACTAGCGAAAAAATTAGGCCGCAAATTTTGACTCGAATTGACGTAATTGGTTCTCTTTTAGAATTTAGAAAGAAGTTTTTTTTTTAATGAAATTTTTATAGAATAATTTTTCCATTTTCAATAAGATTTTAACAAAAGATAAGAAAAAGAGGAAAACTATTTGAGCAAAAAAGGAAAAAGCTCTATCTTTAAAATGTTTAAAACATTTCTTCTGAATCGATATTATTAGAAGCCTCTTCTGACGCAGCTTCAGAGAATGGCATTGAGCTAGGAGAGCTTCTGGCTGTTGCATCGATGGCACTTGCGCCGGTTGCCGGCTCTGCATACAGGCTTGTCGCCATATCAATCTGCGACACTTCGATCGAAATATTTGACTCAGAATCTGGCTCCGGTGCGAATTCCAATTGCGCGAACTCCTCCTCGATCAATTTTCGTGCCATATTAACATTGAAGAATTCCTTATAATGCCTTTTACGTCGCTGCTCGAACTCGAGTCGGTGTATTTTCTCGTCCTCCATTTCGGGAAAATCATCGTCCGATATATACTCCTCTCCAAACGGTGGCGTTCGCGTTTTTGCCAAAGCCCGCAAACGATCTTGCAGCTCGGAGAAATCAATACTGCCATGGGCAGCGGCACCGCCCTGCGTCTGAGGGTTAAATTCTCCAGTATTGATCGGCCTGTTAAGGCTTTGTAAGCTAGTAAAGCCAATATATTCACTGAATGTTGCATTCTTTTTAACATAGTCCCTCGATTTAATACTAGAATTGGAATTACATCTTAAGATACTCCTCGGGTATTTTTGTGCCGATCGCTCGTCCGTTGCTTCCATTGATTCTTAAAAACTTTAAGAATATGCTTTTATTTTATAATATTTTAATTTTCTTTTTTATAAAAAAAAAAAAAAAAAAATTAAATGAATTGCACAGTTTCCCTTTGTTCCCTTTCAAAGCTATTCGATGATATTAAATTCATAGTAGAAACTCCCTTTTTTTTAAAAAAATCCATGATACAAGAAAACAAGATAGCGCCACTTCAGTACCGCTATTTTGAGGCTCTCTCTGAGAGCCGAAAATTGAGTTTGTGACGTCACTGAGCAAGAAATTGTTGTTGTTTCCCATGCTATTCAAAAAAGTAAAATGCCGGTTTAACATGGGAAACAACAACAACGAATCGCGATTTTGAGTTTGTGACGTTTCCTCTCTCAAGTGACGCTATCTTGTTTTCTTGTATCATGGAAAAATCATTCTTTAAGTACTGTCCCACTAGGAACCAGGGACGTGAACCGGATGGAAAGTTTGCCCGGTTCGGTTCAGCGGTTGGTCACACTGGGTTTTCTACTTCTTTGAACCGGGGTTTCGGTTCGGTTCATCGGTTCGGGAATTTCTCAAACTGAAAAATTTTGTTAACACGTGTTCCCACTTCTAACGCAATATTTTACCATTTAGGGTTAAAATTTGCACAATAAAAAGTTAGTGATGGCTACCTTACTCAAATTAGAGATGGTATCGATACTAATGTCATAAGAATATCGACTTTATCATAATATTGCTGGAAGTATACCTGGGCCTATGTGGACCGTAAAGTGTCCCAGCCATTAAATCAAATAAAAAAAAAAAAAAAAAAAAAAAAGAATATCGACTTTGATTTTTTTATTTTTGGCTTAAGGGACCACTGTGCATGATTGCAGGCAAAAATAAAACCCTAAACCTTTACAAAAAGGGGTTCGGTTCATCAGCAGATAAAAGCGATTTTTTCCGGTTCAAAACCGGTTCATGTCCCTGCTAGGAACTTCGATAATATTGAGTATGTATGTTTGTACAGGGCCGGATTATAGGATATACCGACTATGCTATGGCCTAGGGCCCAAAATTTAGGGGCCCCCGCAAACTGTAACCTAAATAAATTAATAATTATTAATTAAATTAAATAATTAATTATAAATAATCGAATTTTTTTAAATTTTAGTTATTTTAGTATATTGGCGAATGGTGTCAATAGTGGTTTTATGTGCGGGAATACGAGTATAGAATTTATTTGTTACTCCCAGTTAAAATAATTATTTTATTCGAAAAAGTAGAAAAACAATAACAACTTAATTAATTAAAACTACTCGCTGACTTCCAGACTTTACGAGCAAAAATATGAATATGAACATGAATATGCATGAAAAAGTTTTGGCCAGTGCTCAGACTGTTGTCAGCAGCATTCATATTTTAAGAGCGATTTGAGCCGAAGTATATAAACCGTGAAGAGTGTGCAGCTCAACTTCAGTTCATCAAAATTTGTTGTATTCGACCAAAGTTTTCGGACGGAAAAGAAACCATTTTTTAATCATAAAAAAAACAAAAAAAAAAAATATTTAAAAAAAAAAAAAAAAAATAAAAAAAATAATACATCGTTCTATGTGCTCGAAGAATTGAGAACTATAACAAAAACAACATGAGTTTTCCGAATTTTCAGAGTGCACACCATCTTCTCTTGTCCATTTTACCATTCGTTTTGGGTATGTAATCAGATCTCTTATATGGCTATCGAAGCATTAATGTGCTCGGCAGCAACAAGAATAATCGTGTAAATACAAAATAACGGTGATACCAATATTGGAACGCCCACGCATTTTCAATTGTTGTAAATAGAGGAAAATCGTGTCTCATTTAGCAAAGTCTTTGAACTGTGTCGAAGTGTGTGCTTGCGATATTGCGAAATGTGGCAATTATTTCTTCAATTGTCCGGTGAAGAATTCTGAAAAGAGAACTGATAAAAAATAATAAAATACAGCCAATGACTATTTGGATTGAGAAATAGTGACATGTATTGGGTCACAAATTTGCCTCTTGGTCAACGAGTTGAAGACTTAATAAAATTAATGAAAGAACCGACACAGAGCTATTCGTGAGTAGAGAGGATGTCCCTCTTTTCAACAACAAATTATTTCAAAAAAATTCTATGACGCCGGCCAAATGAACTAAAAAAGCTTAAAGTTAAAATTTCAAATTAAGCATTTTCCTTTCTCAAAGGAACGAACGAATCATTGCCATCGTATAAAGTTCAAATAAATTGTTGAAAAAAATTGGAAAAAAATCATCTTTTCGTGTTGAAGTGTCGGAGCCACTCTTAAACGAAGACCATTTAAAAGCGATTAAATTTTACTGCCGTTGAAATTTTAATCGCTCTCACGTCGATCTGCGATACGATCAAAGGTTTGATCAATTAACCTGTCAAAAAATGTAACGAGAATAACAATTGAAGAGTTTATGCTTTCAGTTTGCATTAATCTCAATTAAGTTCAGTTGCCAGTTCAGTAGAGACCCCCTCTCCATTGGAATTTTGTTGTCATTTCTTGCCCTCAATTGTGTATGATATGAACTAAAAATGCAACTTGAACTCGATTAAAACTTTTCTTGGCACACACCATCGTCTGTCATAATAGATTATTTGAGATCTCAGAAATTACGTGTCGCAAAAAAAAAAAATTTTTTATGCTTTGAGAAATATTTTCCATGCGATAAAATAATTCACACGGAACTTATGGACGGTGTTTGCTAGGCCTTAAAAATGTCATTGATAACACAATGCTACAGGTTTCGAAAATTTTTTCTATTGGATATTTTTATGTTAGTTTAGGGCTCCCTCATTCCAAAAAGGTCAATGGTTTGATGGATTTAAGTAGCGTTTCCGAGATATGGCCCAAAATGTGAAAAAGTCAATTTTCTCTACTTTGCCCCATATTTCGGGCCATAACTATATATACATAACCGTATAAAATAGCCAACCAGATAGACCTAATACGGAAAGGTGGAGACCGTACGCAAATTTTAAGTGCCTAAACGCCACCCTACGACTCGAATTGTGGCTTCTATGAGGTCACAACTACTATTTTCTACTACTTTCACTTTACTTATCGAGCCATATCTTAGCAACCAGTGCAAATTATCCCAATATTAGACACATCCCATTTTGCTAGAATCGTAACGAACATTTAAAGCCACAGAACTCAATAATCGGATGTGAAAGTTATAAGCGAAAAACTGCATTTTTATTTTTTAAAAACGTGGGGTATTTGGTATTGTGCGAGCATTACGATTGTACGTTACGTCTCAGATCGGCACAGATTTGAACAGATTCCCACAACCGCCTTTTAAGGGCTCACATTATCGTGTTGCATATTGTCAAACACTTTTCGGAGCATATCAGGGAACAATAAAGTTGGTACACAAAACCATCAAGCCGATCACAAGATTTTATAGGGGGAAATGCATTCACACTATCTTTGCATCAATTTCGGAAAAATCGGAGCATTACGCAGATATTGAGATCCCAGTTGTAGGCTAATGTTTCACCAAATCAAGGAGATTGAAATAATTAGGTAGATATAATCCACTTACATATTATCCTGAAAAGAAGCCATTTTTCAGGCACCCTTCCGTGCTATGCCTATGCTGATTTATATTTAATACCCAATTAACCCTTTGTCGAGGGTATATTACGATTGTGCGGACGTATTGTAAGTTCCAGAGCTCGGGATATACCACAGATATGATCAGCGTCAATAGGATAATCGATTTTTTTTATGTCTATCCGTCCTTATAGAGATTTCTTATCGAAGGAGTTGAGTTATCCTGACAAAATTTGGTGGAAATATGAGTACGATCATATTCGAGAATGGACCAGATCCGACCAGTTTTAAGGGTACCTCCAGTACAAGGGTATGTTGGGAAAAGTCATAAAAACTGCTCTAAGAACGAAATTTTTCAAAATATTTCGATGAAATTTGATATGCGTACATATTTTATTATATGATCATATAACAATAATAAGAGTAAATATAAGTTCATTGTTCTAGAGTTAAATAATATCATTGAAATACATTTATAATATAGAGTTTAAAATGATTTTAATGTGATATTTATTAAAGTTTTTGTTGCGTACAACACCTTAATTTTCATTTCTTATCTCACAATAAGTATACTTCCTCAAAGTTTATTATATATGCTATAAAACAAGAAGGGCTTCGTAAAAGAGTGCAAATAAAACAAGTCAATTTTTTTAACGCTTCCTGCTCGTAAAATCGTATCCAAAACAGATGTTTTTTTTAACAGAAAAGTTCACGAACCCTATATCTTTTATTAGTAAAAAGCTGTCGACATATTTTTCGGTTGAGTTTTTTGTACCTGACGACTAAACTTTTAAAGCGATTTACCAAAAAAAAAAACCAATTTGTCATATAGAACACAATAGGGGTATTCACAAAGCATAATAATATGTATGTACCTAAATACTCCATATTTCAATTGGATGACGGATATATTTTCACAAGGTAACTCGACTTAGTTACAAGCCATCCGAAAATGCCATTCTGGCTCTTTTTTTCCAATGCCTGTAGTGTGTCAGTAGGGGTATTCACAAAGGCGTCGGAAAACAGGAAAGTCGGAAAATCGGAAAATTTTATCTGCTTAAAAAGTTGTGCAAGATACAAAAAAAGTTTAAAAATTTTTTAAGAATTCGCAATTTTCCGACTTTCCAACGTTTTTAACACGCCTTTGTGAATACCCCTAATAATTTACGAACGGCGATATGAGGCCCCTTATTGTCTAGAAAATCTGCAGCATAATTTGCATTAATGGGCGGCGCCTTGGAGCCTGTCCGGTATTGTATTGTCACGTTAGCCAGACTATAACACCCTTACTTCTGTGTAGAAAAGAAAATATTCAAAAAATTATAACTTAACTTAACATAACTTAACTATAACACCCTTACTTGTTTATTCTTAAAACTCAAAGCCAATAAATGTTTTAGAATAATTTTGTTAAATACGAAGATAACGAAAAGCCAGCCGAATTTGCTCAGTGCCACAATTTCCGAATCGAAGAATTTCCGCAAATTGATAAAAAGAAAAAAACTTTCTGACTACAAGAATTTTAAGATCGGTTTTTTTTTTGTTTTTAAATCCAGTAGTGCAATTCGCACATTGCGAGCAGGTGCCAGGCAAAGAGCTTGAATCAGCAAATTTCATTTTCTTTCGAAAAGCGAAAGTAAGTAACCTTAACGAAACAATTTCTGCGCTATAAATAAAAATTTCAAATAAAAAAAAAAAATGGACAAAAAATTTTAGAAAACTTTTTATGCTGAGTTCCATTGAAAAAAGTTGAGAATTTGTTAAAGAAAATACCTAAATAATTTCTAATCCAGAGATACACTGAGATTTTGTTTGGATAAATATTTTTACGTTTATATTAGACTACGCACACTGTAACATTCCAATGGAGGAGAAAGATTTTTGAGACGAGGGGACTGGGACTCACAGAAACTGAACGAGTGTACTGTTTTTTTAGTCATCTCTGGAGGATCCACATTACTTCCCCAAGTAGCGTAGTAAGGGGCAAAGGGGCCACCGCCCCGGGAGACAAATCATATTTAAATTTTTATAAAGGTCTTTCTTTCTATAAAGGGCGGGGGCGGCATTTCCTCCATTGTTCTCCCATTGTTCCCTGAACGCCGAAATGTGTCGCTACGCCACTGCCTCTTACCCCAATTCATCCACGTGACTGGAAAATTCAACGTTGGATTGCACTGTTGCAAAGCTTAATCCATTTTTATTCGGTTCAATTGTGTATCCAACCGAGTTCAAGCGTTTTCGAATGCATGGATTCGTGTGTGGCTTTATTGCATCGTAGCAAATTATTTTAGACACCGCGGACGATTTGTTTTGCATTAAAAATTTTGCATTTCGTCCAAGTTTTCATAAACAAATTGAAACTGCATAGAAATTGCATACAAATTAATGTTGCAAGCAATTTTGGAGTGGCATAATATTTTTGTGGCAGCTGCTGTTTCCGCATGTTGATTGATGTGCATACAAAGATATGGACCGTTTGGATAAAGTGGGAAATTTTAAATGAGACACATTAGGCGGTGATGGTGAAACAACATTGAATCAGTTGAGGCGCCTTCTATTGTCCAACGAAGTCCATTTTCATGAAAACTCTTGGGCTGAATCCGAGTCTGGGATCAATCTTAGTGTGATTGCAGAAATTGGGACACTAATTCGAGAGACTAGAGTCTGTGTAGCGTTCATTGACGCACTAGGGGTATTCACAAAGGCGTGTTAAAAATGTTGGAAAGTCGGAAAATTCGGAATTTATGACTTAAAAATTTTTAAAACTTTTTTTGTATCTTGCACAACTTTTTAAGCAGATAAAATTTTCCGATTTTCCGACTTTCCTGTTTTCCGACGCCTTTGTGAATACCCCTACTGTCACACTACAGGCATTGGAAAAAGAGCCAGAATGGCATTTTCGGATGGCTTGTAACTAAGTCGAATTACCTTGTGAAAATATATCCGTCATCCAATTGAAATATGGAGTATTTAGGTACATACATATTATTATTTTTATTCTGTGAATTCGTCCCATATGCGGTTCGTTACACTACGTCCATTTGGACTAATATGTCATACCTTTTGTTTTATTGGCGGTTTCCCGTCACTCCTGTGCGTTTTAGAAAGGCTTTGATTCTTTTTTTTTATCGATCCTCCAGTCACGATCGCCAGGTAAGGACCATTTTTCTGGCTCCATTTAAAGATTGGCATTTTGATAGGATATAAAGAGAAGTTGTTCCTACACATTTCACTATTGGATCTATCCTGTATCTAAGCTGTAGTTATTCCAACCATACACCTGAGATCTTTTCAACTCAGATTGATTAGAAAATCGAATTTTATTTTATTGTGGGCCCTCTGGGCAAAATGGGGCTTCTTCCCCTCCTGGAAGAACACCTCCCTAAGTGTTTGCTGGGTTCTAAAGTTCGCGCAAAATGATTGATTTGCTGACTTTTGTTTGAGATTCAGTGACATATGGTACCATCGATGTTCCCTCCTTAGTTAGCCGGCCCGCTTCTTCAAGATCTTCAAACTCACATTTCGCGGGTATCCAATGTATGATTTCCCTGTTTTCTTAAAGCTTTTAATTAACTTGAAATCAGGGTTCGTATTTGAACATACATGTGCTGCTCATGTTCGATCATTTCACTATTTGCTCATGAGCAAAGTATTCCGATGAAACACATGACATATAATGCACATGAGTATGTTTCGAAAATCTTATACATTGAACATGTTCGATCGAGAACATGAAAACATCTGAACATTGAAAACGTAAAGAACACTGTGTTCAAAATATAATCTTTTATGAACATAAAAATTTTCTGTGTGAACTGAACACTTCTCGATCGAACATGTTCAATGTATAAGATTTTCGAAACATACTCATGTGCATTATATGTCATGTGTTTTATCAGAATATTTTGCTCATAAGCAAAGAGCATTTTACTGTGAACACGTACATTTTGATTTGAAACATGATCTGAACATGTGTGTTCAAATACGAACCCTGCTTGAAATGTATGTATGTATGTATCAGGGGCGTACTGGGAGTCAAAGGGCCCGCCGGGCGTTTGAAAAAAGGGGCTTCGTTACCTAAGAAAAAAAAAAAAACACGTAGCAGCTAAAAAGCACAGCGAACTGGGCGCCCACCGGGATTTTTCCCGGTTGCCCATGGGCCCAGTCTGCCCTGGTATTTATGTATGTTTGTTCGGTGAAATCTCTTCTTCATTTTGAAGCTGATATCTACAATCGATTGAACTGAAATTTCGTGTACACGTTGAGTTTGGTATGAACAATACAGCTCTTAATTAAATGCTCTAAAATATGGGAACATCTAAGATGGCGGAATAGTTCCTTTTAATTCATTTTATACGGTATCAAGTGATAAGGGCTTGCATGATACAATTTTTATGATCATAGAATAGCGAGGCATTTCCGCCGCAGTGATTTTTTCGTACGTTCGCGACGCACACAAACGCGATTTCGGGTATAAAAAAGATCATAATTAAATTGCTATAATAAATGAAGAAATAAAATGTTCCTAGTTCAAATTTTAACTAGGAACATTATAGCCTCATTATATACAATTCATTGATCATAAAAGCGAGTTTCGATGATCAAGATAGCTGTTCTCGCACACTGGCTTCAAATTTATCCGCATGAAAAAGGACACTAAATTGATCTCCATTTGACGACGTATTATGATGTGCGATTACGATTGATATGTGAAAGATTGAAGGGGGTCTACAGTTGGACTTAAATTTATGATGTAAAGATAGCTTGTTAATTGATCATGAGCCGTCATTTTAGCCTATGCGGGCTCCACATACATGAAGCCTTAAAGTGTGTGCCCATTGGGCCCGTGCGTAAGGACAGCACTGGTTGCTTCCATCGCAAAAACCCATGAACCATTATTCAGTTGTGCTTATCTAACCAATCTAGTTCTTTGAGTAAAATTTTAATAACTTTATCTTCATATAATTACAGCCAGAGTTTTATTTCCCGAATTTTCAATAACCTCAATTGGGTGGCATAAGTTTACATAACATATAACAATTTGTTACGTCGAACGAATTCCTTGGAGCTATGGAAATATCGAGTGCCAATCTATGTCACCATGTATTCAATTTATTATTGTCACAAAATTTTTCCCATGCAGCGTTTCTGTACGAAAAATTTCCTTAGGTTTAATTCGACCTGGCTTAATTTCTTACAAAGCCGTACAAACGATACGAAACTGTTTCTCTGTGAAGCTACTAATGTTTACTTTGTTAATCAATTTCATCAAATTTAATTCGTTCTCAAGGCTTTGTTTTATGCGAATAATAACATTATTATTAAAAATTGGTGAGCATAGGTTTCCCATATATGATTGAGATGTGCACAGAAACCGTATGAGCATTGTGGAAAATTCATCAAAATAGGTGCATTTAGTTGTTGAATCGTTATTAACAGAACAGTCGTGTCGGGGGGAGAGAGGGAAGGGGGATTCTGTCCGGTTTTCGACTTCTAGAAAGGGTCCCTAATTGCGAAGTTGTCCCTTTGCAAATGCAGTTATGACCTTTTTATATCCGACACACTCTGTCTCGAGGGTATATTGCGTTTGTGTGGTTGTGTGTAATACCCAGAACTAGTTCAGATAGACCATAAAAATTATATATAGAAATGATCAGCGTCACCAGGAGATTCGATTTAGACGTGTCCGTCCGTCTGTCTGTCTGTCCGTCTGTCTTGTATACAGTTTTCTTATCGAAGGAGTTGAGCTATCTTAACGAAATTCGGTATACGTGCTCACGGGGACATGAGTAAGAACAAGTTCGAGAATGGACCCGATCGGACCATTTTTAGGGGTGCCTCCAGTACTAGGGTCTGTTATGAAAACCACAAAAACTGCTCTAAAACCGGTTTTTTTTCAAGATATTTTGATTAAATTTGATAGTTGAACATATTTAAAGTCAAGTTATTCAATTTTAAAAAACTGGAATAGTGGGCGTGGCCGAAGGGCGTTTTTCGAAAATTGCCTCCTATACCCGAAATTCAAATGGGACTTGAACGAAATTTGGCACTTATGTTTCCTTTGTAGCCATAAACATCCTCTCAAAAATTTAATAGGTCCATTATTAAGGGTACCTCCAATACTAGGGTCTGTCAAAAAATCCCAAAACTGCCTCAAAATCGGACTTTTTCGAAATATTTCAATGAAACTTAGAATTTGAGCGTATATCTAAGCCTCCGATTAGAATTCCAAAAAATTGAAAAAGTGGGCGTGGCAAAGTGGTGATTTTCATAAAGAAATTGAACAAAAGTCGGTACATGGGGCCCCTTATGGCCTTTAAAATCTATAGAATACTTGTGTTGTCTGTGTCGGGTAGTTTTTTGTCAGTCTTCGCCTGACTATAACACCCTTAATTGTTTCAATTTTTGGTTTTCCGGCAAAGGAGTCACCGACATACCTCTATATATGACTGACCTTTTCTTTTTGTTTGTATCGAGAGACCCCTACGGGCTGGCTATTAAATGTTCTCAGTTCACAAATTTCAAACCAGTTATGTGGGACGCACTAATATCCAATATTAACCCGGTAGCGCCTAGCGATGACATATGACATCACTCGAAAGGGTTCGTTTTCTGTCATCGCCATACCTGAACCAGTTCATATTTTATTTTATTTTTTTTATTTATTTTTTTTTTTTATTCAAGCACTACCGGGTTAATGGAGACAATGGAGCTAAACATAATTCATTTGGCTTTTCTTTTGTTTTCACATTTTCTTCTTGTTTCAGAATTCAACTATGACGATCCAAGTAAATGGCCAAGTGAATATCCAACCTGCAGTGGTTATCATCAATCACCCATTTCGATTTTCACCTACAAAGTATGTCAAAATATAGGTATAAATTCTGATCTAAAGTATTTATATTCAACCCTATGTTAAATCTATATTCCCCGGGAATTTTTCCCCTATGCATTTTTGTCCCCGGAAAAAGAAAGTATTTTAGGCGATAATAAAAAGAAGAATGTGACCAATTTTTTTTTAAAAGCTTGCTCCATTTATATTCTCTTCCTAAAGGAAACATTCCCCGGAAATATTAAGAATCGGGCTTTTTAAATAAAATTATTCACTTTTTTTACCAGGCAATTCCCATCACTTTGCCACCATTACTGTTCCACTTGTACGATGAACCTCTCAGAGATCCATTGACCGTTTTAAATAATGGTCATACCATTGAGTTTGAAGTTCCGGAAACAATTTACGGTGCAAAACCTTCCCTAACTGGTGGCTCACTTCAGAATGATTTCATCGCCGAGACGGTACACTTTCATTGGGGATCTCCGAAGCGGAAAGGGACCGAGCATTCGTTGAATGGCAGACGCTACGATTTGGAAATGCACATTGTACATCGGAACGCGAGATACGAGACCTTGACTGAAGCGCGAGAATTCAAGGATGGTCTCTCAGTTGTGGCCGTACTCTTTAAAGCTGTTCAATGCCAAAATCTTCATTATCCTGGACTTAATACAATATTCGAGACACTGGACGATCTTATGGTGTTCAATTCAACAACAATAACAACAAATCACATAAGTTTGGGCTCTCTACTGGGTGATATATATCGACGGGATTTTATAACTTACCAAGGATCGCTGACATCACCACCATGCTCGGAATCTGTGACGTGGAATATATTTCCAGAGATTCTTCCAATTTCAATGGGTGAAGTAAGTTTAAAAGGCATTTGTGCTGCAGTTTCTCAAAACAGATTTCATTCTTTCCTTCTTCATTTAAAGCTCTCCAAGTTTTGGAATCTATTGGATAGACGTGGACGTCCGTTGCAGAATAATTTCCGCCCGATCCAAAAGCGTGGCCTACGTAAAGTCTATCGAAGTACATGGATTTGGAATGAGAACTTTATAATTGCACCAGAGAACGACTTTGTCCAATACAGTTCTCAATGGAGATGATTTTAGATCAGCAAAACTTTTCAGTTTTATCGACCGTACACCGAGAGAAATAAGAACTGTTAAATCAACCACTTAGAACAGTTAAAGTAAGAGTGTCAAATTAACTGTATTCCCCGTTAAATGCACTGAAAAAGGAAGTCAAGATCAACAGTTGAAAAGTAGTCACTTTTTATGTTCAAATTCGCTTTCGTTCACTTAGACGTTAAGTTCGCATTCTGATCACCGTCTCCGGAGTTTTCAATAGCTCAGTTGTTTAAGCTGTGAGTTGACCGTCGTGAGATTCGGGTTCTATCCCTGCTGGCGCGGGGTTTTTTCTGGATTTTTTTTTTTTAATTACAGTTTTTTTTTTGTTCAGAGTGTAGTTGTTTTTTAAGGCAAAAATTTTCTCCTTAATTTTAAGATTTTAATTTATTTAATTTTTTTTAATGGTTCATTTTCAAGCAAAAAATTTTGCAACCATAAGCTCAAGTGAGCGTTTTGACCAACAAATTAAATTCGGTTCGTTTAGCGTAATGGTTAAGACGTTCCCCAGCGAAGTGGTGGTCTGCGGTTCAAGGCTCGGCCGAGGCGAGAAAATTTAAAGAGATGAAAGAGAATAAGATTTAAAAAAAACAAATAATATAAGGAAAAAAATATAATTTAATAAAAATAAAAAAATTTAAAAATATTAATAAAAGAAGGTAAAAAAAAAGTCAAAGCAAAAAATAAATTTTTTTTTCCCAGTCGCTGGTGACAGTTGATTTAACCGCGAGACAGTCTATATCAACCATCAGTAGTTATATCCCTATTGACTGTGTTTTGTACTGTTGAATCGACCGCTACTACACATAAGCTAAGAATAAACGGTGAACTCGGTTATTTTAACCTGCTTTTTCAGTTAATATAACTACCTTTTTCTCTCGGTGTACTTCTTGACTTATTCTAGAGTTTTGGACCTTATGCGAAATAGTTACCTAATTTTATTTAACCTTAGGAGATTTCTAAATACATAGAAAAATTATGATATAAATTTCATTTTAGTTCATAAGATATTCAGCACGATTCTGAATATTCCCGGGGAACGAATTCCCGGGGAATGTACTAGATCGAATCATCATTATCTAAAGAAATCATTCGACTTCTCAAGAGAGAAGTGAACTCGGATATTTCTCTCGGAAGATGAACACATATTCAACAAGGTTTTAAATACGAAAACACTGTGTACATTTTTATGTAAATAATAATCAATAAATAATTAATAAAAATTAATAATATGTAAATAAATAATAAATTAATTAATTATTTAATTTAAAAATAAGTAAATTAAATAATTTAAATCAAATAAATAAATATTTAAGTAAATAGAAATAATTTAAAATCAATATTTAAATAAAATAAATTTAAAAAATTAAAATAAATATAAAAATAAAAATAAATAAACTAAATTAAATATAAAAATAATAGTTAAAATCATTAATTTAAAAAATAGAAATTAATTAGTTAAATAAAATAAATAAATAACACTTTCATGGCTTAAGAAACTGGAATATCGTCATAATTTATGATGTAATAATCTAAAAATTGCTCGACGAACATCTCAATATTGTCTAGGGTTGTACACAAGTTCCGGATTGTTGAGCAACCAACTCGTTGTAGTCTCTCAGGATAACAGGAAAAAATGACAGCTTTGTCCGGTTCTTAACCTTTATTTATTTAAAATTTTCCTTTTGTTTTACAATTAATTCTAGTTTATTTTATTTAAAGCCCATCTTAGTACTTAGGAAAATTTAAAAAATTTGTCTTTATTTTGTTTTTTTTTTTTTTGCTGATATTAAAGGAAATCACTCTGCTCGTTTAAGTTTTCCTTTTTTTGTGTTTGTTTCAAATTTTCCATTTAAAGATTTTCGCTTCACTTTGGATGAAATTTACAAATGTCTGCCGATGAGATCGATATTTGAATTGTTTCCGGTTAAGTTTATCCTTGTCAGAAGGATATCGTAATGAAAAAAAATTTTCGTGGAAATAGTTCTAAATTTTTGTAGTTTTCTTCATCATGTTGAAGGATACCTCACGATATGTTTTAGCACCAAGCATTCGATTCAATTGGAAACGAAAATTAAGGAAGCATATTTACAAAGAGGCAGAATTTATCGGTGTGTTGAGAATATTTCTTAGAGTTAATCTCTTTCGTAATTTAATTTTTTTTTTTTTTTTCCTAAGGACATTGAGTATATCCGTCGGTAAAAATCACATGTACGTTCTTTTCACAAGGCGCCTTGGGAGCTTAGGCTGAGCCAAATGTGCTAGACTAACTTAAATAGTTCAAATTTCTTGATTGGTTTTTTGTTTTAATTTTTCATTGATTAGAGAATGATTTCTTAAATTTTATTTGTTTCTAGTTTTTGATATTATTTTATTTTAATTTTTTTTTTTTTTTTGTAGATCAGAAAAAGTGCTTCATGTCAATAAATTACTTTAATTGGTTTTTTTTTTTTGCTGTGAATTTGTTTATCATCATGACTATTTATAGGTTTACTTGAATTTTTGCCTGTGGAATATAGAATTAAAAAGATTTTATTTAAAAAAAAAGATTTCAAAAATAAAAGTATAAGAATATCACATGTTCATTAATGTTCGATCCTATTTAATTAAAAGCGAATTGAATTTCAATGGCTTTAAAGAAAATTATCGAGAATCTCTGGAGAGGGAATTTTTGAAGAAACGTCAATTTTTCGGGCACCATTAAATTGTCCTCTAGAGCAGCGCTTTTGAAACCTTCTGTTTATCCTTTCGGTTCCGAGAAAAGTTACATTTTTTTTTCTGCGAACTATCAAGAAGGTGGAGCATAGAAGCATAATAAAATTTGTAATATAGAGGACCATGGTGCCGCATCGTCCATTTTGGCCATGCACCAACCAATGGTTCAGAAGGACCGCTCAAGAGTTCAATTTAATCAGCCCTATTCTGAATATTCCCGGGGAACAAAATACCGGGGAATTTACTTTACTCGAGTGTAAAAATCTTTTTTTTTTTTAATATTTGGGGGAAGAAATTTGATGGGGAAATGGGTATTTGACCCATGACCATAATTTTCCTTACTCTATCTATTTGAAAAAGGAGAATTTTAGTCTCGAGAAAAGTAAATACCCCGTGAATTCGTTCCCCGGGAATATTCAGAATCGGACTGAATATAAAATTTATAGCTTAATGATAGTCTATAGATGTGTCTATAAATGTGAAAAAAAAAAAACAATGATTAAGAATTCTAAAAAATGTGATATTCTTATTTTGAATTTTATCGTTTTATTAAGAACATTGGGTGCAAACATACATACATACATATATAAGGACTGGGGCATGCCAATTAATTTGAGCCAAGCCGTTTCTTATAACATTAGTTATACATACGATTTCTTGAGCCAATTCTCTTTTCCATTTTATCGTAACAATTTCGATGTAGTTGAATTTTGATGCTGTGAGACTGAACGAAAGTGTAACGAGGAGGTATGCACACAAAAAAAAACACTTAAAAGTATGTGAAAAAGATGATCGCACTATCTTAATTTGTATTCTGTAGTGCCAGAATTAGAGAAAAACAACAAAAAAAAAGTATGAAGTATGTACAAAAAAATTTGCTAACAATTTTATTTCACTCAACAAAATACAGAAAAATGTCAACAAATATTTAATGAATAAAAATCGATTTGGTTGCTTAACCTGAAAGAAGTATTACAAGCAACAAAGCATTTCATTAAAAATATTGGACGCTTTCACCTCAGTTGTCGTCGTTGCTTAGGAGTTTTCTTAGCAATTATTTTTGCATAATTTAATTTTTGTTAAAAAAAAAGAAACAAAAATAAGACAAATAAAAAAAAATACGAATTAAGTAATTAAATACGAGGATTATATGAATGCGTCCATTATTCTATTTAAAGCTAAAAATGTAGTGAACACTAAATTTTTTTTTAAACAAAAATAATAATTCTGGGTCAGAGAAAATTTTTTTATTTTTAATATCGAGTATTTGAAGCGTGTAATACTTCCTTTATTTTATTTTATTTTATTTTATTTTAAACAAAAATATTTATTATGTATAAAAACAATATTTTTTTTTTACAAAATGGCCAATGTATAAAATTGTGTTGAACACATTATATCAATTTTCGAATAAATTCCAATTAAGTAGCATGGTAATTTTGTATGCAGCAAGGCAAATTAACAAAACAGTCTTACAAAAAAGTTTTTTTTTTTGGAAAGATTTGCATTGATTTGAAGAGTTTTATTAACAACATAGGTTCGTTGAGTTTGAAAGTTTTGATAATAAAGTGTGTTTGAAATTGTATTGAACAATTCATTTTCAAAGAGACAGGATTTCATTAGTTTATTCAGTAACAAATTATATTTGAATTTTTTACCCAAATGCATGAATTTATTAGAAAGAATCAGGTCTGAGGGTGAAGAATTCATTGACTGAGTGAAAAACAGGGAATTGTGCGAAAATGTGTTTCTATAAACTAACTTTTGACAAGATGCTAGGAGATACGTAATTTGAGCTTTTTTTTTTTTAGCTTAATTTTAAATTACGCTAAATGTTTTCTAAAATATGTATAAGGTTGTAACAAGTGTTTGTCTACAGCAATGAGTTTAGAGTTTCGGTGTCGGCAACAAGGACGTTTCCCTGTATGATTGAAAGAAACAAGAACGATACGAAATTCAATTTTTCATATATGTATATAAATGTTTGAAAATATGCACAGAGGTATTCACATCACTGATACGGTAGGGTAGTTTGGCAGAGAGAACAACATCGTTTGCTTTTTTATCAAATTATCGAGAAGAAAGCCCAGGCAAAAGCTACCAAAAGCCTATGTGAATACCTCTTAAAAGTTTCGGAAAGGAAATGTAATTTTCTATGGAAAAAAAAAACAACCGAAAAAATAATATAAATAAATATAAATATATTAAATAAATTCAGTGATTTGATTTAATTCGAAAGGAGCATGCAATGATTTATATTTTGATTTCAAATTGGGAATGTATTCGTCGGATGATATCTGTAAAATGCAAAACAACATATTAATATGAGAAGGAGATGAACCAAAACGAATGTCTTTTAAAAGTTACTGCTAAGCGATTATTTAATTTGCCGAAAGCGATTAAACATCAAATATCGTAACATAATTGAACGTGTTGAGTTGAGACCTACGTCTTCGTGAGACCCCGGGTTTATCTCGCCGCACGTTCAGTTGTTGTGTTGTATCGTATTTTTTTGTTGTGTTGTGCACAATTTTTTTTTGGATAGTGTCTTTTTTTGTTTGTTTCCAGTTTCATGCCAATTGTGTACTACGGACAGTTCATTCTATCGAGTTTTACGATTGTTATTGTAAGATGAGTAATTTAATAAAATCAATTATATATTTTCATTTTAATATTGTTAACGTTGAGAGAAAAAATTCGAGAATTAATAATAAAAATTTATTTTAAAAATACTTCTTATGAGCGGCGTATCTCAAATATACTGATGTTCAGAGAATATGTTTGCTAAGTTTTTTATCCGAAAAGCCAGCAAAATGTTACCAATATTAAACCTAAAAGTTTTGTAATAAAATTTTTGCTAATATAAATATTTTAAACATTCAATTAAACTCTACGATGGATATCATGAAAATGTGATCTTGCTTGATATTACGCGCCTTCGTTTTTCCAGCAATGAAAATTTTAGATGCCATGGTCTTTCCATCGTTTCAATTGAAGAAATTGTTAGTTGGTTTATTAGGTACTTAAGTTCTTCAAACTAATTTTTACAGACTACCACCAGACTGCTAGAAAATAGTTGCACTTGAATGATTCTGAAGAAGCTCATCAATTATAGCATTTAGTTTTATTTAATTTAAACCATTTTTCGCGTTTGCGATTTCGGTACATGATTCGACTGATAAGACCATAAACTCAAAACGCTGACGCCACCCTATTGTTTCCATTCAACGAGTAATAAAGGAATTATTCCTTAAAGATTAAAAATAAGTCTCTCCATTTACAGCTGACGTTATATCGTCCTTATTTTTGGAATAAAAATTTATGTGGATCTCTGACTTGAGTCAATCGAGATTAAGCTTAAATACCTAACTGGAAGCTCATCGGTGAATTATTCTTTTTGCATATCAAATAAGCAATTGCTTAAAAAAAACTCGAGAAAAACCTCTGATCTCATCCTTATGCAAACGAGCGATTTTCTATGCTTGTGTTGAATTAATAGTGGAAAATTCGAACAACTTATGGGAGTCATATTTTTCAGGGAAATTTTGTTTTTAGATGTGTTTTAACATATACAGACTATACAATACAGATAGATTTTTATTTTATTAATTTACCCAACACCATAGAAAAATGTGTAAGAAACAGAAAAACATCTTAGATGTCGATTATTTTCTACAATTAAATGGTAGCGAAATGAACTTTAGAGTTTGATAATTCATATGTCAAATTTAATTTTTAATTAGACTGTTAAATTTTCTATATGTATAACTCCTTACTAAATATTTCTAGATCACTTTGAACGACTTTAGCAATTTAAGGAATTTCGCATTCAAGGGGAGAAGCTACATTAAAGGGAATCACGTAAAAATAAAATAAAAAAGGCAAATAAAAACAAAATAAGGGATACCAAAAAAAAAAAAATAAACGAAAGAGAAGTCTAAGAAGCACGTAAAAAATTTCACATTTTACGTTAAAAGATTACAACAAAAAAAGGACACTCGATACAGCAGACACTTGAAACTTACATGTGCTCTGGGTGGTAGCGTATGCATGAAATCAGGTCCTTTGCTGGAATTTGATTTGTGCAAATCTTATGTATGGCTGTAAAGAGTGGGAATCTGAAAGAAACGAGATTTCATTCAATTATAAGACTAACGTATATATATAAATGGATAAAAACGGTTTGAACATACTTCTCCTCTAAACCTTTATTCTTAAGCATATAGTTAACCTCCTCAGCAGTTGGTGGTCCTTGCAATTTCTGGCCATTCAACATTTCAGCTTCGAGCTCTTCAATGGTTTTGCCGGTTTTAACAAAAGCTTCCGATACCTTACGATTGCGACCACCTAAATGGAAAAAACAAAAAAAAGAAAAAAGTTTAACAAATTCAATTGCAATTAAGAACGACTCCAATAATAACATACCATAGCACGTTGTAATCAAATCGGCGACACCGCAGCTTTCGAAGAATGTTGATAGCTTCGAGCCAGGATAAAAAACATCGACGAAACGAATCATTTCCATTAGACCCAAACGTATGACTGCCGCTTTTGTATTATCGCCTAAGCCAAGACCATCGACGAAACCAGCGCCGCAGGCAACAATGTTCTAGTGTAGAAGTACGAAACAGTAATGAAATAATATTTTGAATATATTTATGATGATCAACAAAACATGTATAGTAGTACCTTCAGCGCGCCGCAAACTTCAACGGCATCAGCGTCATCGACGACAACGACTCTAAAATGATCGGCTTGGAAGAGATCGCGCAAGATTTTCGCGTATTTCACATCACGACAGCCAATTGTGGTTTCACAGAAATTCTCATTAGCAACTTCATTTGCCAAATTGGCACCCATAAGTACGGAGCAGGGAATCTAAAGAAATGTTACACAACAAAATTATTAAGAGAATTTTTATTATATTTTGAAGCATCTTCTTGACTCACCTTTAAGTGACGCGTAATGATATGCGAGATCAAATCGATGCCACCACCTTCGGCCTTATCGAATCCTTTAATAAGTGATATCGCAATGGCATTCGATTTGATTTTACCCAAAAGCGTTTTGCAGAAATTGGGAATGAATTGATGAGGTACTACGAAAATGAGAATATCTGCCATTTTGGCAGCCTCGATGAGATCAGGTACAGCAACCTACAAAGAATCCAAAAGAAGAAAAAATACGATTAATAAAAATCTTCAAATTCAGTGTTTGCAGGAGCATCGTGTCGCTTCGTCAAATGTGGCACAATTCAAAATATTTCGATATTTAGATAAATTTAAAAGAATTGTTAAAAAATCCTAAAATGAATTGATTGCAGAAATTTTCCTAAGCATTGTGTGGATTGACGGAAAACTTTTTTTCTTTGAAGAGCTTGTGCGGTAGGAAAATTCTATTTAAACAGTTTCAATAGCCAATGTCAACACATTTCTATTAGATTGTAATATTATCAAATTGTGTTTACACAACGCTCATATAATTCGCTGATGACAATTAACTCGTTATCGGTAAAAAAAAAAAAAAATTTATCAATTCTCATATGAAGCGTATTTTTCGCTTGATAAACACTTTGCACACAGCGCTTGTTTGTGTCGAAAAATCATTCTAACACGGTTGAATAGATTTCTACAACAAAAAACGAGGAAAGAGGGAAAGGAAAGAGCGCTCTAATCACGATGTATTTTCCTGAATTAATTTATAACAATTAAGTTTAATGTCAAATAGCGCTAACAGTCGCGTTTATTTGATCTGCCGGTATAAAAATTACCTACTTATTGATAAAGTTTGATGAATTATCAGTGTCAAGATATGAATGATTTCTGGTCCTTTTTGATTTTGATTTATGATTTATAACCATCAAATGATTTATTATTCTTTGCATTCGGATTCAAAAGCCTTTTTTAAATGGAGTATCTAATCGAACGGGGTTTATTTTTGGAAGATATTAAATCTGCCTTGTTTCTTGGGCTGAAGTTGATGATGTTTTTTTTTAAATTTATTTTAAAAATACGGTAGGGCCTCGGTAGTCCGAACTTCTCGCTTGTTCGGTGATGTCTGCAATCCGCCCGGGGAGACGGCTATCTCACTGATAATGACGAACCAGAAGAGGATGTTCCTTTAGGCCTGATTTTTAATAGACCTAATGGTTCCCAAATAAGTAAGGCAGGAGCTTAAGAATGGGCTAGTGCCCAGACGGCATTCTACATTGCAGCAGTATTACTTTTGCAATATTACACATTGCAGCAATGTTGGAGAAATATTGCCGATGTATTGCAGCTGCTACCTTGTAGGAATATGTAAATGTCCGCTTTTTTATTGCATTTGCAATGTTGCTGTAATATTGTTGCAATATTGCAAATTGATGGTGATGGTGTTGATGATGTTTATCTTGATGATGATGACGATTATGTTGATGATGATGACGGTGATGATGTCGGTGATGATGTTGGTGATGATGGTGAGGTTTTTGATGATGATGGTGATGTGTTGTGATGATGATGGTGAGGTGGTGATGATGGTGGGTGTATGGTGATGATGATGGTGATATGGTGATGATGATGGATGATGATGTGATGGTGATGATGATGTAGATTGGTGATGATGTGGTGTGAGGTGTTGATGTGATGATTGTTGATGGTGTGTGATGATGTGTTGATGTGGTGATGGTGATTGATGTGATGGTGATGATGGTGATTATGATGATGATGGTGTGATGATGGTTGTTGATGGTGAGTGATTATGTGATGTGATGATTATGGTGATGATTGATGGTGATGATGGTGAGGTTAGTGATGATGGTTGTGTGATGGGTGATGATGGTGATGTGATGGTGATGATGTGATGTGTGATGTTTGGTGGATGATGGTGATTGATGATGTGTGTGTTGATGGTGTTGGTGATTGATGGTTGTTGATGATGGTGTTGATGTATGATGGTGTATGGATGTGTGATGATGATGGTGATTGATATGGTGATGATGGTGATTGATGTGTTGATGATGGTGTGTATGATGGATGATGATGGTGATGATGGTGATTGATGATGTGGTTGAGGTGATGAGTGATGATGGTGTGATGGTTGTTGATGGATGATGTGATGAATTGGTGTTGATGAGTGATGATGTGTATGATGATGATGATGATGTGTGATGTAATGATGGTTATGATGATGATGTGTGAATTGTGTGATGGTGTTGAATGTTATTGTGATGGTGATTGAGTGTGATGGTGATGTTGATGATGGTGTTGATGATGTTGATGGTGATGATGGTGTTGATGTTGTTAATGGTGATGATGTTGATGGTGATGATGGTGTTCAAATTTTGAAATACACCTTCCGATAGTTCTCCAGCTCTACTGAGATGACTGAGAATTTCTTCAACTCATTGCTTTATATACGTTTTCGAAATCATGAATTCAGTGAGAATTGTAGGAATTTTTTGAAAAAAAGTACCATTTCTCGGGGTAGTTTTGCATTTGGAGGGAAATAATGATTGGAAATTTGTTTTTAGGACGAATACCATCAAAGGGAACTATAAGCGTATTCGGAGGGTGATTTTGGGGTTCAAGCCCCCCTCGAAATGTGGGAAATTACAAAGGGGATTGAGGAAATGATCTCGGTGGATAGTTTTGTTATGCCCTAAACCAATTCTGAAATAAGTAAGGGGTGGAGCTTCTGGACGATGATGATTGATGATAAGGGGGTAGGGGGTCTAAAATGGTCAAAAACATGCTGACGTAATATATGGACGGCCCCTTAACGAGACATAGATTTAAGCAGTGATGCCAACTTAACGCTTTTCGCGCTGGATCTAGCGCTTTTGGAAGGCCCGCGGCGCGAAAACTTCTTTTTAGCGCCAAGCTATTTTTGCGCGAAATCTATTGCTTTTCCGTTGCGTTCATTTAAGTTTTCAAAGTAGTTTTTCCTTCAACTTTTAACATTGAACCAATGATGAATCTGGCAGCTTTAATTTTGTGATTGCGTTTAGACTAGAGAAACATTGTGCGTGACTATTTTGTGATATAGAATGGCATATGGGAAAGAAAGAGATGGTTGATCGGTGCCATAGTCGCATCGTTTCTAATCTAAACGCAGACTTGTAAGAAGCATATATAATCATTTGTTTTATAATAAATATTCAAAGAAAAAATAACATCAAAATATACTATGATATTTTTAGAAAAACAACACATTCACTTCCAAAAACGCTTTCTTTTGGTTGATTTAGCGCTTTTTGAAATCAGAAATTGGGAATCATTGTTTTCCGGTGCTTTTTAGCGCGTTTTCAAAATTAATCAGCGCTTTTTCCATCTGAGGAGTTGGCAGCACTGCGTTTCTTCCTTCATCACGTCTCGAAAAATCTTCAGAAATTCTGCGAGTCTTAAGTGTCCCATTTCACAAACCAAATGAGAATTTTAGGCGTCATGCTAACATTTTATTCCATGTACGGATGCCAGAATGAGGGGTTTTTTCCGTTTTGAGAGATTTTTTTCGATTTTACCTTTAACCAAAAACCATTTCAAATGTTTACAAGGGAATTTCACTGACCACTTTCCTGAAGAAAACAGAAATGAAGGGTTTTTTTTTCAATATCCAAAGGAAAAGAGTCAACAAATTACTGCCTAGCATCGGTGCTGGTTACAAAGTATGGAGAATTGAGTAAGAAAGGTTTTTACAATTTGGCTTATTGTATATTACCATGTGATAATAAATGATGAGGGATATTTATGCACAGTATTTTATTAAACTATTATACGACCACCATTTTTTTTTTAAATTTAAAACCTTCAATTGGTGAATATTTAAACGTTAAACAGCTCAAGCATGCTTGATTGAAATCACTAGCAATATGCCAACCAAATTAGTAGAAATTAAAATATATTTTCCGATAGTACTATCGATACTATCGATGGTTCAGACTATCGACTATTGAGACTATCGATTGTCACAACTATCGATAGTTCTCCAGCTCTATTTTATTCTATGCACTGATGCCAGAATGATGGGTTTTTTCCGTTTTGAGGGATTTTTTCGATTTACCTTTCACCAAAAATCACTTCATATGTTTACAAGGGATTTTGACTAGTGTTACAACGGATAGTGTATCCGGCTGTGTGCTGGATACTGGATATCTGGCTGGCTGCTATGCCGGATAGCCGGATATCCGGCTTCCGGATAATTAATTTTTTTTGTTATATATTTTTCGTTTTTAAAGCCATATTGAACGGCGCAGCAATGATCCTGAACGTTACCATTTGGAAGAAAAAATTTTGAGCGTTATTTTTTGACACAGCACACTTTTTAGTAGTGCTTGTTTCGAGTGGTTGGACCGAACTGCAATAAAAAATCTCTGAAAATGGAAATTTTCTGTGAATATGTTAGCGGAACCTGCATCGGGTTTCCTACAACCGCTCCAATTTCTAATCTTCATCCTAGTACAAATAGAATATAGCAAATGTTTAATGTGAGGTAGCCGGCGGCCGGATATAGATGGTATCCGGTATCCGGCGGCCGGATATAGATGCTATCCGGTATCCGGCGGATACTAAATTTAAGGCCGGATATCCGTTGCAACTCTAATTGAGATTTTTAACGCGAAAGGCAAGCAAGTTCTCCACGCTTATTTAAATAATTTTAAAAAAAAAAAAATGTTAATAATTAAATAAAAAATAACGTATTTTCCTACAACATTGAATACCTCTGTTATCTTTGAACTTTCCACTATTTGATTTCGTATTTAAATTATCTCTTCAAGACTACAAACACAAATTTAAGTTCATAAAAGTATTTAGATAGAAAGCAGAACTGAATATACAAAACAGAACTCAATGTTTTTTGTGATAATTCGCATTCTTTTGCTGCTCTTATTTTTATCAGCTCAGTACATGTTTTTTAAGTTAAAAATTTTAACAGGCAGGAAATATGTATATCTATTGAAAAATAAAAAACGATTTTAAGCGTAATTTCAGCAAACTGAAATGTGGCATGACATTATGGTATTTTGAGACTTATAACTTATAAATATGAAAGTTCGAAATAAAAATTGAAAAAAAATTTCAAAGCGACCTTGAATCAATGCCCAAAAGTACAATACATACATTAGAATTGTACCAAAACATTGTTGAAAGTTTTCTTATTCATCTTTTCAAATGATTAATAGAAATGTTCGTGACGTCAGCTAAACGTCCTTGAATATGAGGAATCGTTTAAATGGATGTGGGCATGCTCATAACGAAGAAAAATCTCTTTATATGTCAAAGTCAGGAAAACAAAACCTATTACGATAATCTGGAGAGTTTCAATTCAAATGAAAAACCGAAATCATTTGTAAATAAAAAAAAAGATAAATAAATCCAAAAAAAAAAAAAAATACCAAAAATAATAAAAATAAAAACGGGAAAAAAAGAATTTATAAATTCAACCAAATTCGATAATATGCATCCAAGCGTAGAATATGTCCACCAAACTTTATCAATTTCTTGTCTTGACCGACGAATTTTTAAAGAGAGCTCATATAAATAAAATAATTCATACAAATGAAGCAAAAAATATCTTGAAATGCCGCCAAATTTATAAGTCTAATAAACAGCCACAACAACAAAAAAATACCATGCCGGCGATATTTATAAATTCTACACACCAATGTTAAAATATAGATAATGCATACAAATCCAAAAAGAAAACAAGCTAAATGTTATTAATTTTTTAATAAATTTGCATAGTAGATTAAATCGAAAAAAATAAATAAATAAATAAATAAAATGGTCAAAGAAATTTGACAGTAATTAACACGAAGCATTTGCGTTCGTATGGAAACTTTTCGAGTGGAAATAAAACACTCGTAAGCATTGTTTTGATTCGCGGCAATTTGAGTGGGTCGATTACACAATCGGTTCCGCGACCGAGGCTCACATGGAATTTTTTTGTTGTCCAATTGAAAACCACTTCTAAAACTGTGTAAAAAGTTCAACAAACCGAGTAAAAATTGTGCATGAAACCGGTAGAAATTGTTGACGGAAGATTGAAAAGAGAGCTCGACTCAAGACTGCATTGTGAGAAATAACCCTGTAGAAGCGTGGGGTAAATTGGGGCTCTAGCGAGTAGTCCTCGAGTATAGTAAAAAGAACCAGTGCACAAGTATAGATACCGAGAGTAGAGACTAACTAGTGGCACGGTAAACGAGACGCCTACAGTTCAATTTTGCTTCAACGGTAATGCAACAGCGAAGCAAACTTTAAGTCAGATAACTCGATAGTGTGATGGGAGAATGTTGGCTTAGAAATCTGAAGGGCGCGAGTTCGATCCCTGTCGCAGGCGAAAAATATGTGGAAGAATAGTAAAATTCAAAAATACAATAAATTGAAAATAAAATACACACGGCTTGTCTGACTTCTCCGTTGGTGCATTGACGTCTCAGAAATTGTTCAAATATTTCTATGAATTTAGAACCCTTTTTTAAATTTTTTATTTGCATTTTATTCTTCTTAATATTTAATTTTGAATAACTAATCAAAAAAAAAAAAAAAAAATTAATAAATTTGCTTTGGCGAGAATCGAAGCCCGGTCTTCCGGGGCGTGCGGCAAAAGCTCTACCCATGCGCTACTTCAGCCCCATGTACTTGATTGGCCCCATAATCTCTACTTCTACACTACTTCAAACGCGAGTAGAGATTTTTCAATGACAGCACAATGTTAAAATCGTCAGTTGAATGCATTGTGGGGGAAATTAATGGCGAGTAGTACTGGGCATTTACGAGTACTCTTAGACCATTCCCCGGAGTACTCCAATCTTCTACAGGGAAATTAAAAGGCATTGTAAGGAGAGGCGTTTTTATTATCATAAGAGATTGTTTGTTTTTTTTTTTAAGTAGTAAAGCACTGATAGAAACGCTCAAACCCAAGATTTTTCCCCCTCTTCATATGAAGAGTTAGCATTTTATCTCTGAAGTCAACAAAAAACAATTTTAAATTATAAGGAAAACTCTACTTGGAGACCACTCCCTTAAACTTTCAGTTCTAAAAAGGTCTGCCATGTATGCCGCCCAACAACTTGATTGTCCGAATATTAAATGTTTCACTGTATACATACATATATGTATATAAATACAGCTGTGATTGTTAACAACGAATGAGTGTTTTGTCATTAAAAATAAATTAAACAGAATCATTGGAAACACGTGCAAATTACATAGTTTCAAGCAGAGATACGATATTGATGAACGAAAAAAAAAAAAAAACATTGATTTCAAATCAACTTTTTCCTATCAATAACGACAACCACTCGAGATATCTCAAACATTAACTGATTTTAAAAGATATTTTTCAGTTGATCTCAATAGACACTTGAGGCAATTTTTGATATTTTTGGGAATTTTTACAGCCTACAATTACGAGAATTATTTTGAGTTACGAGGGTTGTCTCATTCGACAAAAAAATTTTTATTTTTTTATAGCTTCAATATTTGAGAATATCGTGCTAAAAAGATTTTTTGAAATTCGAAATAGTTTAGAAGATGTAACCTTCTTTGTTGAGCACGGTCTGCGCTAAAACGAGTAATTTTTGTGTTGCTATCCAACTTTAAACGCATTTATCTCGAAACCACTTTCTTTTCAACTGGCGGCCACGATTTCTCCAGTTCAACTGGACCGATTTTAATGAAACGAAGTGCATTCGACGCAGAATTGTCACCATTATGGCGTGAACCTCAATCATAATTTTAACAAAATTTTTTACTATTTTTTTTTTTTACACTGAGCTACAAAAATATACCCGAAATCGATGGGTAATTTTTCAATGGCGGCCATTTTGTCAAAAAAAATTCTCAAAATTATTTTGGAGGTTCACGCCATAATGACATCTATACTGATTATAACCCCGTTTTTCTTTTTCATTTCGAACAAATTGGAGACCTGGAATCGTGGCCGCCAGCACAACACCTCTTTTTGAGCATCTACTTTGGCGGCCGAGAACTTTTTGAACTGCCCTCACATAAAAAATATTGTTCCTTTACAAAATTTTCATTCAGCTTCGGAAACTTTGCGAAACGAGAATTTTGTCACTGAAATGTCAAAATTTGTATAAAAATTTCCGATGGGAAAAGTTACAAAGGCATTTTCAAAGCTGCATGAATCCCTATAACAAAAGAAAAAAATGTAAAAACCTCTTTTCGTTTTCTGCCAGGAATTAAAAAAAAAAATGGTCCAAAAAGAGCCTCGCGAAGAAGACAACCGCCTTAATCACACAACCCACATTTGAGGTCTATATAGCTTTATCAGGTCTAGCATTTGCCATAACTTCAAAAATAAACCAAAAAGCCTTGTTAGAGGATGCTTTTTGTAGTTATATCTAGCTGAATCTGGAATCGAGTGAGCTATATAGACCTCAAACTTGGATTCAGCGACCCTGAAAACGCATAGCATTTATAGGGAGACCCCTGGGTCTGACAATTTTAATTTTTTTGATGGGCTCTGTAATTGATCCATTTCACAGTTGAAGCTAATTGCCCATCGAATCGAACTTTGTATCAGTGTGCTCCATTTTAAAATTAGCTTAAGGTTTTGACGTTTTTAACTCAGATATTGTAAGAACTGTAATTAAACAAATTGAACTAAAAAATTATATACCTCAACTATAATCATCGGACTAACTCATCAGCAACTCAGCTAACTCATCATAGAACTGGTTCAGAAGAATCAAACCATTATTATTAGACGCAAGTAATTTAAAAAAAAATATATTTTTCAAAGCATAAACTTCGAAAAAGGTCCTATAGGCAGATAGGTGCTAAGGAAGGGCGGGCATTCTATTGAGTCACTATTGTTGAAGTGGGCATTTTTTGTTTCCTATTTCATTTGACGTTCAAGAAGACCTACCGAGATTAATATGAACTTTAGTATCGACCAAATAAGGCGGCAATACCATTTATGTTGTCGTCAAACACTTGAGGCGATATTCGACTTAATTCAAAATAATTCTATTCATTCATTTCCCATTGATCGACTCGAATAATTTCCGAATATATATGTACATATGTGTTTGCATATTTAATTTTCCTGAAGCGTCAAGTTTGGCAGATAATTTAGCCAAAACTAGGACCTTGTTAATTGGACATTGAAGTGTAAAAAGTACAAATTGGCTGCCATTGAAAAATTTTTTCAATACTATTCAAAAAAGAATGTGCCAAAGGTTAAAGTAATACCTAACATTAAAAATCGTATTAAAAAAAGAGAACAGAAAAAAAGCGAGATTGCAATAAATAAATAAAATGGAAAATAAAAGACGAAGAATCAAACAAAACATTGAGCATACCTTGACCTAGACATTCGAGAGAAGAGCAAAATGCTGCTCGGCACTAGCGTAGACAGTTTTTTTGTAATGCAGGGTAAATGAGGCGAATTTACGAATAGCTTTTGTGTACCCGAATTTATTGAACAAACGAATTTTATCCGTATTATGTACCCTCTCCATTTACGCCACTGCTGAATGGCAAAGGTGCAAAGTTTTAAGTTGGATACAAAAGAGAAGAGTTTTGAAGAGAATTTTCGAATTCCCACAACAAGAGTGATTTTATTAAGGACATGAAAAGAGAGAGAGAGAGAGAGAGATATATATAAGATACATTTGTATGCACAAATTCTGAGATACCGTGCGATTATGCACTTCGGGAGACGTAAATTGATTGCCGATTTTGCAGTTCGAGGCCGTTGCAAGGCAACTCAAAATAAAAAATAAAAAATCACGAACTTGACAGCAAGCAATGAGAAATTGCAAATGAAATGGGGAAAGCAAAAGGGCAAAGAAGTGGGAAAATTCGTTTATACCATGCACGAATAATGTAAAAATAAGAAAAAAAAGCAAAAAAAAAAAAAAAAAAAGTAAACCGAAACTTATGCACCGTGTCAGGCAGGCGAATCATTTTTCGTTAGATAATTTTCAAATTGTAGAAAAGGAAAAATAAATTGCATTTTTACGTAATCATTATGCTCTAATTATAGTTTGGCAATTTCAGTCGAAGTGGATATTTCCTTTTATTCTTAGTGTAATCACTTTTTCCTTCATTCGTTTGTCACAAAACACGATTTTTATATCCAGAAATACGTCTTTTTGTTTTGCTTTTTTATTATTTTTTTTTTTTCGAGCAAAAACATTTGTGCTCGTTACATAAGTTCATGTTTTTGGTATTCCTCATACGACGGGTCGGACATTGCAATGTCGTAATAATCGTAATTTTCAATAAAATCGAAAACTTTAGCACCTTTTTAAAATCATGTCAAATAAACGACAGCTTTTGCAAAATTGATAAGAGGAAATTTCGAACGAAACGAAAACAAAACATTTCTATAACCTTGCGCCACTCGAATGCCAAGGACGAATGTTTACATAAACAATTCCGCACATTTGAACATTCGCACTTTGAACTTTGACTTACCACATTTTCCGGAAGTGTGTGTCCTGGTAAATATTTAACGTTCTCGTGTTTAGTATTGATGATTTCCGTCAGCTTCTGCCCATCGATCATTTCTTCATATACATACATAGTGACACGATTCTCGAAATCATCCAGCTTCGCACAATTGGCACCCACAATTTTCGCAATGGCAGATCCCCTAAAATAACGAACGTTTTTTTTTTTTTGCTTTATCATTGTCTTATATAACAATAATTTTGTGTTCACAACATAATTATTTATTTAACAAAAAATCTTTTTATTTATTTTTTTCCTCGCACTCACCAATTGCCAGAGCCAACAATGCACACGTTCACCTTATCAGCCATAATCGTGAATAAAGTATTTACGGTTTTGTGGACGAGTCTAAAGATTAGTCTTATTTTGTATGAACTTATTGAACTTCAGTTCAGTAAATAATATGATTCCGCGTTGGTCTTCGGTTGAAGTTTGGAATTTTTCGATTTTTAATTTTTATTTATTTGAATTTTTTTATTTAATTTAATTTTTTACGTCCAATCCGGCTAAACTGAAACTGAAAACTGAAACATTCCATATGCAGACACTGCGCACGGAATGCTGCTCTCAAATCGCGGGGAAGTGAAATTCCCTACAAGCCTAGTTGCGGGGAGTGGAAGGCACCTATAAGCTATTGGCGGCAGAGCATGTTCTCATATAGGAACCTAGCGGCGGCAGAGAAAATTTCATACTCAACATGGTAGCGGCAGAATTCATACAAAATTACTCTCACGGCTTGCTCTCTTTCTCGGTTTCTCTCTTTTTCACTTGCTCACTTTCTCTTAGGTATGTCGATTGAACATCGATGTTTTTCGATTGTGGCTCCTAAAGCACAAAGTGAAAATCGATTCCGTATTGGCTCCTAATGTTATGTATGAAAATTTCCACAATTTTCAATGATTGACGTCAATTCTAATTTTTATTTGCTTTTGAAGTTGCATCCGTGTTTCCACGTACGAAAATTCCCTCTGTCGATCTACGATCTATCCAGTAGGTGCAACCAAAAGACGCTTTTCTCTAAAAAAAAAATTTTCTCTAAATTCCCGACTTTTCTCGCCCATATATTTAGGATCCTATATTCTCGTAATGGCTGAAATTTAATACCATCTCGATTATATAATCATCTAATCGGTTGCCACTTAAATGATCCAAAAATGAAAAAAATTTCTATTCTTTAAAATATGAAGTGAGAAATTAGATAAAAATTGCTTTATTTTCTTTGTTTGCTCCTCGTTTAATTAATGTTTAAAAAAAAAATAATAAAGCTAGAGGTCTCTGCCCTTTTACATTAGGGCAACTATTGCAGGCAATTTTTTGGTTTATGGGCGAGACGATGCGCGGAGGGGTAGTTTCTCCACAACCCCACGCTTCGTCTTGCAAATATTATATTGAATATACCAAAAAATTGCCGGCAATAGTTGCCCTAATGTAAAAGGGCACTTTCGAAACATCGATGTTTAAACATCGGTCGTCAAGAACGATGTATCGATGTTTATTAAGAATCAAAATCGATGATAAAACATCGATGTTGAATGTCTTCCTCAATTCAAAAAGAAAATAATAATATGGTCGAAAAACCCGAAAACAGGTGGAACGGTGATCCCAAATTGTGGTCCAAGCCCATCAAAGCGCTGAACGAAAAGTGGAAAATAGTTCCGGCATTTCTACAGGTCAAGGGATTAGTAAAACAACACATCGATTCGTTTAATCATTTCATAAATGTTGACATCAAGAAGATCGTTGCAGCAAACCAAACCGTTATATCCGATGCAGATCCAGTATTTTATCTTAAATATTTGGACGTTCGCGTCGGAGCGCCAGACATGGAAGATGGCTTTAACATAACGAAATCAATCACACCACACGAATGCCGGCTGAGAGACATAACCTATTCGGCGCCAATTACTGTCGATATTGAATACACGCGTGGCGCACAACGTATAGTCCGGAATAATCTGCTTATTGGACGGATGCCGATCATGTTGCGATCGTCGCATTGTGTGCTGACTGGCAAAACTGAGTTCGAACTCTCGCGAATGAATGAATGTCCTTTGGATCCTGGCGGCTACTTCGTTGTGCGCGGTCAGGAGAAGGTTATATTGATTCAAGAACAACTGTCGTGGAATAAAATGATTACGGAGGAGTTCAATGGACAAATTCAATGTCAGGTGACATCTTCGACGCACGAGAAGAAATCGCGCACGTTGGTTTTAAGTAAACATGGGAAATATTATTTACGACACAATTCCATGGTCGATGATATACCGATTGTTGTTGTTTTCAAGGCTATGGGTGTACTGTCTGATATGGAAATAATGCAGCTAATTGGTATCGATCCAGAAGTTCAAAATCGTTTTGCACCATCTTTGTTAGAATCATTTAGCTTGAAGGTTTTCACACAAGAAAGGGCATTGGAATATATGGGTTCGAAGTTAGTTGTCAAACGGTTCCAAAGTGCAACGCAAAAAACACCTCCCGAAGAGGCATATGAACTATTGATGACGACAATATTGGCACATGTGCCAGTTGAGGACTTTAATTTCCAGACAAAATGTTTCTATGTTGCGTTAATGGTTCGCCGTGTGATGACTGCTGAGCGCGATAATACCACATTCGATGATCGTGATTACTATGGTAATAAGCGTTTAGAATTGGCCGGTTCGCTGATCTCGCTGATGTTTGAGGATCTCTTCAAACGCATGAACTGGGAGTTAAAAATGATTGCCGATAAGAATATTCCGAAAGTTAAGGCAGCGCAATTTGATGTTGTTAAACATATGCGTGCAGCACAAATAACTGCTGGACTGGAGTCTGCTATTTCATCTGGAAATTGGACGATTAAACGTTTTAAAATGGAACGAGCTGGTGTTACGCAAGTGCTTTCACGCCTAAGCTATATATCTGCACTGGGCATGATGACTCGCGTTAACTCTCAATTCGAGAAGACTAGGAAAGTTTCAGGTCCTCGGTCTTTACAGCCAAGTCAATGGGGAATGCTTTGTCCGTCGGACACACCAGAAGGTGAAGCCTGTGGCTTAGTTAAGAATTTAGCCTTAATGACCCATATAACCACGGAAGTCGAGGAGCTTGCAGTCATCCGTTTGGCATTCAATGCAGGCGTGGACGATGTGCGATTGGTCGGCGCTATGGCATTTAACCATCCGAAATCTTTTGTTGTATTTATAAATGGTTAGTAGTAGATTAGAGCTAATGGTGATTCCTTTTTTCTCTAACTTATGCTTTAACCATTTCAGGTAATATACTGGGCGTAACACTCAATTATAAACGCCTCATCGAAGTTTTCCGTTTGATGCGTCGTAGAGGTGCAATCGGTGCCTTCGTCTCAATACATACTTCTCATATACAGCATGCTGTGTTCATCAATACAGATGGAGGACGTCTTTGTCGTCCATATATTATTGTTTCTAATGGCAAACCGCACGTCGAGCAACATCATATCGAGGAATTGAAACGTGGTCTACGTAAATTCGAAGACTTTTTAATCGATGGTCTAATCGAGTATTTGGATGTTAATGAAGAAAATGATTCATTCATTGCGTGGTGTGAAGCGGAAATAAATGCTGAAACGACAACACATCTGGAAATAGAGCCATTCACACTTTTAGGTGTTTGCGCTGGACTTGTGCCCTATCCGCATCACAATCAGAGTCCTCGTAATACCTATCAATGCGCTATGGGTAAACAGGCAATGGGTGTTATTGGCTATAATCAAAAAAATCGGATCGATACGCTGATGTACAATTTGGTATACCCACAAGCGCCAATGGTCAAGTCTCGAACTATCGAGCTAACGAATTTCGATAAATTACCCGCTGGACAAAATGCCACTGTAGCAGTTATGAGTTATTCCGGCTATGACATTGAGGATGCCCTAATTTTGAATAAAGCTTCCATTGATCGTGGCTATGGACGTTGCCTGATTTATAAGAATTCCAAGTGTACAGTTAAAAGATATTCGAATCAAACATTTGATCGTATCATGGGACCTGTTAGAGACTCTCTCACAAATAAATTGATTTTCAAACATGATATTCTAGACACCGATGGCATTGTTTCACCTGGTGAGATGGTCGTTAATAAGCAAGTTCTCATCAATAAGGAAATGCCAGTGGTGAGCTCAACAAATCCAATTGAACAAGCTGGCCAACAAGCGTCACAGGTAAGTCGAAAATAGACTTTGAAAGTTTAAATTTATTTTTAAAAAAAATGCTTCTTTCCAAAGATTTCCTATACACCTGCTCCCATTTCATATAAAGGTCCCGAACCGAGTTATATTGAGAAAGTAATGGTATCAGCAAACGGTGATGAGGATTTTCTCATTAAAATCCTTTTACGCCAAACGAGGTAAGTTTGGACGACTATTTCTCATATTGACGAAATCATTTCTGTCAGTCTTTAGAAAATGTTTCGAAAATTTCAATGCTGTATGCTTGTAAATAACACTTTCAGGCGACCAGAAATCGGTGATAAATTCAGCTCACGGCATGGTCAAAAGGGTGTTACTGGTCTCATTGTCGATCAAGAAGATATGCCCTTTAACGACTATGGAATTTGTCCTGATATGATTATGAATCCGCATGGTTTTCCATCACGTATGACAGTTGGAAAGTCTCTTGAGTTACTTGGTGGCAAAGCTGGCTTGCTAGAAGGAAAATTTCACTATGGCACAGCATTTGGCGGTTCGAAATATAATGATTTACAGGATGAGCTATTCAAAAATGGTTTCAACTACATGGGCAAAGATTACTTCTACTCTGGCATAACCGGTGAATCTTTAGAGGCTTATATCTACTCTGGCCCGGTGTATTATCAAAAGCTAAAGCATATGGTACAAGATAAAATGCACGCACGTGCTCGTGGTCCACGTGCGGTGCTAACACGCCAGCCAACTCAAGGTCGTAGTCGTGAGGGTGGCCTCCGTCTGGGAGAAATGGAACGTGATTGTCTAATCTCATATGGCGCTAGCATGCTCATTATGGAACGCTTAATGATTTCTTCCGATGCATTTGATGTGGACGTTTGTAAGACATGTGGACGCTTAGCGTATATATCGTGGTGCCATTTCTGTCAGTCTTCAGCCAATGTTTCCAAAATTTCAATGCCCTATGCCTGTAAATTACTCTTTCAGGAGTTGACCAGCATGAATGTGGTGCCGAAATTAAAGCTTGAGAGCTATTAGAAGATATCCAAAAGACTTGTAATTCAAATACAAATGAAAACAATTTCAATAAAGACTGTAATATTTTTAATAGATACAGCCAGGTGACTTTTGTAATTATTTTTTATAATTTAATTGTTAAATAAACTTATATATTCTTATAAATGTTGTTCGTGTATAACTAACGAATAGTCAGACCGAATTCGATCAAATTTTTAGGTTATAGTCGTGTAGATGGTTTATATTATAGCTTGCACAAAATGAGTCAACGCATGAAGAAATTCTTAAAACCCGACGTATGAGCAATGTTATTTAAAATATCTAGTAGGCTGTAACATTTCGTATAGGTAAGCATTGCCCTTCCGATTCAGATTAATGATTTCTTTTTTATTTTGCCACTGATATAATAATAATAATATAATGTCTTAACTCCGTTTCAAAAAGTAACGAAATGTCTCGTTTCAGTATTCCTTGGTTGTGATTTTAGACTGGTTCGAGTCCGTGCTAAAAGTATTTTGCCCCGAAAATATGCAACACACACTCACACAATTCACGTAATCCATTTCTCAATATTTCGTGTGGAGAAGGAAAACTATCGATATTTTTTAATTTAAACAATGAGCTTTTCAGAATCACTGCAATATAAATTCGATTTTTTCATCTCTTTATGAATTCATGTAAAAATATGTACGTTTAAATGGTAAGAAGAAAAATATACTTACATTCATAATTATGTAAAAGACATGACTTTCCTCTTTGTAAAATTCCATTACGAAGATTTAAAAACTTCGAAAATTTAAAATTTCAAATGAAATCGAACCTGAAACAGTGAGAGCTCTAGAGACCACGACTTATTTTTCTATTATAGAGCTTTCTCATTAGCAAAAGTTTCGAGTATACACAGTTGCTAGGGACACTCATAATAGTCTCACTCATAAAGAATTCAGTAATACTGACTATCGCTTATCCAGGTTTACGTTCCTCAAAATAATAGTGTTTTCTCGATTATCCAGTTATCAATTGAACTTCATCAGAAACCTTTGTTATGTTATAATGCTTCACATATTTTAATTTAAAGCTTGATGACTGTGGGGCAGAAGTCAAAAGCGAATTAAACTGCCATTAAAACTATCATTTAGAAGCTTAAATCTTCAAAGAGCTTAAACTGGCATGGAAATGATGGATTACAGACCATCCATCGATAGTTGAAAAGTTTTTGAAACTATCGATACTCACCAAATTGCAATCGATTGTTTTCCAGCTCTATTCCGTGCTCTGAAAAGAAAACCATAATTTTTGATGTGCGCGGATTCACAACGAATGAATAATAATTCACCAACGAAACGAATTAATCACAATTAATTTAAGGAAATGAAAAAATAAAATAAAAAAACCAAATTGTTTTTAAACAACCGTCGAAATTGTATGCGAAGACAACGAATTTTAAAAGAAAAGTTTGATGTGCGGTTTTTTATCAAAATAAAGAAGCCTACTTTTGGGCGTACGAGCAATCATTGCGCTGTGAAATACGTTTTTTTCCTGTTTGTTCTAGCTTTTCTGATAAAAGTGCAATTTCAATTCTCTTCGATTTTATGAGCATCGAAAATCTTTCTTCTGAAGAAGTTAATAAAAAAAAAAAAATAATTCGTGAAAAGGTAATGAAAGAGCTCTTAAGCCGTGAGCGTAAAATTGATGAAAACATCTGAAGTCTTTTAGTGTAATTAAAGAGCAGTTTTTGGTCTCTTGCAAATAGCAACGGAAGTACATTTCGCTCTCCCAGCCACCCACATCCTTTTTCAACGTCATAGCATACCGTAAGGCTGGCGTACTGTGAGAGGTATTTCAAGTTTTTTTTTTTTTTTTCTCACCTTCAACGAACAATTTTATTTATTTACTCGGCTATACAAATGAGTTTTTATATGTTTTGAAAATTACTTAAAAATATTTAGGGCCATTTTCTCATCCTACATTTAAGCTCTATCTGCCAGTTAAATTTCAATTTCTTTGACTTATTAATGAAAGGGTCTGACGGGTTGTGCCACCCTGAAAGGAATTTTTAAATTTTGTTGATTTTTCGATAGGTTTCATCTAAAAATACTGTGGAGACCACTTTTTAGATTTTAATTTTGAATAGTCCTTGAGATATCCTTGCAAGTCCTTTTTTATTAAGGCTTTTTTCAAAATTTTATATCTCAACAACCAATTAAGATAGAGAGACGATCTAAACAGATTCTGTTAGACAATAAAACAAGGAAGCTAAAAAAAATTTTGTTTTAATTTTACACTGAGAAATTTTTTTTCACAAAACTAAAAAGAAAAGTTTAAGTATTTTTTTCAGTGTATTCCAATTTTGACGCGACTTTTAAATTTTTTTGAAAAATAGCTCTTACTTTAATTTAAAAGAAACAAGTATTCCAATCGGATGGCGTAACAGTGTCATATTTACAAAAATGCAAGGGTACATTAATACTCTCAGTGTTGATCCCATACAAAAGGCATCACTCATACGACATGTAGGACGTTAATTATATATTCGATAATCCGCATACATGTCGTATGAGTGATGCCTTTTGTATGGGATCAACACTGAGAGTATTAATGTATGAAATTATCATCAGGATAATTTAATTTACAAATAAAAAAAAGATGAGAAAACGGTCCTTACTCTTTTAAAATGAATTCATTATTTTTATAAAGCTGATGCTTAAAACTATTTTATAAGTAGGTATTTCAAATTAAATAAAAACGTATCACGTATAGTAAGCTAAACGATACCTTAGAGAAAACAGAGTAATTAAATAGGTACTTAGTGAGTGCTCAAACCGAAGTTTAGAATCAATCAATGACTGTTTAACCTTTCAAAATAACTAGAATTTCACATCAAACAATATCGGGAAGTAGAAAAAGTTGTTTGAGCAAAGCGCGTAACTTGGCAAGCTCTTTAGAAGAGAAAGTTCGAAGGATTTCTTTTATTTATTTTACATAAAAATTCAATTAGCATCGCAAATTTACCTTATAAATATTTGTTCAAGATTGTTTACAATTCGAAATCACCTTGAATAGTCTAAAATTACATTCGAAGCGTTCAAGCTCAAGCACAGTAGGTCCTCTTTACGGTATACTCTCTTTGGCATATGGCGTTACAAAAAATGTTGAATGTTATTGATGAAGGCGGTGGCATTTTGTGGGCTGTTGGTGTAGGACCATCACAGCCATAGCATTGCGAATTCAAATCCCAACCCCTCCCCCGAAGTTGCAGGCATATGTACTATCCACCTACACGTTGACATTTCAGAGCACAGAGCATAAAAATAATAGAAAATAGTGATAGAGCGCATTGTGCGTCGGACCACACACGCAATGAGTACAAGGAGCCGCAAGCAAGCAGCGAACGAAAGTGCAACAGCAATAAATTAATATACCACCATTTAATATGTACATAAAAACATATATTCATTTATAAATTCTCTGATTGAGCAGTAAAAACGAATCGTCGCATCGCGGAACATTGAAAAGATTTCAACGCATGCACTCATCGAAAGAAGTACATTTTTTTTTCTTTCAATTTGAAATTCTGAAAGAACTTAAATTAAGAAAAACTTAACACAAAACTTAAGGTATTTCATCACAATTTTGGGTTGAAAAGAAATACTTCGAAACTTGAAGCATCTTGAAATCTTAATCCTCCAATAGTCATTTGGGAAAGCCGCGTCATTTGTTTGTATTTCAACTTAAAAAAAAAATAAATAAATAAATAAATAAAAAGAAAAATATTTTGAGACGCCGCATAGCGCGAAACAGCCTCAAGATTACGGAACAAAAAAATCAACTAACCCGGGCTATGCCCGAGCAAAGTAACGACTATCGAGTCGTTGTCTTTGGAGCGGGTGGCGTGGGAAAAAGTTCGCTCGTATTGCGATTCATCAAAGGCACGTTCCGCGAAAGCTATATACCAACAATAGAGGACACGTACCGGCAGGTGAGTAATGTTCATACACTAATATATTTTCACGGAAAATGGCAGGTTTTTTTCTCCCTTTTTTTGTATTTTTTTAATTTGGGTTTTTATTTTAATGCGTGTCTATTCTCTTGATGGAGATGACAGCATATTGCGTTAAGTGCCGAGGATTTTGGCCTTTAAGTAGTATTTCATCAAATTCAAATGTGATGAAGGTTCGAGGATTTTTTTTTTTTATATTATTTTTTCGAGAACAATGTTTTTGGGTTAATGGTGTTTTTCGTCAAACCACCACCGATGTTTATAAGTACTGTATATTTTTTTTAGGATATATGCTTATTATTGCAAAGAAATGCAAAGAAATATAATGTAATGGCGAATTCCATAGCTCTCTTTCGCGTGGGCAACATTCTCAGACAATCCGACATATTTTTGACGAAGATTTCAAACCTTTTGACGATAAAAAAAAATTCATAAGAAAATGATGGAAATAACATTCTAAGTATGTAGGAAATCTGTTGAGACACCTTCAAAGTCTGGGTTGTTTGGCAAAAATTGAGTTTTCGTCGCTTTGAGCGCATATAGACTGGTTATTTTTTTGTATCCTCCTTTCGTCCTATCGTCTTAATAGAAGTGCAAGGAAGAGGGTAAAAACTTTTGACCTTTAACTTTGCAGGTATATTTGTTCGACATACTCGGTGACATATGATCAACTTTGCCCTTTTGTATTTTATTAAAATACATACACATATCGCAGCCTTGCTACTAAATCGGCACAATTCAAAATTTCGCATTTCTCGAAACTCATTCAATCCGTCTTGACTCTAGGGAGAAATAAAATTTTTTCGAAACTAATATTACCTACTCTTTTAGGTTATAAAATAATTACTCTTAATCGACTGCTGCATCAGTCAACATAAGCGTCAATTCTCTATGTGATGAAAAATTCAATCGTGCATAAAAAAAATTTATTAAAAATATTTTAAATTGTGCCAATTTATTAGCAAGGGTGCGATATGTATAATTTGCTTTTCTTAGTTTTTATTCGTTGTTTGAACATTAACGGTTCTAAAATAATTATATTTTACGATGACCAAAAATATAGTGAATTAGAGAGCTGGAGAAACAATCGATAGCACTATCGATGATTTCAAACTATCGAAAACATCGATGGTTTTTGAAGACTATCGATAGTTTTGATTCATGGACATTTACGTTAGCATTGGAAAGGTGGTGCGGGCGGTGACAGAGGGCTTTCTTCTTTTGGAAATGGACAGATTCCTAAAAATGCCTTCTATTTAGATAAGGCCGAGAGCCGCTCGAAAATTGTTCTTTCGAGTATCAAAATTATCGATATGCAAAATTGTATGGTGATGATGATGGTGAGTGGTTGCGTGAGTGATGTTGTGTGATTGTATGTGGTGATGATGATGGTGATGATGTTTGGGATTTTGAATGTGTTGAGTGATGATGTATGGTGATGATGTTGGTGATGATGTTGGTGATGCATGCATATCAGTGTGGTAATTTTTTGATGTATTATTTTGGTAGATAGTGAGGTTGGTGATGATGATGGTGATTTGGAAGAAAAAATTTTGAGCGTTATTTTTTGACACAGCACACATTTTAGTAGTGCTTGTTTCGAGTGGTTGGACCGAACTGCAATAAAAAATCTCTGAAAATGGAAATTTTCTGTGAAAATGTTAGCGGACCTGCATCGGGTTTCCTACAACCGCTCCAATTTCTAATCTGCATCCTAGTACAAATAGAATATTGCAAATGTTTAATGTGAGGTTTTAATTTAAGGCCGGATAGGCCGGATACCGGATAGTGGCAGGATATCCGTTGCAACTCTAAATATAACCCTTGCAAATGTAGCTTACAATGCCGACTGGGTTGTAATCTATCATCCTTGTGCCAGACTAGGACGTCAGCTGCAGAGGGTTAAATCATAAACTTTTTCGTACCGCTAAGTGAAACAAGGGATCGTTTCTCAAGCTAGCATTTACTTTAAAAAATTCAAAAACTCGATAATCAATAATTCAAGGCAACTTACTGAAAGAAAGGAATAATGTATGAAATTTGTTACCCTTCTTTTGAATCGAGCATTCTATGAAAAGATAAGGCGTGCACTAGGCCACTGATTCCATTTATAAATTTCGCATTGATCTTAGAAAAACAAAAACTCATCTTTAAGAAACCGTCAAACTTTAAGTTTCGCATTAAACACCATGCCAACGAGCATTCGCGATTCCTCGCAAAGCTTCTTGAATAAAAGGATTCGAAGAAATTTCTTTTCAATATCATAATAATAAGAAAATACTACTTATTTTCTTTGATATGAAATTTCTTCGAATTTTCTTTTGCTGCATTTTATTAAAAAATTCCGATAATTTTTTGCTGTTCCTGCTCCATTCCTCCATTGCTCGTTTGTTCGCGTCTTCGTCTTCGCTTATGGCATTTTCGAGCTACTGCCACTTACGCAGCATGTTGTCGGTAATACTGCTGCAATTCAATTTTTTGCACCCGCCTCAGTGCTTTTCATCGCTGTCAAGCACAAACAATTTGCTTATTATATTAAAATCCTTTCATTCAAATATTCTGTATTCTTTGTGGTCTATTTTTAAAACAAAATCCAGACTTTTTCCACATGAAAGATCGGCTCACAGATTTATGCGTCTATTTTTATATTGAAAATGTGTAAACAAATTCGTTGCTTGTGCCGAGGTTCCCGGTGTCAAAGCGAATTGTCGAGTTTAAAATAAATTAATTTCTTTGTTATAAATAACGATTACCAGATGCCATAATCAGCTCCCACGCATTTCGCATGCTATCGTTGAATCGTCGTCGCTGCTACGTGAATCTGAGCCAATTCGTGTCATCGTTTAATCGGCGACGGTTCTGAATGGAGAGCAGCTATCTATTTTCAGTTTTATATCCATTGACGCAATGGAGTGTGAAACCCGATGCGAATTAAATCATTGGTTCTGTTGTAATTGGACGCAATTAAGTTGAAATCGTATGCGTGTTTCAAATTTTGGCAAACGATTCACCATTGCACGAAAGCGTTGCTAGTTTGTATCAAACGCGCAATGCTTTGACGATTCCTTGATAATAATGATGGGTTAGCTGGTGGGTTTAAATTTGAGTTCAATGACGCAGTGGACCATGAAATCCGATGGGAATGAAATCTTTCTTTTTGTTTCAATTGCGTATTTCAATTTTGGCAGGCGATAAACTGTTGCACGAAAGCGTTGCCAGTTTGTATGAAACGCGCAATGATTTGACGATTCCTTGATAATAATGATGGGTTAGCTGGTGGGTTTAAATTTGAGTTCAATGACGCAGTGGACCATGAAATCCGGTGGAAATGAAATCTTTCTTTTTGTTTCAATTGCGTATTTCAATTTTGGCAGGCTATAAACTGTTGCACGAAAGCGTTGCCAGTTTGTATGAAACGCGCAATGATTTTAAGATTAATATTTTCTTTTTCGATTCGTTGGAGCAATTTTTTCGTTCAATCGTGTAGCATTTTATTTGTTGTTCTGCCTTAAATTATGGTAAAAGAAGTAAAAATAAAAAATCTTTCATATTATGGTATGTTGTGATAGTGTTGCTTAGGGAATTTTGTCACTAAAAATCACTATCATTATTGACGACACATTTCTAAAGGAATTCTATTCTTATGAACTTCCAAGTACTTATTCTTATTTAAGTCCTTTACTCTGTCGTCTGTCAGATTCATACTAAACGCTGATATACATACATAGGTACCTATAAGAAAATCAATTTTTTTTCTATTGTTTCCCTACAGGTTATTAGTCAATAAAATCACCTACATAACATAATCATAGTCGTTTGGTAACAAATCTTTAAACTAAGATTATTTTGAACTCCTTACAACGTGATAACTGATAGCTATCTAATTTGATGCAGATTATATAAGATATCTATTATGTTTTTTTCTTTCAAAAACTAAAAACCACGAAAACAGATGATTTTTTGAAAATTGGCTACCCTATCAAATTGAACATTGGACTACAATATTTTAATATTTTAATACTGTACTCACAAATAACGGAATACAATACTAGAAATTGCATCAATTTCCATGCTTAATAACAAAGAAACATTCTACAATAACCAAAGGACATGCGTTCATTTTAGTTTTTTCGGTCTGTTCGAAACAAAGTCATTAAAACTCAAAGCCAAATATGACTTGAATTAAGTGCAGTTAAAGTTATTGAACTGCCTCATATCACAGAGCTGAAGAAACAGTCGATAGCACTATCGATACTATTGAAACACCGAGGGTTTTTTGACGACTATCGATAGTTCTTAAAAACATCGATATGATATATATCTATGCATTTTCCCATTTTTGCCCATCCCTAATCAGGACGTGAAAAATCTTTAGAAATTCTGCGAGCCTTATACATCCCATTTTATAAAGCAAATGAGAATTATAGGTGTCATGCTAAACTGCGTATACTATGGTCACAAAATAAGGACAGATTCCTGAAAATTAAGTCAGAAAGGATTTAAAATTCGTCTCCTGGACTATTAGAAATTTATATAAAATTCTTGATCCAAACCATTAGCAATTTGCCAACCAAATTAGTTGAAAATTTTAAAATATATCTTCCGATAGTACATACTATCGATGGTTCAGACTATCGAATATTCATACTATTGACGATCGCAACTATCGATAGTTTTCCAGCTCTACTCTACAAACAGGGCCCGATCCCGATCAAGGGTTTTTTATTTGTCGCTCTCGGGCCTTACTCAGTATTGCGATGCGATAGGCAATTCGAAGCGACAGCTTATTCCAAGTCGCAACTGGAACGGTTTTTATAGTTTTTTGATTCGTAAAAAATGAACTGAAAGGTTCGAAAATGCGTTTCCAAACATACCAGTTAATTTGAAAAATGAAATGGGTGCAAACAACCGTTCCAATTGCGACTCGAAATAAGCTGTCGCATCGAATTGCGTATCGAATCGCAATACAGAGTAAGGCCCCTGGGCAAAAACAATATTTTCCGCCCCCATGATGGCACTAATGGGGAACTGTTTCTTTTATATTCACATGAAACTCTCTCCACTGGTAATGCAATTTCCCGGCTTGCCACCCCTTAAATAGCGGCCTGTCTACGAGTGTGTGGGAGTTTGAAAAACAACGAACTATTTCAACAAAATACGCCCACACTTTTTTTAGTGTATCATGTTGATGCAAGCAAGCATCAAACTCGAGCGAAAAATCGAATTTCATGGAACATTCTCAATTTGAATTTCCACGCATTTTCTTTCCCACTCATATCTTCCTCATAGCTTTATATTATTTCCAAGTAGTACGTTTAATAAGCATGCAGCTGTTTGATGCATAAAAATAATACAAGAAAAATTTATAGCCTTGGGAGTTTCCTGTGAAAAATTAATTTACATACATATGTCTCTTAAGAGTACCCTGCATGAAGCCTGTCTCCATATAGCCCCATGTCTATATTGACGTCAATATAGACAAGAGAACTAGTTCCAACGTCAACAGTATTTATAGGCAGTGTCATTAAAGAAACTGTACTGTCAAGAGGTACAGTTCATCTTTATTCACCATGTCAACAACGTGTCTCCCTTATAAAAACGAAAGAGTACTCCTTTTGTCTACATAATAGTACCGACGTCAATACCCAAGCCGGATTTTATCGCATGCATGACAAAATCATGGCTGCAGAAGTATTGGAGAATTCATTTGTAAAGAGACCAATTGGTGCTGTTTCGAATGATTTTCCAGTGAAAATTTCATGGAAGCAAGAGCTCGTTACAAGAGATTGTTCTTCAAACGAAATTTTCATTTGAAAAAGGGTTGATTACTCCTTCTTTCAATAAAGATCTTATGCAGTTTTCATAAAAACAGTGCTTTGCATATTTTCAATATGTCTGCTATGATGAACACATTTTTTCGGGTATGTGATTGGTTTCCCTTTCGCGGGAAAGGTAATTCAGTATCGAAATTGAAGTGATTTATTCCCCTTTTTCCTAGATTGAGAGGGAAATTGAATTATTTTAATAGATAAATTCCTCCACAATCTAGAGAAAGGGAAATCACATCAGTTGGGGAATTTAATTCCCCGGGAATATATCACATACCCGTTTGAGCAAGTTTAATTCACTTCTGCTTTTCATTGAAGTGCATTTAAAACTAAAAAATTGTGATAGAACCAGTAAAGTTTTATGTTATTGTTGATCAATACTATGAGCTACCGTTATATTATAACATAGTCAATGAAGTGCTATCAAAAGAAATGGAAATACAAAATTTAAAAATAAAAAATATTTCTGTTTCTTTCCTTCCCAGATCCCAGTAGCGTTTACTTATTTTAAATGAAATTTTCATTCGTATTAGCAGCATATACTCTATTTTCAAATGCTATAATCATGCACTTTGGATCCATTTCAGCCAGCCAGCATGTACTCTTTTCTTAAATGAAGCTTTCATGCGATTTAGGTCCATAAACTCCTTTACCACATGAATTTTGAAGTACTGAAAATAGCGGCCATCTCCTAACAAATTTCATTACAAATAAGGGTTAGTAATGCGAGTAGTCGCAGTATGAATTTTCACCACTTCGGAAGTACTGCAGAAGTAGTGAAATTTCCGGCTGGGTAGTTCGTCAATATTTCTTCGGTCAATTGTTGACATGCAATGCCCACTCAATGATAAAATGTCAATAGGCAAAGGCTTGGGGCGGGCATAACTGGTCAGCAGTGACGTTGACGCTGTCAGTAGAACAAGAGTATAGATTCACTATTGACATTTCCTACAGGGAAGTATAAGAAAATATTTTTCACTCGTATTGGCAAGTAGTACGTTTTCATTTCCCCTCCCCCGCCGCATTGCAAAATGTGAGATATCTTAAAGGATTTTTTTTTATGCCGCAAACCCCAACGGAAATAAAAATCTACCTGTGACTTAATGCTTGCCAATTTTTAAGAGGAAAATTTTTGAAAAACTTTGTATTTTACAAATCTTTTTGCATGATAAACAGGGACAAGATGTAACAAACATACCCGTTATGCTAGTCGGCAACAAATGTGACGAAAGTTTTGAATTACGTGAGGTTTCCGAAATCGAGGGACAAGCTCAAGCAACCGCATGGGGAATTTCATTTATGGAGACGTCAGCCAAGACAAATCACAATGTCACGGAACTCTTTCAGGTAAAAATGAGTTAAAAAAAAAAAAAAAATTTATCGCATTGCATTTAACTCTCGATGTTGTATATTCTTTTAATAAAATTCACAGGAATTGCTTAATTTGGAAAAAACGCGCACTGTCTCTCTACAGTTGGATAGTAAAAAACAGAAGAAACAGAAAAAGGAAAAGAAAAGCAAGGAAGCAAACGGTGCTCTACCGGAAAACGGTGAAGGAAGCAGTGCTGGTGCCAAAGAAAAATGTCATGTTATGTAAGTGTGTGTGTGTGTGTGTGGTGAGTGTGTGTGTGCGGAAAGAAGGAAAATCTATCCCATCATACGAAATTGCGGAATTTGACGCATATTTTGCTGACAATTATACTCGTTATTTTTAAATTATAAGATTTATTTAATTTATAAGTGAATCATTTGTATACTCATTGTTTTAATAAAAAAAAAAATAATATATATATATATTTATATATATTTGATTGAGAAACAAACAGAAGAGACAAGAAAGAATAATATTTAATATTAAAGAAAGTGATTAAATGATGCGGAAAAATACGCTGCATATAAATTTGAACGCAAGTAATGTTTTAATTTTTACCTCAAATGAGGTTGAAAGCTACTCTATTATTTAATTTTTTTCTTCAAAAGTCAATAACACAAAACCTTTAAGCTCAATGTACTTATATTTAAAAACTATTTCAAAAAAAAAAAAAAAATATATATATATATATAAACAAATACATTGCACAGTAAAAATTACTTCTAAGCGAATATCTATCGAGAAATTCACTCTAAACAAGCATCATGTCCAGTTCCTACCTCTACTCCATACCAATCTATGAATTTCGATGAACTAACAAACTTTGAAAAGAACTTTTCGAACGAAGCATACAACACTCTATACATATCATTCTCTTTCCATTCAACTGGATACAAACATACATAGTATAAAAAAATTAAAGTTTATAATACCTATAATAAGGCTACGCTAAAAATTAGCTTTCTCAAATTAAGCACTTTGCAGACGAACACATATTTTGAACTAAAATATTTTAAAATATATTATATACACATAATAGAACAGTCATACATAAATGTATCTAAGGCATGTTAATACCCAAAACTCTATAAAAAAAAAAATATATATATATGTAACAGATTCACACCCACAGTGACCATCTGTGAAAAAATTAATTTTGGTTTGATGATAATTTTTCGTAATTGCTTTTTTCGAGTTATTTTGCGGTTTTAGCAATCTTTTTGACTAAATACAAGACCAAAATATTATAGGTATATAAATCCTTAAGACCCATTTTTTTTTTTGTCTGAAACAATCGATCGGTCAAATAAAGCAAGCTTTAAATATTGAAAAGAGTTTTTCGAAGGAAATCCGCCGGCATGATCAAAATTCTTTAATACAGTTAGAAAAGAAATTCAATTTTTTTATTGCAGATGGTCACGTTATCGTATATTAAAATAGGAAAAAATCCTGTTTCTATGAGTCTTAAGTCCCACAATTGAGCCCATATATGTATTACTATAAATGTGACTCTCATAGATATTGCGCGGGACATTTCGTGCCAGATAGAAAGAGATGTTACTCGGCAGGCAAAAAAAGAGCGAGAGAGAAATACTTTTGGTGAGTACCTAAGTGAAAAATGCTCATTTTGGTGGGTACCCAAGACCGTGGTGGGTACCCAAGACCGTGGTGAGTACCCAAGACCGTGGTGGGTATCCAAGACCGTGTTGAAAAGAGCCAAAATAGAAACGGCTCCTGAGTGACATACTATAGTTATATATGATTGAGCCCTTAAAGAAACATTCGAATCATATTAGTTACAAAAAATTTCTCGTCTTGCACTTTGTTCGTGAGATCAATGTGTATATTCTTAACCACTAGTTGGACAAAAAAAAAAATAATTTCTTTTTCTTAGCGATTATTAATCTCGTTTCCAACGGGTTACGCTTTGTGGTCTTAATGATGCGACGAAATTTTTCTTACATCCGACCTGTCGCTGTGGGACCTACAGTTTAACTCGACTCCAAACGGCAAAAAAAAAAAACAATTTTCTTTTAATTTTATTAAGCAATCGGCTATGGAGCATACAGGTTCATTATCAAAAGAGTGGGTGCCATTGGAATTTTCGAAAGATTTAGTAAAAAAAAAAAAAATATAGTACCTAATGTTCGAGAGGTTACCAGCAAGTCCACCGGCCGATACATTTAGATTCTCACAAAAAAAAACTCCAGACCATTATCTGATCTTCGCTAAACTGTAGGTCAAAAAATCCCTTTAAAAAATTTCATTTACACACAATCAGAACACTTCATTGTTGAACAAGGACAATAGTGGTTAGGGAGATAACGTCGATGATTTTAACCAAGAGAGAATATTTCCTTATTATCGTTCTGAATATAAATGTTAAAAAGAAATTAAATACACCCGTAATCACATCTTTAGACATACTTATAAATACGAGTATAAATAACTTACAAATATTTTCTTAAGCCTAAATATCTTAAATAATAATAACTCTGGTTTAACATCAATAATCCTAAGAAATTCATACCAAAGAACGCGCTTCGATGCTATAGCTTCTGCGATAGGTACCTTCATTGCTTAGAACATTGTATATGTAGTCAGAAAATGAATAATATATATATACAGATTGCCCGATTTTTTGCTTTTATTAGATTGAATGTGAAAGGTGTCAATACACATTAGCTGCGAGATTTTTTTTTTTGTCATTTTTCTATATTTTTTATTGTTAAATTTTCAGTAAACTCAAAATATTTTATTTTTATATAAAATAAGGTTTTTTTCCTTATGCCTATTGTTGGCAATACAATTAAATCAGTAAAGTCAACAATTGCCCACAAATCTGAGCAACAAATTTGTAAATATAAAAACACACAAAACTTAAGCTGATTCACTAAATTCAAATATTAATTTAATAATTCAAATAAAAAAAATTATTTCTCGATACAAAAAATTTTAAATAATCAAAGTTTTTCAATTAACCTCTTAATTTGACAATTTAAGCGTAATTGTTAACGTTTTGCCCTTTCAATTAAATAGAAATTTTGAAGAAAATCAATTTTTCGTAGCTCCAATTTTTAACGAATTATTCGCAAAGATTAAAAATATATTTTTAAATAATACAAAAGACTTTAGAATACTAAAAGGCATCCAAACGACCAATACGAGTATATTTTCTCAGATGATTCTGTGTTAAAAGCTGTCGCATTATGCCTCTTGGTATTTTATAAGTACTCTGTGGCGTTACCAGTTTAATACCAATAAATAAAAAAATACATTAAAATACCTATTAAGGAGCATGTATCGAAAAATTAATTCATATCCCAAAATTGTATGTATGCTATTTTCCCAATCTATCCTTTTTATCTAAAGTGAACTCTTCATTTAATGGGATCAATATCATCTACTGTAGTTTGAAATAATATGTAGCTGCTTCTTATATCGAATATATTTTCAAAAAAATTCCTGCATCGAATGCATGTTTAAATTTCTATTCATGCCCATAATATCACAACGAATCCATCGAATCGCTGTAGTAGGAGGAATAGGTTTAATTGAAGTATCGGTTGGCTTAGTGTTAAAAGAAATACATCGAATTTACCGATATTAATACGAAAATTGTTCGCGGTATCATATAACGTATTTACTAGTGATGCCCCGAATAGTGGATTTGGCCGAATACCGAATACCGAATATTCGGTCAACCTCTCGGCCGAATAACGAATATTCGGCAACCGAATATTCGGCACGTAGTAAAGACAGCTTGGGCCTACTCGCGACTAGCTGGAGTCAAGGCAAAAGCTGCCGCTGAAAAATTTGCCCACTGTTTATAATGTTTTCGAAGAAAATTTAGAAGAAGCTAGCGTACATTTAATATTTCTAAAGAATAAAATGCAAATCTGCTGTATTTTTAGTTCTCGTTAATTAAGTTTTTTTACGTTATTGTGAGAAAAATTTAATTTGTAGTTAGTGTTGATTTTTTTAATAAGTTATTTCTACTATTCGGTATTCGGCCGAATATTTTAACTATTCGGCCGAATACCGAATACTGAAAAATGACGCCGAATAGGCCGAATACCGAATAGTGGCCGAATATTCGTGGCATCACTAGTATTTACCAAGGACTTAGCTTGACTAAATACACTCTAACGAATACCTTATTTTATAGATTTTTCATGAATTTTTCACGCTACAATTCAGCAAAATAAAGCATCTATTTTTCTTAGATTTTTCATCAGGATTTTTCATTAAATCCGATTATGGTTTAGTTAATTCAACATTACACACGTGTTAAAAAAATCAACGTCAAGTGAAATCGAACCTTAAACCTAGCAGTTCACTTTAATTTGAAAGGGTTGATGTGAGAATGGCGGCTCTCGACTCGATTTATGCTTATTTTAAAATTTGATAATTCAATCAATTTATCAGCTTTGCTGTCTTTCATATTTGCTTTAGACTTAAAATAACGAACATATCGACAATTAGTTCATAAATCGATTGGAGGAAAAACGCAAAAAAAAATTTTTCCTCACACTTCATACTTTTTCTATAATTTACAGAAAACATTTCAAGATTTATGAAGTATTTAATGCGCTTAAGTAATTTTTTTTTTTTTTTCAAACTATGATTGCTCAAAGAAAAAAGGAAAAAAAAAAACCTATTAAATCTAAGAAAAATGAATTTGAAAACAATAATATTTAAAATGTTTTTGAAAAGAATTAAAATCATTGAGGAAAAATTTATGCTTGAAAAAATTAAAATTGATATTAATTCTAATGTAAATGCATTGTTATTCAAAAATTTTCATCAATGGTCTATTCTTTATGTTTGAATATACTTATTGTCGTTTATCGATTAAGCTTTAAATTAAATAATTATATGAATTAAAATTATCAGAAAACGCACTGTAATCGATTCTGATAGTGGACCAATTTGTGTATAAGATTTTGAAACATTTTATTGCTATATTTTTTAAAAACAACCCCCCTCCCCCCCTCGATCGTCCAGCAACCCATTCCATGTTTTCATAAAAAAAAAAAAACTGTGGCCCGATTTTCGGATATTTTTTTTGCTTTGTTCTCAAATTCTACTGCAGACCTTTAGGGTCGGTTTGTTATTTATTTATTTTTTTTTTCATATATTCACCGCTTTTTAGGTTCAATATTCATTATAATATTTGAATAAATTAATTTAATATTAGCTTTTTCATTGGGCCTATTGATTTGTGAAAACCTTAAAAATTTATCATAAAAAATTATATTTTCGCCATATTCGCGTTTAATGTCTACGAGAAGAGATTTTTTAAATGAATAATTATTTGCAAATACAACGAATAAGAAAAAATATTATATTTACAATTGAAATAGTTCATATTGCAGTTGCTTATGTACTTAAATATATATATATGTATTCAATTAGATACTTATGCACATATGCGCGTGTATATAAAATAGTTTAATTGAAATAATGCAACGTATCCTTATTTTTCCATACTGACAAATAGTAGAGGGAAGCACAATTTCCTACTTCTTACGCCAGAGCTTTACACTTTTCCCTGAATGTAATGCAATACTATAGTGAGGCAAGGGATTTAGTGAGGCAAGGGATTTGACATTCCATTAAAACAATTCGTTCTTTCTATGTTTGCTAACCTTCGGATAAAATATATTTTGCTTGAGAGTTTCGCTTTACGATTGTCAAAAAGTCGCGGAGAAGAATTTTTTTAATAACCTTTTTTTAAAGATCTCCTTAAATTTTCGAATTAAAAGTCCAATTGTCGAATTGTCGAAGTTGAATTGGAAAAGTTTAAAAGAATTTCTTGAGCATCTCAAAACCAATTTCCATACTTTATATCGAGCTTGAGCTTGAAAGAGAAAAAAACCAAAAGGAAGAGAAACAAAAGTTTGAAAATTTGGAGATATAAAAAAATAACCCCCGATCATTCAAGTTCCTCTACAAGTTTAAGAAAAAATAACGGATACGGTTTTGCATAAAATATTTCGAAAACTAGAAAATTTGTTTAAAAATATATATGGATTGAAGTAGAAAGTGAAAGGTTATTAATACTTTTGCGCTTAACTAGAAAGTGTTAAATAAAATTTTTAAAACAATAATCATTTTATTAAAAAGCCAAAGAAATCACAGCAAAGAAAATGCTTTTTAGTTCCGAATAAATTATTTTAAAAACGGGTATTTTTACAATAAAACTGCAAGCTCTTATTTTTCGAAATAAACTTAAAACACAATAAACAAAAAATATGCTTTCCTTACAACATTTTAAATAAAAGAAAAGCTAAGAAACGTAAAAATAAAATGGAACACAAATATAATAAAATAATTGTTAATTTGTAATAAAATATATACTTCAAGTATATAAGGTTTACACACATATATACACAATATTAAATATTAATATTATTATAAAAGCAAATTCAAATAGCGGAAGCCAATAAAAACCTTAAAAACAATTACCAAAATGTGTGCTGAGTGCTTTTGGGGACTTTGAAAAATGAGGCGACAAAAATTTGCTCACAAAACGGACGTGCAAGAAATGCTGAAGTAGATTATTATTTTTTATTTTTTTCCTGTGTTGTGAAAGTGAAGTTGGAATTAGCGATCTGATGCCTTCATTGACTATAGAACTTCAATTTTGAGTCTCATCTGATAAATTTGGCTGCCGCGGATTATGTTAAAAACAATCGGGAAGTACAATCGCTACATCGAATAGATCCAAAATCGTTTTAGATTTGATGAGGAGTAAGAATAGTGCAAAAAATACCGCTTACCATGCTTCTTATATCCAGTGTCTTACCCTTTGTTTTGAAAAAAATATTTTCAGCATTCAGTATTTATTTATTCAGTATAATAAGTTTACAAAAATAAACAAGTAAAAAACTAAATCGGTCAAGCCCGACTTTGAAATCCCAGCGTACCCGACATTATCGAGTGCACTATAGTTTATTCTCTCTATTTTGTGGGCGTGGCAGTTGGAGAGAGGCCACATAAAAATTATTTCCCTACACCCTTCATTCACCTTAGATGAACCAATGTTGCGAATTTGAAGCTTTACGCAATTTAACTTCGGAAGTTACGAAAAATTTATCATATTGTGGGCGTGGCAGTTGACGGGCCACAATAAAATTTTTACCTACAACCTTTCATTGCCTTGGTGAACCTATGTTGCGAATTCGAAGCTTCTACGCCTTTTACTTCGGAAGTTACGAAAAATCTTCATTTGTGGCGTGAGCTGAAAGCGCAAAATTTTTTCCTATACGCTTCAAGCCTTGGTCAACCTATGTTGCGAATTTGAACCTTCTACGCCTTTTACTTCACAAGTTACGATAAGCTCTTATTTGTGGCTTATTTGTGGGCGTGGCTCACGGAGGCGGCGTCCATTTTTCCAGGATATGTGCCTTTTGTATTTTACCAGTACACCAAATATCAATGGAATGTGTTGAGTGGTTCGCAAGTTACAAGCATTTTACTGAAAACAATAATATCATTTGTGGGCGTGCATGGGCGGATGTCTCCCATTTTTACTTAGGATCATACTCGGATCCCGATATACCTGTGTGCCAAAATTTCGACTTGATTGGTCCAGCCGTTTCGGAGGAGATCCGACCACGGACGGACGGATCAGACGGACATGTCTAAATCGATTCAGTTTTTGATCCTGATCATATTCTATATATATATGTCTATATCTCCGGAGCTTAGTTCTCCCTGTTACAAGATTCGCACAAAACTAATATACCCGCTTACGCTGGGTATAAAAAACATGTGGTTACAACAGACTAGTCGTCAGCCAGATCTTTTTTTTTTTTTTTTTTGTAAACTCATTATACTGAATAACAACTGAATATAAATATATCAGTATTTAGGTTGAATAAAATTTTTTAATATATAAATACCATAAATTAAACAAACATATATTAACATTTTTAAGTATTTTATAAATAATAATCACTGCAGATAAAAACATCGTTACGAAAAAGCGTAGAAAAACTTTATACTTAAATCTAAAATGCTACTTTTAACAGTTATTTGTTCAACTCGTTTGAGGTGCCTTTCGAATCGAGTTCAGAAATAAGCTCAAAATCACTCTCCGATTTATCGGGAGATTCTGCTTTCGCTAAATTATTACTCGAATTCGATTTCTTTGGTAAGTTAAACTCTGATTTCGAAATTGTTGCTTCGCTTATGCTATTATTACTACTATTACTGCTATTAAGACTATTATCACTATTTCCTTTCAACGCTTCTAAACTCTCCGATGGCACATCTTGAACGCAAGATCCAGCGGTTAAATTTGCATTACCAACAAAAACATTTGTTGGTTTTATGACATTTAGTAACGCTTTAAGGTTATCACCTGAGAGACAATCTTCGCGATGTGATGTGTTTTCTAGGCTAGGATTTTTTACGGAAGCTTCGTGCTTTTGGCGATGATAACCTGCCCAACTAGCTGGATTTAGAATATATTTAAATGTTAGTTTAAGCATATATGCAATTAAAGCTATTAAAGCAACCGCAGCGATGCAATTGTAAGGGAACCAATAGATTGCTAAGAGAAAATGAAACAATTTGTTTAGATTCAATTTTGTATGACAAATTTCACGGTATATCTTACCATTCAGAACACTTAGTGTGTCCATACACTTTTCAATTATCATTTGCATATTAGTGAAAAACAATTTATTGAAATACTTAATTAGGACGTGATCCGGAAGGCAAAAAGCTATAAAAAGTTTCGAATCTTTTCTGTAAATGAAAAAAAAAAAAAAAAACAGATATAGTCATAAGTAGTTTCCTTGCAGATTCTTTCCTTTCAATGATGAACATTAATATTAAGAACTATCTCTTTTGACTGGCAAGAATCAATGCGATGAATTCCAAAAAAAAAAAAAAAAAAACAACGTTATGAATAGCTCACTAATTAAACTATAAAACATATAAAATATCAAGTAATAATATTAATTTCAAAGATTTGGTTTGGATATGATTAGCTTGAAAATTGCTTTTGTTCTCCAACCTAAACTAAGACATGTCAACATTTAGAAATGCGTATATTGTATTAACATAAGCATAAACGAAGATATTTACTTACTTCAAATTTTCACGATGTTGCGCCATCGAAATCTGAGTTTCGCCATACCACCAATTCGAGAGGGGAGTATACCAACTTGGTTCATTGGGCTTCCTCGCCTCATTCCTCTCGATCACTTCAAGCATTTGACTTATTTCTAGTTCCTAATTATGAAAAGTTTCTTATTTTTATTGTCAAATACAAATAGATTTTAAAACGAGCAGACTTACCTTATTACATTCTAGATAAGTGAAAATATAACCGATGAAAAAGAAACTGACACCGATGACAAGAACTAAACCAACTTTATGCTTTCGGTGCATAAACCAAGCAAAAACTATAAACGACAAAACACACAGTAGAAATTTCACCTGCAAAACGAAAATTACAATTTTTTATTTCCGTATTCACATAACAAATACTATACTCACTTCCGAGAAACGCAAAAGCAAAACTAAATCCTTGAGGATATCCCATAAAAGGGCAAAAATGCTTGACCAAGTTCCGCTGCTTTCGTTGTACTTATTCGGAGTGCGCGCATTTTTAAAGACTTCCGTCAGAACTTTATCCAGATCACGTGGATCCGACAAAGTTTCTAGCTTATCCAGTTGTTCAGGCAATATCGTTAACACCAATTCACGCTGATAGAGTGAGTAACGTTTATCATACTAGAAAAAAGAATCATTTAACCATATCTAAACAAAACTTGAGCGGCTTATAGGCTTGTACTGTAATTATGACGTCATTTTTCCCTCGCAAGCCGTCGCTCTCGTCTCACCAAGCACTTACCTCAAGTTTTTCACGATTGAATAGGATCCTTACGAATTTGTTGAAAATCATTAATGCCGCCTGATTATCACTTGAACTGGTGGTGTCATCCTTCTCTTTGCACGTACAAAATCCTTCGTCTAACGATTGTTGTGCCAAATAATTGACTTCTACTTCTTTTGCCCATGCGTTCGGCTCTTTCCAATTTTGGCTTTGATCACCGGTTACTGATTGCCACGTGTGGCACGAGGCTATTAGAAGAGTTAACAACGTGAACCGCATTTTGTATGGACATCTGCTTCTCTATTACTAAGTTTTTCGCGATAAATTCAAATTGGCTGTATAGCTAGCTGCTGTTTTGCGCACCAGTTATAACCTAGATTTCGCTTCGCGCATTGGTTATAACCTAGACTTAGCCTTGGCGCTCCTTATAACCTAGACTTAGCTTATAAGGTAGATTTCTCGCAAATTCGGGCTTATATTATGGCTGCCAAGGTATACTTGAAGATTGCGCCCGTTTACACATATCGTCAACATCGTTGGACAAAACGCAGTTTATTCGTGAGAGGAGAGCTGGGAGACGAATTAATATTTGAAAACATTGGCGGATATGGCCATATTTCGTCACTTCGTGACTGTAACACCTCATCGCCTTTGGAAAGACTTAAGAGCTTCAATTCTTGAAACATCTTAAGTACAACAACATTATAAAACTTTTGAAAATTGTAGCACACAGATTGAAAAACATCTTGTCACAAAATTTTCACAGGATCTTCATTGAAAATAGGAGTATACAACCCTCTTTCATATGAAACGAGCTCCTGCTTCTGTGATATTTTGACTAGAAGATCTTTCGAAAGAGCACCAATTGGCTTCTTTAGATATGAATGCTTTACTACTTCTGAATTAATGATTTTTCATCCATGCGATAATCCTGTTTTAGCTTTGATTTCACTTAAATAAAGGTAAATCGTTATGTTTTTTTCAAACAGTAGACCAAAGTGCCAAAAGAAGCAAACAAAAAACCAACTACATTAAAAAAAATCGTTAGGTTAAAATAGTTGTGTCTAAAATGTCTCGCCGATAGAATAGTTAAACAAAAGAAAATCGGCGACTAAAATCGGCTTGTCTGAAAGCACACTAAGCTGCGGAATCTGAAGCGCTCCCTAGCAGAATTTAATTTAACCGATACGGCAGCACTGGTTTGTTTACATTTAATCTTGGTTCGAATTTTTAAACAATTTAGGAAATCACTAATCATGGATGAAAATGAAAGCAAGCTTGGAAAGTTAACCGAAGAGTCACTAAAACGGAAGGAACGCTTGAAAGCTCTGCGTGAAAAAGCAATGTCGGAGACCACCGTAACGCAAAAAGAAGTGTTTCCAAGGTGAGTCTTACTAATTTTGGCCCATAGAACGTACTCCCATACAATGTACGACGTCCGATTTCGATGAAAATTTATATATAGAATGAGTGAAAATTCTTAGAAGCAACTGAAAACGAAATTATGAATCACTAGCGCTAAAACGTAAAGTCTTCTCTTACAGACCTACTTTTCGAAGCTATAAACCTCTAAATGAGAACACTACCGCTGAAATACTGGACCAAGAGCCAAGCGGCGACATTGAACAAGCAGTGCAAGATCAACTGGATTTATTAAAACTGCCGAATGAAATCGAGGAAATTGATATTTCGAATCTAGCTCCTCGAAAGCCCGATTGGGACTTAAAAAGAGACGTGGCTAAGAAGCTGGAGCGTTTGGAGCGTCGTACACAGAAGGCCATTGCGGAACTCATACTTGAGCGTTTGAAAACAAATCAAGATAGTCAAAACATTTTTGAGGCTGTCAGTGTTGGAACAGCACATGCTGGCGAGCTTAACGGCGGCGGTGGTAATGAAGAAGACTAGCTATTAGAACTTATGTTTATTACTACAATTAACTACTTAATAAATATATGGGAAAAAATATATGTAATTTTGTTATAAATTCTTATAAAATGAGGTAACGTGGTCAGAGAACGAATATTTTTCCATTTCGTCATTATTTTTTTGTAAGTTCCCACACTCTGAAGCATGTTTTTTATTAGACTCCTCCATTGCCTCAAGACTTTGCCGGAGTGTACTTATTTCTATTTAAAAAATTGGATTATTTTAATGATTTATATTTTTGGCGACAATTTGATTTACCTTTCCGGTATTTGGCTTCTAGGGAATCGGAAAAAACACGTAAAGATTCGAGTTGCTTCGGAACCTCTTCACGTAAGTTGCTTACAATGGTTTTCATATTGTTTAGCTCCTCTTCAAGGTGCGAAATGTCTTCTTCTTTTTCCTTGATGGCTTTCTCCTGCTGAAGTGCAATTTCTGTACGCAGTTCAATTGATTTTTTCAGTTTAACCAATTCTTGTCCTTGTTTATATATAATTTCATTTGCCTTGGAGATTTCTTCTGTTGCAACTTCTAGAGCTTGGCGTTTGGTTTGTGAAATTTTCTTTTCAGCCTCCAAATCAGTTACAATGTCAGCCTGATATTTATATTTGAATAATAATTCTATAAATTCATAATGTATATTTTAGAATATTTTACCATATTTTTGTCGTGTTTCTTTATTTTTTCCTGAAGTTCATTTATATGTTTTCGGGAATCATTCAAATGCATCTCAACTTTTCGTTCTTCGTTTTTTAATGACGCCATTTCTGCCTGAAGTTTATCTTTCTGCGCACGTAACTGTGATATTTGACTGTTTGCTTTGGACAGTTCCTCTCGTAGAGATTCCAGACGCTTATTTTCTTGACTAAAAGAGAATGTAACAAAGGAAAATTATGATGTATGGAACTTAATTCTGAATATATAAACCTCCTTTCCGCCTGTACGGCAGCCTTCTCCGCATTCAATTTATCAATTTGGGCTTGAAGCGCGCTGATGGTTTTTCGATTCCGTTCACTGTCGCAGTGGGACTGTGCAGTAACCTTTTGTATGCTCTCTTGCAATTGTTGCATTTCCTCAATATGCCTCTGTTTCGTAATCTGAGCATTTTCTTGAAGACTTTCTCGCAATTTATTATTGTCCCCTTCTAATTGTTCGTTTCGTCTTTGTTGCACAATAATATCATGTTGCAATTGCTGTACCGTATAATCGTTAGCTGCAACTTTTTTCTGAAATAGAATACATATATGAAAACCCCTTTCGTGGAAATAGCTCAAGAGATTTACCTGTAATGTCTCCAATATGCTGGCCATATAGAATAATACAATACTCAGTGGAGCAATACGACATGGTAGAGATAGGTGTATTAGATTCTTAAAAGGACGAACTTCCAAAAATTGCAATTGATGTTCGTTTTGAGCTATTCCATTGGTTGTATTATTGATAACAGGTAAGTATGGTACATCTTTAGCAGATATTTGAACAATAAACATTTCCAACTTTCCCGCTTGACAGTCCTTTAGTAAATTTAGCAAATTATCAACAAACCCTGTGAATGTTACATGAAGTGACTGCTCTAGTTTTAATTCAGGGAACGTCCCACTATCAACAGTAGTAACATACATCCGCCTTTGATCACATTTCTCAGTCAAGCGAATTTGCTAGGATATTTCGAATATTTAATGCATGCTTATGATCAGTTCTTTGAAACTTACGATTAACCCTTTAAAATCGATCTTCTCCGCATACATATAGCAAGGTCTTTTTGTTTTAGTCGTTGAGGTTTTGAAATTTACGTATAATTCCGATGTTGGCATGATGCACTCAATATTTTTCGAGTAAGAGGCATTAGCAAAATAATCTTCGTCGTCCGTTTGATAAAGTGCGGTTTGCATTGTTAATGCGGTTCAAAATATGTTTTAAAAATAAGATATATTCATGAAATCATCAAATTCGCTTTTGAATTCAAATTTGTAAAGAAAACTATTGATACAGCTATCGATAGCTAAATGCTTTTTGACCTTGGTGTCATCGATATTCGAGACGATCGATTTCTATAGCAAAAGAAGTTGGTTAATCGAATTCAATGCTAGTGCAATCGAATCAAATATGAACGTGCCCTGTTATGAAAATTCATTAGGCTTCGTCTAACTAATTGCCGAAAGTAAGTGAACGATTTTAATATGTGAATTTATCGTACCAATGGCTTGACTGTTAATGAAGCTCATGCGGCATTTTCGTAATGGATGTACGTTAACACTTTAACATCCGCGCAATTCTGTCATTGACTGCCATAAACTAAAATGAATTGCTTTCGTGCAATAGTGCCCTACGATGTAATACGGATAACTATAAACGCCATTGCAATAATCCGTGCACATTATTATTTATACCACTAAAATCAGGCTTTTGCATCTAGTCAATTATTCACAGCGTACTTCGATAGAGCGTTTTGTGCCATCTTTCGTACATGGAAACATGGATGTAACTCTAAAAGCGAATAAGAAGAAAAATTGACGATCAATAATTGATTAGTGTAAAAGGCCTCAATGTAAAAACTATCGAATAAAGATTGTTTCCGTTACATCGATATTTTAACGACATCTCTATACAAATGAGTTGTGCAGTTGACGTTTACAACAAAGAAGGAAAACAGTTTTAATTAAGGTTTAATAACGTCGTTTGATTAAATGGCCGTAAGTAATATATACATTAGGGATTTGTACGCTATATGCATACGTGTAGGCTTCGTACTTAGCGTGATTGTCTTTCATTTTGTTTCAATGCCTTGACGGTCATAATACGCAAGCCGGCTGCCACATTTTTGCAACAAAACGCGCGCTGGATGTATTAATAAAAGTTTTTAGGGTTACCAGACGCCACCAAATTGTCATAATAGTTGCTTAGAGGCCGTTTACACGTTAAGACATTTTGATAATGAAACTCTTTGTGGGCTAGGGACGCGCGGGGATCTTGTAATGGAGCGTTTTTCTCTCTTCCCCCTGCGTCTCTTCCCATAGAAAATTTGTTTCATTATCGAAATGTCTTATACGCTATTTACACGTTAAGACATTTCGATAATGAAACAAATTTTCGTTGGCAAGGGAGGCAGAGGGAAGAGAGAAAAGCGCTCCCATGCCACATCCCCGTGCGTCCCTAGCCCACAAAAAGTGTGTTTCATTATCGAAATGTCTTAACGTGTAAATGGCCTCTTAGCGTGTAAACAGCGTATTATATGCTTAACCCGCCATTGGTTTTTCAAATACTTTTGATGTTACTTTTTAAATAGTATTGCATAAATATTAATACTTCTATACGTTACCAATCCATTAATGTCATCGCACTTCTATTTCGATATCAAAATGTGTATGATCTCTCCATGTCGCATTAAATTTTAGCATTGCAAAGTTTTCGTTGGGTCCTTACCGCCTGGGACAAAGCCAAAAGAATTGAGGCATTTATTTCAAAACTTTGGAATTGTCATTGAATGCGACGTTATGAATCGCTGTGGATTCATACATATGGAAACGCCAACGATGGCTGAAACTGCGATTCTTGCTTTACATGGCTCCGAATTCAAAGGTCAAACAATTGTTGTGGAGCCAGGTATTTTTGGATAAACTGTTCTTATTAAAATTATTTGTAAAAAACAAAATTTATTCGAATTTCAGGTCGACCAAAGGACAACGACCAGAAGTCTATTGGAGCACCTATTGGAGTTGGAAATATGATCTGCGGGCCAATTGAAGGCATAGAAGGTAAAGTTTTATTGAGTTTATTTTGCTATTCAAAGTAATTTGGCTTTATAATATCCTCATCACTGCAGGGCTTGATCCTACAGTTTTCAACGATCAAGCGAATCAAGGCGGAATGCGGGGCAGAGGCGGTTTCGGCCAAAGGCGGGGCATGGTTAATAGAGGTGGAATGGGTGGGCCAAATCGTGGTGGAATGGGTTACCCTCCTGGAATGTCAAATCGAGGTGGCATGGGTCCACAGGGACCCTTTGGTCGAGGCGGAGGAATGGGAAATCGTGGAGGCGGAATGGGAAATCGTGGCGGCGGAATGGGAAATCGTGGAGGCGGAATGGGAAATCGTGGGGGCGGCATGGGCAATCGCGGTGGAGGAATGGGTGGAAATCCATTTGCTGGCCCAAGTAGTGAGGGATTTGGCAATAATGCTCGTGGAGGTTTTAGAGGACGTGGAGGAATAAATGGAGCACGTGATGGAGGTGGTGACAATCGAAATCAAAGTGACAGTGGACCAATTCGTAATAGTCCTAATTTCAAATCTCGCCCTGGTCCATATTCTCTTATGGGGGGTGCTGGAGGTCCGCCGAATGAAAATCCAAGAGGGGGAAGCAGTCAACGCGGTGGACCTAGGGGCAGAGGTAATTTCGGTGGAACGAATAGAACGAACACTAGGTTTAGCGATAATACCCAACAACAATCACCGCATGAAAGCAGTTGGAATAGAAATAAAAATGACGGCCAAGGAGGCCCAAATGCGGATTTTGCAGATGGTGGCTTTTATCGAGGCAATGTAGGTGGTGGACCTGGTGGAAACTTTAGGGGAAAGGGTAACTTTATGCAACAAAATGCGGGACAAGATCGACGTGGCTTTACTTTGGCCGATCCTCCTCTTCAACAAGAGCAAAATCATTTTGGGAATAATCGACCTATGGAACGTCAGAATTCATTCAGAGGTAACGGCATGCCGACAGATGGTGGGGGATTTCAACCTCGATTTAACTCTAATATGTAAGCAAAAACGTTGTTTTATATTTTATTTCACTATTTGATCCAAAAAAAAAAACCATAAAAAATTAAAGGCGCGGTGGTGGTAGTGGTCCGAATCAACAACGCGGCAGAGGAGGACGTGGTGGTTTTGGTGGCCGTGGTGGTCGCGGTGGTCGTGGAGGATTCGTCGGAACTGATGGACAAACAAACAACTATAACCAAGAGTTTCCAGCGTTAGTTCCAGCAAGAGGGCGTGGTGGTTTCGCTGGCAATCGAGGGGGATTCAATCGGTAAGTACTGTACTGAAACAAATTACTAAAAATTAAGTATTAGTCAATAAATGAAGCATTACCGTTCCATAAGCAACCAATTCAGTTGTTTGCTTTTTTGTTTTTTTTTTTGGAATTATAATTTTAAACTATGGTAGAAAAAATCATAGAGAAAATATAAAACTTAAATCTTTAATGGCTCAATTGAAGAACTCTTAAATGTGAGTTTCTTGATTTTAAGTGTAAAAATCACCAGTCATTGCGAAGACATAAAGCTTATGATAACTGGTAGCCAATTGGTGGTAACTGGACCGTAGGAAAATAAAAAAATTTTTTTTGAAAGAAAATATTTCTTTCCAATAGAAAAGAACAATTAAAAAGCCAATTTAAAATTTAATGAACAGTAATCCAAGGACCTACTTCGAGGTACCTATTACTACGCGTTTCCTTTTAATAATATCACATTGTTTTATTTTTAATCATTTAGAGATTAGCTATTTCCTGCTACCATTGGATCAGTATAGAAGGATCCGAAATACCGAGAAAGTATCGCTTTTATACGCTATGAGTCATAGCCTATGACTCTACAAGTAAACATTCGATACCTTGAGTTTTTTTAATATGTCGGCATTGATGATATTTAAGGTGTTCATAAAACGATGCATTTCATATTTTGAAATTTTTAACAATTCCATAGCTAAAAAATGTATCTGTTATGATTTGGCACTGATGCAGGAGCTATCATCAATATTACAGAAACTCTTTGAGACAGCATTCGTTCTGGCAAGAAAGCTTTCTAATGACCTGAAAAGTGATTACTAAGAAATAGGGGTTATTTGAAAAATTTTCATTCAAACTGGTTTCATAAATTGCCATTGCGATGGCAAATCATAATTGTTATAAATTAACATTAATGGAAAACAAATTTCAATTTTCTCACACAGCAATGCACCTAATATGATGCCAAATCAGCGTTAAAGAATTTTTTGAATCACGATGTATGAAAAATCAGTATATCAAGTGCCAAACGGTGGCAAATACTTTGACGAAAAACAAAAAGCAGGCATGGATCAACCACAAAAATTTTCGATCGAACCAAGAAAAAAAAAAAAAACGAACATTAAGATTACAAAGAAAAAACCTTATATTAATTATTTTAATTTAATGACCCGTAACCTTAAGCTCAAAAGATCATTTTTATAGCGGATAAAACTTTTTGTTTAGACCAAATTGAAGTCATGCAATGATCTATTCAAATATAATGACCTTTTTAAGCAAGTTAACTATTTAGATTATATTCAAACTAGACGACGTGTTCTCACTAAAAAATATTTTTACACAAATGCTGGAATATTTTTTTTTTTTTTTTATAAATCCCGAGACATTATGTGGTTGTTTAAAGGTCGATGAAACAAACTAAATAAATATTGTGGTTTCTTCAAAACGAAAAATTATTTTATTAAATGATTGCGGTTATTATGGACGTGTTCGTAGAAATTTCGGAGAATTACGATTTCCATTTTTCATAAATTTATATAAAACAATATTCCTGGGCCAACATAATATTTGAAGAAAAAATTCAAAATTGAATACAAATGACGATTTTACGAATTTGACAATCGTTGCTAGACCCTATAATATTCCTGGCAACATATATTTCAGAAAAATATTAATAGAATCGATTTGACAATTTGCAGATATACTATGTACAATGTGTTTAATTATTCTGAAAGACCATTTTAATTTTTTCATACCTTTTGTTATTCGAAACTTTAGTTTTTGTTCCTAAATAATCAGTTTCCGTCTCAGAATTTTGTCAGAAAGGCGCAAGACAAGAGCAAGTTTATAATAACATTTTGGTTCAGAAAACGACCCAGTGAATAATAACCGATTTGGTAATTTCCTCTATATAGTTAAAATATATGAGCCCATTATTTTGAAAGTGGTATAAGTCAAAAATTTTAAAAATCTACTTTATCAGCTATTTCATATCAAATCCTAATAAAGTAACATAATCTGAAGAGATTAGCAGTATGCCATGAAAATTAACTCGATAAAATAGGTTTCTTTTTGGGTTGATAAACAAAATGCAGTTACAGTTTGTTTTGATAGTGGTATAAGTCAGTTTGTTCACATTAACATAGCTTTAATATGGTTAAAAATTGTTCAGTTGTCTGATAATAATGTTGAAACAGTTGATCATAAATTTATGGTATCCGGCCATTCTTTTCTGCCAAATGATCGCGATTTTGGTTTGATAGAAACTAAAATTAAAAAATCGAATTATTTATACATTCCTGAGCATTATTATAATTTAATAGAATTATGTAAAAAGAGAAACCCATTTTTGGTAGTACAAATGGCTCAGAAAGATTTCATTTCGACAAAAGAACTTAAAGAATCAACAAATAATAGAAAGAAAAACACCAATGGAGAAGCTGTGTCTTGGCTAAAAATTCAATGGATTAGATTTCTAAAAAACGAGCCATATAAGATGTTTTATAAAACATCATTGGATGACAATTCTAAATTCAAAGTATTAGACCTCTCACCTAAAAGAGGAAAACCTAGAATATACAAAAATATTGATTTGCCTCCATTATACACAACCACAAGACCAATAACTGAAGAAAAACGTAAAGATGTGATGGATATACTACCCTATATCCCGCCAATTTTTCACAAACACTTTATTTCCCTAAATACTGATAAATAATTTACTTATTTACAATGAAATGAATTTGAATAAAATTTTAATTGCTAATAAAAATGTTTTCTTAATGATGTAAGTCATTTATAAAGTCATTCAGTTAATTATGAAAGTGGTATAAGTCATTTTAACCATACAAAACAATAATTCCTTTAAGATATGGTTATAATTTTCACAACTATAATTAATATTTGTTTGTTGTCACTACTTTACTGCCGAAAAATCATATTCCATAATGCAAAAATATTTTTTAATCCTTTGAAATGCAAAACTCTTAATATATCAAAACAAGAAAAATATGACTTATACCACTTTCAAAATAATGGGCTCATATAACATTTAAAAAGTATTAAAAATATCAAAAATGTTTCAATAATTGTGGTGATAAGAAAAATATAAATAAAATTGCGGTCGAAGAGAAATGTTCTTTTGTAGAATCTATGCCATCATTTTAAAATTGCGTACACAGCAATAAAATATTGTGACAGACCAGACAGTACTTGCTGCTGGCTTTAAAGCAACGTCAATTTAAACCATTCAAGGAATAGGACAATCGTCGTGGCATTGGTAATTCCATCCTTTGTATTAATTGGCTACACACGTTTAGACAGCAGCAGTATATGGCCGGCATATATCTTATTTGAAAATTCGAATTGAAAATATCAATTTTGAAAGCGGTTCTCAAGAATTATAGTTGAAAATTTCGAAAAATCCAAAAAGGCAGCATTCATACATGGATTAAAATCGTCTAATAAGAATGCGTTGCTAAGACCTTATGCGTACATACATATATGAAAGCAACGAAATTGGAATGTCTTGAAAATAGAAAGGATTTTATTCAGCTCCCAAATATAACACATTAACGAACGGCCGAAAGTGTTTTTGTAAGTATAAACATTGAAAAGTATATCTGATAGTATCAATTTGTATATTTATATTCAGCGGAATGTTGGAAGGCAGCTTCAGATTTGTATATGAATTCAGGATAATTCAAAATTTCAGGCCTTACGGGAACAAACCAAGAAGAATAAAGTAAGAAAAAAGCGATGTGAGTTTTCTTATAAAGTTATGCAGGTTTTTCGTATCAGAATAAAGTGCGCTAAAAAGCAAACAAACGAAGACAAAGAATTGCGGAATAAATTTTCTCGAAACCTTGGAAAATTTTTAAAATATGTAAAATATATATAAAAGATCATCATAAGATCCCTTGATTAGCAGGTTTAATTGTATCAAAATTAACGATATGCGGAAGTATTATAGAGAGCAACAAATTAAAGGGATTTTTGCGATCCGAATGTAAGCAAAACTTTTGGAAAACACAGGTGGAAATCCATTTTCGAATAAATCTTTAAGGGAATCTCAAATAGATGATATTTTTTTTTTAATGGTATATGGCTTTTTAGGGCTTGGTTAATGCTTTGTAATATGTAATAATTAACTAAAACTTTTTAAATTTATTTTTCAGTTTACCCATTGAACAACATACACAATGGAAATAACTAACGAATTTTGTTGGTTTATCTAAAACAACATAAATAAATGGCTGTGATTAAGTAGAAAGTACAACATAAATGTTCAAATTTATTTATTATTAAATATTTTTTTAAATTTAAAAAAAAAAATTGTTTTCATTCCACTTATTCGCTCACATTATCGTCGCATATTATTCAAAAACAGATCGGGGAACATTAAAATTGGGACAAAAATTGTTCAAGACTATCACCCTCGCCAGCATCAGCATCCATAAATTGCGTTCACACAAACAAGTAAGTTTTCTAATTTTCTACATGATCAGATATAACAATTTTAGATCTGTCACTTTTTATAAAAATCTACCAGTTCTTTAAAAATCTACCACCTTTAAATATTTTCAAGTCCAAGCACTCCCGCCGGAAATTTCACTACTTCTGTAGTACTTCCGAAGTGCTGAAAATTCATACTGCGACTACTCGCATTACTAACCCTTACTTCTAATGAATTTTGTAAGGAGATGGCCGCTATTTTCATTACTTCAAAATTCATGTGTTATTCATTAGGTAAAGGAGTGTATGACCCTGGTCCTAATGAAAACTTCATTTGGGCAAAGAGTACATTCTGGTTGGCTGAAATGGCTCAAACGTGCATGAGTATTTCATTTGAAAATAGAGTATGAGAGCTGCTAACATGAATGAAAATATCATTTGGAAAAACAGTATACGCCGCGGGAATCTGAGAGGAGAAGAAAAAAATTTTTTTTTAATTTTTAATTATCTAAATGTATTCAAAAGCGGTTCCAAATTTTTTTTTTATTGAAAATTTTTAAAAATTGGCGGATTTTCATCACTTTGTGACTGTGACACATCAGCGCCTTTGGATAGACTTAAGAGTTTCAATTCTTGAAACATCTTAAGAGCAACCAAATTTTAAAACTTCTGAGAATTTGTAGCACACAGATTGAAAAACACGTATGAAAATTTCATAGGATCTTCATTGCAAATAGGCGTATACAACTCTCTTTCAAATGAAACGTGCTCTTGCTTCTGTGATATTTTCGATCATTCGAAAAAGCACCAATTGGCTTCTTTACATATGCATGCTTCACTTCTTCTGCATTAATGATTTTTTCATGAATGCGATAATGTCCGGCTGGGGCTGCTTAGGTACTCACCAAAAGTATTTCTCAATTTTGTTTTGCCTCCCGAACACGGTTGCCACAGTTGGTGTTTTGGTGCCAAAACTGGCTCTTTATTTTTCACTTGGCACTGTGGCTCTTTTTTTATTGTATTTGGCTCTTTTTTGGCTTTCTTACGCCACGAAAAAAAATTCTCGAACAGATTGAAAGCAAAAATATTTCGGTGCCAGCTAACCATCGAAAGCTAAAAGTGAAGCTTATTAACTGAATGAAAATACTTGTGCTGAATCAATTTTTAATTAGCACTGTTGTTTTGTATGTAAATATATTTTGGCTCCTTTTTGGTCAAATTGGCTCTTTTTTTTGAATTGGCTTGGCACTTTTATATTTTTGAAAGTGGCAACCGTGGTTGCATTGCGATTTCGTATGGGAAAAAATCATTTTGGCGAGACGGTAGTGTGTTTGTTTAATACATACAATACATGATTTCTTTGGCGAGCAATGAAGCTTTATAGTCTAAGTGCTGAAGAATAAATTCGGTTTTAACTATTTCAGTATTGCTTCGCGTGTCGTGTTTTATATTTTCCGCCTTATTGTCGCATCTAAGCTGTTTTCCCTCAGAAAGTTTTCAAAAATGCTGAAATTCGGTTGTTTTCTGTCGTTTCCGTTGTTACTGTTTCTAGCTTTCCACAAAACAAAAACCACCTTCGCCAAGTTCAATGATGATATAATGGGAAGCAAGGATACATCACCTGTGAAAGGTCATCTGGTCTTTGCGCATGTGGTAAGCAACAATTTTGTTTATATACATTTTTACATTTTAAATTAAATTAAATTATTAATTCTTATAGATATTTAGACATGGAGATCGAACTCCAATTGAACCGTACAAAAATGATCCGTATAAAAGCCGTGATCTCTGGGAAACTGGATTCGGACAGCTAACAAATGTGAGTTATTACTATCCATATGGAATGCTAAAAAATTATATTTTTGTGTGTGTGTTGGACGAGTGCTTCTTCGTAATTTGATGAACCATTAAGAGATTTTCGGGTTTGCTAAGGGCACACTAAAAATACGACAGCCATACAGACAGTTTCATGTTAAAAAACGAGTGATATACCACTGCGTGGACCAATGCTTTAGAAACCCCGTTTTTGAAAACAATTCTTCAAGTGGCCTAGTTTTTCATCTGTCTCATTTAGCCTTCTTTTTTTTTTACAAACGACTGAAGAAATATCAAGTTTTCGAAATTTAATAAAGCTTTTGATTCGCAATGCCAATTGGCCAATTTGGATTCAACAAACAGCTTAAAAGCTTGTTGGATCATTCACGCCATTGCACTTACGTGTATATTTCTGCTTAGAAAAGCTGAATGGCTTCGACGGCTGCTGGCTGTGGAAGCTTTAAGACCTGATATCTTTTATATTAAATTGATATTGTATGTAGCACCTGAATTGTGTGTCTTTTTCACAAGTGTTTTTCGATACCTACTGAACGAACGAATTAAACGAACCGTATCAATTTGGCTGTTATATCAAACTTAAGCGTCTTAGACGATTCTTTGATATGGTTAAGACACCGACACCGGGATAAAAACACGACGCGCTTAAAGGCATCGAAAATTGTTCAATCGTACTCGAACTATTTCGATAAAAGCACTGCCCGCTTTAAGAAAGATTAATTCATTAATTTTCGACGGCTCATATATCCGAGGAAGCATTTTTATAATTTGGTGTAGATAACTAAATAGATCGATTCGATACGATTCATGCTTGTATTTTCACGCTTAGCTTTACCAACGCAATAGTTACACAAGTTTACAAAATTAAACTTTTTGTTTGTTGCCGCGATTTTGTTAAGAGTTTTGGATTAGGGTGGATTTGGTGACAAGCGAATATTTTTGAAAATTTTTTCCCAACTCTGGTTTTGGAGCTACCATCGATTTTGTGAAAAATTTTCAGTTGTTAAACTTTTACGGAAAAAAAATTTGGTGTCTGAAATCATTGATGGTGATGATGATGGTGATGATGGTGATGTGATGGTGATGTGATGTTGATGATGTGTCGATGTGATGATGTATGGTGATGATAGTTGTGATGATGGTGAGGTTAGTGATGATGATGGTATGATGAGATGATGGATGATGATGGTGAGTGATGGTTGATGTTTATATTTTGATGGTGGTGTTGATATGATGGTTGATAATGGTGAGATGATGATGGTGATTGATGTTGTTGATGTTTCGATGGTGTTGAGTATGATAGTGTGATGAAGGTTTAATGATGATGAGTGGTGATGGCATGTGAGGTTGGTGATTAGGATGGAGGTTGGTGAAAATATGTTGAGAAATTTGTGTTATTGTTTTGATGTGCATGATTTTGGTGATATGTTATGGTGTTAATGTTTTGATGGAAAATTGTGGTGTTGAGTGGTGATGATGTGATTATGATGGTGAGGTTGGTGATAGTGATGGTTGGTGTATGATGAGGTGTGAGGTGTGATGGTGTTAATGTTGTTGATGATTTTGATGGTGTGTGGATGGATTGGTTGATGGTGATGATGGTGTGATGGTTGATGTAATGATGATGTGTGATGGTGGTGATGATGATGTGAGGTGGTATGATGATGTAGTGATGATGATGGTGAGTGTGTGTGAGTGATGATGGTGAGGTTGGGTGATGATGGTGATGGTTATGATGATGATGGTGATGATGTGTGATGATGTTGATGGTGATGATGTGATGTGAGGTTGGTATGAGTGATGAGTGATTGAGTGTGATGATGGTGATGTGATGATGATGATGGTGTGTATGATGTGTGATGGTGATGATGTGATGGTTGATGATTGATGATGATGATGTGATGTGTGATGATGTGATGTGATGATGATGGTTGATGTATATTGGTGATGATGTGGATGGTTGATTGATGATGGTGTGATGGTGTTGTGGTGATGTGGTGTGATGGTGTGATGGTGATGGTGTTGATGTGATGATGTGATGATGGTGATGATGATGGTGTTGATGGTGATGATGGGGTGGTTGGTGATGATGGTGTTGATGATGTTGATGGTGGTGTGATGATGGTGGTGATGATGGTGGTGATGATGGTGTTGATGTTGGTGTTCAAATTTGAAAATATACCTTCCGACAGTTCTCCAGCTCTACTGAGATGACTGAGAATTTCTTCAATTCATTGCTTTATATACGTTTTCGAAATCATGAATTCAGTGAGAATTGTAGGAATTTTTTGAAAAAAACTACCGTTTCTCGGGGTAGTTTTGCATTTGGAGGGAAATAATGATAGGAAATTTGTTTTCAAGACGAATACCATCAAAGAGCACTATGAGCGTATTCGGAGGGTGCTTTTGGGGGTTCAAGCCCCTCTCGAAATATGGGGAATTACAAAGTGGATTCAGAAAATGATCTCGGTGGATAGTTTTGTTATGCCTTAAACCTCTTCCTGGAATAATTTTCTGCGTCGGTGCGTTTTGGTGCGTTTCCATGTCTCCACGAACCCCACCATGGCTTGTTTTAAATCAGCCCTCGGACTTAGCGAGCCATAGATGTAAGCAGTGGTGCCAACTTCGCGCTTTTCGCGCTAGATCTAGCGCTTTTGGAAGGCCCGCGGCGCGAAAACTTCTTTTTGGCGCCAAGCTATTTTTGCGCGAAATCTAACGCTTTTTCGTTCCGTTCATTAAAGATTTCAAAGAAGCTTTTCTTTCAATTTTCAACATTGTAATAACGTAAGCCAAGTATTGCTTCCTAACACAACAGCTGTAAGATGAACCAATGATGAATCTGGCAGCTTTAATTTTGTGATTGCGTTTAGACTAGAGAAACATTGTGCGTGACTATTTTGTGATATAGAATGGCATATGGGAAAGAAAGAGATGGTTGTTCCGTGCCATAGTCGCATCATTTCTAATCTAAATGCAGACTTGTAAGAAGCATATTTAATCATTTGTTTTATAATAAATATTCAAAGAAAAAAAACATCAAAATATACTATGATCTTTTTAGAAAAACAACACATTCCCTTCCAAAAACGCTTTCTTTTTGGTTGATTTAGCGCTTTTTGAAATCAGAAATTGGGAATCATTGTTTTCCGGTGCTTTTTAGCGCGTTTTCAAGATTAATCAGCGCTTTTTCCATCTGAGGAGTTGGCAACACTGCGTTCTTCCTTCATCACGTCTCGAAAAATCTTCAGAAATTCGGCGAGTCTTAAGTGTCCCATTTTACAAACCAAATGAGAATTATAGGCGTCATGCTAACATTTTATTCTATGCACTGATGCGAGAACGAGGTGTTTTTTCCGTTTTTGATGGAATTTTTCGATTTAACCCTTAACCAAAAATCATTTCAAATTTTTACAAGGGATTTTTACTGATCACTTTCCTAAAGAAAACAGAAATAAAGAGATTTTTTTCAATATCTAAGGGAAAAGAGTCACCAAAATACTGCCTAGCATCAGTGCTGGTTACAAAGTATATGAGTAGAGATTCTTGTATATTTCACGAATGAGATACTTATACATATTTTTAAATTATAATGGGACTACCATTAATTTTTTAAAATTTAAAACTTTCAAATGGTGGATATTTAAATGTCAAACAGCACAAACATGCTTGATTGAAATTACTAGACCCTTAAGACCCTTGGCACTTACTTATTTTTCTAAAAAACGGAGAGTTTTAGTTATTTTTACACTTCGGTCTTCAATTTTTCATTACTATTTAGGATGATGTAGGCAATTCACAAAGTCGTCTAAAATCCCTTTTTAATGGCGGATACATTAATATACTTAAAATAATTTCAATTTTAAATTAGAGACGCATGGTAAATTCACGTGGCCCTCGAAAAGGGTTTTTAGGTGCAACACGACTAGCATTTTCACGACCATCAATGCCATAGAATTTTTGAAGAGAAAACAAAATCGGACAAAATCGAATTTAATTTTTATTTTTTTTTTTTTTTTGCCTTCAATACTCAGTTTTAAAATCAAAATCAAGTGTGGAAAATGAAAATTCTACGTTATCATGGTTTATTTTCTTTTGATACGAAACAATTAAAATTTTTATCGCAAACGGGAAATTAAATTAATGCTAAATGAAGTGGCAATTCTTTTAAAGCGATAAGATCAACGCCAAATGGCGACAACCGATTTAAAAACCTCATTTTGAAACCAAAACAAAAAAAAAAAAAACAATAATTCACAGATAATAAGTTACTTTGAGACATGCCGTGAAGTTCAGGGGCATAAAAACACGTACAACCTTAGCTAAAGAATTTTACACAGCTGTATGAGTCATTGAACTGTGATAACAAAAATATTCGCAACAAAAAAAAAAAAAAACCAAACATATGTGTCAATAGACCTGACTGGGGAAGTTTTAAACAGCGCGATTTTGAGTTCGTTGGGAATATATATTATCCGCCGATGTTTGAAATGCATATTTATACACTTGGTTTATGATGGCGGGTAATATTCCACATAAAGATAGTTAAAATTTAATAAAATGCTTTTTCTATTTCTTTGTAGATTGGAAAAGTTCAGCAATTTCATCTTGGACAATGGCTACGCCATCGCTATGATTCACTCTTAGGCCCTAAATATTCCAATGAAAAAATTTATATACGTTCAACTGATGTCGATCGTACGCTTATGAGTGCACTTTCAAACCTAGCTGGACTTTATCCACCGGAAGGAAATGACGTATGGAATGCGAGCATTAAGTGGCAACCAATACCAGTTCATACCCTACCGGAAAAATCTGATGTGGTGAGCTTTACAAAATTTTCCTATTGGGAGATATAAAATAATATTTTAATTTAATTTTTGGCATTGGTTTTTCTTTGCAGTTATTGGGTAAACCGTCTTGTTCGGCCTATGAACATGCCCTCGATGAAGTATTAAAATCACCTGAATTTCAAAAAATGAATGATCGTTATCAGTACCTGTACGATTATTTAACCAAATATACTGGTCAAAGAGTTCGTTCATTAGATACAGTTCAACGTATCAATAATACATTATTCATTGAAGAAATTCACAATAAAAGCTTACCGGATTGGACTAAACGAGTTTTCCCAAGCAGTGATATGACGTATATTTCGGATTTTTATTTTTCCGTTGGCACATATACTCGACAGTTGGCTCGTTTAAAGGCCGGACCATTGATTAAAGAAATTTTGGAACGCTTCGTTCATAAAGCCGAAGGAAAACTTAATCCTGATAGAAATGTATGGATCTATTCTGGTCATGATACGAATATTGCGAATATACTAAACGCTTTGAACTTATACGATGTGAGTTGTAAAATTATTATTACTTTTATCCAAAGTCAGGATATTAATATCAATAGAATATATCGTGTGAATAACTTGAAATGTTTCTTTAATTTCAGTTGCGTTCTCCTGACTATGCATCGGCTATATTAATGGAAATGCGTCGAGATGATGACAATGATTATATTTCCATTTTCCATAAGAAAAATATTGCTGATAACGATCCGCAGCCATTAAATATTCCTGGTTGCGGTGTCGCTTGCCCATTGGAGGATATGTTTGAATTATACAAGGATATCATACCAATCGATTGGGATGAAGAATGCAAGATCTCAACTTTACTAATGACTTATGAAGAGGCTAATTTGAGCTTGGCAATGGGTCAGTATTCATTTTTTGCGAACTCTTTTGCAACTATTCCGTTTTTTCTATTCTTCTTTCCATTTCTTTTGCATCGGAATCCATATTATAGGTATACTTGTGGCGATAATATCAGTAATGCTAATCCTGTCATATATAGCTATGGTTTACTATCGTCGTCGAAGCTATCGAAATAGTTTCTCCTACTCACAGGTGGCCTAAGATTTAAAACGAAAATCTAACAAACGCATTCTCATATATCATTTGAAAGAATATTTAAATATTTTAACATTTTACATTTTAACATAAGATACTAACTGTGTTACATCAGATTTCCACTTCTAAATCAGATCATCAAAAGAAGTCATCATCTACGTCAACAAAGCATTGTGATTCACGTTTCCTAAGTATCCAAAATTTTTTCCTAAACAAAATGCATTTATACTATCGTCTTGTTGGCATTTATATTAGCACAAATTCATTTTAAAAAAAAAAGCATTTTAATAATTTTTTTTTTAATGAACTTGTAGTTAAATCTAATACGATAACTCTAATAATCCTAATTGTTATTTTTTAGTGTGTGTTCATTTGTGCTGAATCCTATAATTTAGTTATTTAATTTTTAAAAAGATTTTGAATCTAAACGTTACTAAAAACAAAAGATAAAGAAGATTGTGTGTTCTGGTCAGTGAATTGGAAAAAAGTAATACACTGAGGCGAAAGTGAAATTTAATGAGAGATATTATAAAAGCCTATAAAAAACAAAATTGTATGGCTTTTCGATTTCCTTTGTAGCAACCAGCAATCCTGAGCGACTTCATTTCGATTCACTGTCCAAAACACCCAACTATGAAACGTTGAGCAAAATTAAATTAATAAGACTGTTGTAATATGATATTGTAGTGTATTAGAAGACAGGGAGTCATAGCATAGAGTGGTCTAGGGTGTATAGAATTGTTAAAGGCGGTCACAAAACATCTTTTTTGATTGAAAAAAACTTTACATACAAATATATTCTTAATACTAAATTTTGATTGTCTGAATCATAAAATGAACTATAAAACATTAAAAAAAACCTATATGATCTTAAAATTGGCGTTTTCTTAGCTTCAAATTGAAACCATTTTTTACTCTAAACGTAAGAGTAAGACCATTTTCTTCTGATTGGAATTAAGACATTAGCTTTAATAGGAAATGTAGAAAAAACTGGATGAACTGAATCGAATCCTCACATTTGTACTGGATGTTAGTACAGAGAGCATCTATTTATATGCACTTATGTTTTTCTAATTAGGGGCTGACCATTAATTATGTAAGATTTTTTTTTACTATTTTCACGTTAGCGTCTTAAGTCTTTGCTCTATCTTTCTCGCTTTTTATAACAGAATTGTATACGCAAAGACTTAAGATGCGAACGTGAAAACACGTTTGAATGGGCGTAGCACAAAAAGTAGGCGTGGTAGCGTTACGAAGTTAAACTTTTCCGACTTTGGGGCACAACATTAAGCTATGTTCTGAATGTGGGTTCCGTGGGTTCAAAATTGTGGATTTTGGAAAAACCCGTTTTCTGTTTGAGGGGGTTGGGGTGGTTCGATTTCAAAATTTTTTTGGGAATCTCTTAGATCTAGAGATAGAAGCGTCCATGCCAAATTTCAAGACCCTAGGGCAACTCCTTCTATGATTTCTCAAGAAATGTATGGAGGTTAAGCGCTTGAACTCCATACATTTTTTGGTAAATCATAGAAGGAGTTACCCTAGGGTCTTGAAATTTGGCATGGACGCTTCTATCTCTAGATCTAAGAGATTCCCAAAAAATTTTCGAAATCGAACCACCCCAACCCCCTCAAACAGAAAACGGGTTTTTCTAAAATCCGCAATTTTGAACCCACGGGACCCACATTCGGAATTTACCTTACTTTTGTGCCCCAGAGTTGGAAAAGTTCAAGTTCGTAACGCTGCCACGCCTACTTTTTGTGCTACGCCCTCTTAAAGTCCTTTATCAGATATTCGTGACGTCAGAGCAGGCTTAAGACGCGAACGTGAAAACAGCTTGTCAAAAGCTTGTGTATTCGCTATGCTAGTTGTTTGAGTGTTAGCTATGCATGTTATCTGAACTAGGTTCATACGTCACGAATTAGTGACAGAGGTCTTTGAGTGGGCGTAGCACAAAAAGTAGGCGTGGCAGAGTTACGAAGTTGAACTTTTCTGACTTTGGGGCACAACATTAGGCTAAATTCCGAATGTCGGTCCCGTGGGTTCAAAATTGCGGATTTTAGAAAAACCCGTTTTCTGTTTGAGGGGGTTGGGGTGGTTCGATTTCAAAAATTTTTTGGGAATCTCTTAGATCTAGAGATAGAAGCGTCCATGCCAAATTTCAAGACCCTAGGGCAACTCCTTCTATGATTTCTCAAGAAATGTATGGAGGTTAAGCGCTTGAACTCCATACATTTTTTGGTAAATCATAGAAGGAGTTACCCTAGGGTCTTGAAATTTGACATGGACGCTTCTATCTCTAGATCTAAGAGATTCCCAAAAAAATTTTGAAATCGAACCACCCCAACCCCCTCAAACAGAAAACGGGTTTTTCTAAAATCCGCAATTTTGAACCCACGGGACCCACATTCGGAATTTAGCTTACTTTTGTGCCCCAGAGTTGGAAAAGTTCAAGTTCGTAACGCTGCCACGCCTACTTTTTGTGCTACGCCCTCTTAAAGTCCTTTATCAGATATTCGTGACGTCAGAGCAGACTCAAGACGCGAACGTGAAAACAGCTTGTCAAAAGCTTGTGTATTCGCTATGCTAGTTGTTTGAGTGTTAGCTATGCATGTTATCTGAACTAGGTTCATACGTCACGAATTAGTGACAGAGGTCTTTGAGTGGGCGTAGCACAAAAAGTAGGCGTGGCAGAGTTACGAAGTTGAACTTTTCTGACTTTGGGGCACAACATTAGGCTAAATTCCGAATGTCGGTCCCGTGGGTTCAAAATTGCGGATTTTAGAAAAACCCGTTTTCTGTTTGAGGGGGTTGGGGTGGTTCGATTTCAAAAATTTTTTGGGAATCTCTTAGATCTAGAGATAGAAGCGTCCATGCCAAATTTCAAGACCCTAGGGTAACTCCTACTATGATTTACCAAAAAATGTATGGAGTTCAAGCGCTTAACCTCCATACATTTCTTGAGAAATCATAGAAGGAGTTGCCCTAGGGTCTTGAAATTTGGCATGGACGCTTCTATCTCTAGATCTAAGAGATTCCCAAAAAATTTTCGAAATCGAACCACCCCAACCCCCTCAAACAGAAAACGGGTTTTTCTAAAATCCGCAATTTTGAACCCACGGGACCCACATTCGGAATTTAGCTTACTTTTGTGCCCCAGAGTTGGAAAAGTTCAAGTTCGTAACGCTGCCACGCCTACTTTTTGTGCTACGCCCTCTTAAAGTCCTTTATCAGATATTCGTGACGTCAGAGCAGACTCAAGACGCGAACGTGAAAACAGCTTGTCAAAAGCTTGTGTATTCGCTATGCTAGTTGTTTGAGTGTTAGCTATGCATGTTATCTGAACTAGGTTCATACGTCACGAATTAGTGACAGAGGTCTTTGAGTGGGCGTAGCACAAAAAGTAGGCGTGGCAGAGTTACGAAGTTGAACTTTTCTGACTTTGGGGCACAACATTAGGCTAAATTCCGAATGTCGGTCCCGTGGGTTCAAAATTGCGGATTTTAGAAAAACCCGTTTTCTGTTTGAGGGGGTTGGGGTGGTTCGATTTCAAAAATTTTTTGGGAATCTCTTAGATCTAGAGATAGAAGCGTCCATGCCAAATTTCAAGACCCTAGGGCAACTCCTTCTATGATTTCTCAAGAAATGTATGGAGGTTAAGCGCTTGAACTCCATACATTTTTTGGTAAATCATAGAAGGAGTTACCCTAGGGTCTTGAAATTTGGCATGGACGCTTCTATCTCTAGATCTAAGAGATTCCCAAAAAATTTTCGAAATCGAACCACCCCAACCCCCTCAAACAGAAAACGGGTTTTTCTAAAATCCGCAATTTTGAACCCACGGGACCCACATTCGGAATTTAGCTTACTTTTGTGCCCCAGAGTTGGAAAAGTTCAAGTTCGTAACGCTGCCACGCCTACTTTTTGTGCTACGCCCTCTTAAAGTCCTTTATCAGATATTCGTGACGTCAGAGCAGACTTAAGACGCGAACGTGAAAACAGCTTGTCAAAAGCTTGTGTATTCGCTATGCTAGTTGTTTGAGTGTTAGCTATGCATGTTATCTGAACTAGGTTCATACGTCACGAATTAGTGACAGAGGTCTTTGAGTGGGCGTAGCACAAAAAGTAGGCGTGGCAGAGTTACGAAGTTGAACTTTTCTGACTTTGGGGCACAACATTAGGCTAAATTCCGAATGTCGGTCCCGTGGGTTCAAAATTGCGGATTTTAGAAAAACCCGTTTTCTGTTTGAGGGGGTTGGGGTGGTTCGATTTCAAAAATTTTTTGGGAATCTCTTAGATCTAGAGATAGAAGCGTCCATGCCAAATTTCAAGACCCTAGGGCAACTCCTTCTATGATTTCTCAAGAAATGTATGGAGGTTAAGCGCTTGAACTCCATACATTTTTTGGTAAATCATAGAAGGAGTTACCCTAGGGTCTTGAAATTTGACATGGACGCTTCTATCTCTAGATCTAAGAGATTCCCAAAAAATTTTCGAAATCGAACCACCCCAACCCCCTCAAACAGAAAACGGGTTTTTCTAAAATCCGCAATTTTGAACCCACGGGACCCACATTCGGAATTTAGCTTACTTTTGTGCCCCAGAGTTGGAAAAGTTCAAGTTCGTAACGCTGCCACGCCTACTTTTTGTGCTACGCCCTCTTAAAGTCCTTTATCAGATATTCGTGACGTCAGAGCAGACTCAAGACGCGAACGTGAAAACAGCTTGTCAAAAGCTTGTGTATTCGCTATGCTAGTTGTTTGAGTGTTAGCTATGCATGTTATCTGAACTAGGTTCATACGTCACGAATTAGTGACAGAGGTCTTTGAGTGGGCGTAGCACAAAAAGTAGGCGTGGCAGAGTTACGAAGTTGAACTTTTCTGACTTTGGGGCACAACATTAGGCTAAATTCCGAATGTCGGTCCCGTGGGTTCAAAATTGCGGATTTTAGAAAAACCCGTTTTCTGTTTGAGGGGGTTGGGGTGGTTCGATTTCAAAAATTTTTTGGGAATCTCTTAGATCTAGAGATAGAAGCGTCCATGCCAAATTTCAAGACCCTAGGGCAACTCCTTCTATGATTTCTCAAGAAATGTATGGAGGTTAAGCGCTTGAACTCCATACATTTTTTGGTAAATCATAGAAGGAGTTACCCTAGGGTCTTGAAATTTGACATGGACGCTTCTATCTCTAGATCTAAGAGATTCCCAAAAAATTTTCGAAATCGAACCACCCCAACCCCCTCAAACAGAAAACGGGTTTTTCTAAAATCCGCAATTTTGAACCCACGGGACCCACATTCGGAATTTAGCTTACTTTTGTGCCCCAGAGTTGGAAAAGTTCAAGTTCGTAACGCTGCCACGCCTACTTTTTGTGCTACGCCCTCTTAAAGTCCTTTATCAGATATTCGTGACGTCAGAGCAGGCTTAAGACGCGAACGTGAAAACAGCTTGTCAAAAGCTTGTGTATTCGCTATGCTAGTTGTTTGAGTGTTAGCTATGCATGTTATCTGAACTAGGTTCATACGTCACGAATTAGTGACAGAGGTCTTTGAGTGGGCGTAGCACAAAAAGTAGGCGTGGCAGAGTTACGAAGTTGAACTTTTCTGACTTTGGGGCACAACATTAGGCTAAATTCCGAATGTCGGTCCCGTGGGTTCAAAATTGCGGATTTTAGAAAAACCCGTTTTCTGTTTGAGGGGGTTGGGGTGGTTCGATTTCAAAAATTTTTTGGGAATCTCTTAGATCTAGAGATAGAAGCGTCCATGCCAAATTTCAAGACCTAGGGCAACTCCTTCTATGATTTCTCAAGAAATGTATGGAGGTTAAGCGCTTGAACTCCATACATTTTTTGGTAAATCATAGAAGGAGTTACCTAGGGTCTTGAAATTTGACATGGACGCTTCTATCTCTAGATCTAAGAGATTCCAAAAAATTTTCGAAATCGAACCACCCCAACCCCTCAAACAGAAAACGGGTTTTTCTAAAATCCCAATTTTGAACCCACGGGACCCACATTCGGAATTTACTTACTTTTGTGCCCCAGAGTTGGAAAAGTTCAAGTTCGTAACGCTGCCACGCCTACTTTTTGTGCTACGCCCTCTTAAAGTCCTTTATCAGATATTCGTGACGTCAGAGCAGCTAGACGCGAACGTGAAAACAGCTTGTCAAAAGCTTGTGTATTCGCTATGCTAGTTGTTTGAGTGTTAGCTATGCATGTTATCTGAACTAGGTTCATACGTCACGAATTAGTGACAGAGGTCTTTGAGTGGGCGTAGCACAAAAAGTAGGCGTGGCAGAGTTACGAAGTTGAACTTTTCTGACTTTGGGCACAACATTAGGCTAAATTCCGAATGTCGGTCCCGTGGGTTCAAAATTGCGGATTTTAGAAAAACCCGTTTTCTGTTTGAGGGGGTTGGGGTGGTTCGATTTCAAAAATTTTTTGGGAATCTCTTAGATCTAGAGATAGAAGCGTCCATGCCAAATTTCAAGACCCTAGGGCAACTCCTTCTATGATTTCTCAAGAAATGTATGGAGGTTAAGCGCTTGAACTCCATACATTTTTTGGTAAATCATAGAAGGAGTTACCCTAGGGTCTTGAAATTTGACATGGACGCTTCTATCTCTAGATCTAAGAGATTCCCAAAAAATTTTCGAAATCGAACCACCCCAACCCCCTCAAACAGAAAACGGGTTTTTCTAAAATCCGCAATTTTGAACCCACGGGACCCACATTCGGAATTTAGCTTACTTTTGTGCCCCAGAGTTGGAAAAGTTCAAGTTCGTAACGCTGCCACGCCTACTTTTTGTGCTACGCCCTCTTAAAGTCCTTTATCAGATATTCGTGACGTCAGAGCAGACTTCAAGACGCGAACGTGAAAACAGCTTGTCAAAAGCTTGTGTATTCGCTATGCTAGTTGTTTGAGTGTTAGCTATGCATGTTATCTGAACTAGGTTCATACGTCACGAATTAGTGACAGAGGTCTTTGAGTGGGCGTAGCACAAAAAGTAGGCGTGGCAGAGTTACGAAGTTGAACTTTTCTGACTTTGGGGCACAACATTAGGCTAAATTCCGAATGTCGGTCCCGTGGGTTCAAAATTGCGGATTTTAGAAAAACCCGTTTTCTGTTTGAGGGGGTTGGGGTGGTTCGATTTCGAAAATTTTTTGGGAATCTCTTAGATCTAGAGATAGAAGCGTCCATGTCAAATTTCAAGACCCTAGGGTAACTCCTTCTATGATTTACCAAAAAATGTATGGAGTTCAAGCGCTTAACCTCCATACATTTCTTGAGAAATCATAGAAGGAGTTGCCCTAGGGTCTTGAAATTTGGCATGGACGCTTCTATCTCTAGATCTAAGAGATTCCCAAAAAATTTTTGAAATCGAACCACCCCAACCCCCTCAAACAGAAAACGGGTTTTTCTAAAATCCGCAATTTTGAACCCACGGGACCCACATTCGGAATTTACCTTACTTTTGTGCCCCAGAGTTGGAAAAGTTCAAGTTCGTAACGCTGCCACGCCTACTTTTTGTGCTACGCCCTCTTAAAGTCCTTTATCAGATATTCGTGACGTCAGAGCAGGCTTAAGACGCGAACGTGAAAACAGCTTGTCAAAAGCTTGTGTATTCGCTATGCTAGTTGTTTGAGTGTTAGCTATGCATGTTATCTGAACTAGGTTCATACGTCACGAATTAGTGACAGAGGTCTTTGAGTGGGCGTAGCACAAAAAGTAGGCGTGGCAGAGTTACGAAGTTGAACTTTTCTGACTTTGGGGCACAACATTAGGCTAAATTCCGAATGTCGGTCCCGTGGGTTCAAAATTGCGGATTTTAGAAAAACCCGTTTTCTGTTTGAGGGGGTTGGGGTGGTTCGATTTCAAAAATTTTTTGGGAATCTCTTAGATCTAGAGATAGAAGCGTCCATGCCAAATTTCAAGACCCTAGGGCAACTCCTTCTATGATTTCTCAAGAAATGTATGGAGGTTAAGCGCTTGAACTCCATACATTTTTTGGTAAATCATAGAAGGAGTTACCCTAGGGTCTTGAAATTTGACATGGACGCTTCTATCTCTAGATCTAAGAGATTCCCAAAAAATTTTCGAAATCGAACCACCCCAACCCCCTCAAACAGAAAACGGGTTTTTCTAAAATCCGCAATTTTGAACCCACGGGACCCACATTCGGAATTTAGCTTACTTTTGTGCCCCAGAGTTGGAAAAGTTCAAGTTCGTAACGCTGCCACGCCTACTTTTTGTGCTACGCCCTCTTAAAGTCCTTTATCAGATATTCGTGACGTCAGAGCAGACTCAAGACGCGAACGTGAAAACAGCTTGTCAAAAGCTTGTGTATTCGCTATGCTAGTTGTTTGAGTGTTAGCTATGCATGTTATCTGAACTAGGTTCATACGTCACGAATTAGTGACAGAGGTCTTTGAGTGGGCGTAGCACAAAAAGTAGGCGTGGCAGAGTTACGAAGTTGAACTTTTCTGACTTTGGGGCACAACATTAGGCTAAATTCCGAATGTCGGTCCCGTGGGTTCAAAATTGCGGATTTTAGAAAAACCCGTTTTCTGTTTGAGGGGGTTGGGGTGGTTCGATTTCAAAAATTTTTTGGGAATCTCTTAGATCTAGAGATAGAAGCGTCCATGCCAAATTTCAAGACCCTAGGGCAACTCCTTCTATGATTTCTCAAGAAATGTATGGAGGTTAAGCGCTTGAACTCCATACATTTTTTGGTAAATCATAGAAGGAGTTACCCTAGGGTCTTGAAATTTGACATGGACGCTTCTATCTCTAGATCTAAGAGATTCCCAAAAAATTTTCGAAATCGAACCACCCCAACCCCCTCAAACAGAAAACGGGTTTTTCTAAAATCCGCAATTTTGAACCCACGGGACCCACATTCGGAATTTAGCTTACTTTTGTGCCCCAGAGTTGGAAAAGTTCAAGTTCGTAACGCTGCCACGCCTACTTTTTGTGCTACGCCCTCTTAAAGTCCTTTATCAGATATTCGTGACGTCAGAGCAGACTAAGACGCGAACGTGAAAACAGCTTGTCAAAAGCTTGTGTATTCGCTATGCTAGTTGTTTGAGTGTTAGCTATGCATGTTATCTGAACTAGGTTCATACGTCACGAATTAGTGACAGAGGTCTTTGAGTGGGCGTAGCACAAAAAGTAGGCGTGGCAGAGTTACGAAGTTGAACTTTTCTGACTTTGGGGCACAACATTAGGCTAAATTCCGAATGTGGGTCCCGTGGGTTCAAAATTGCGGATTTTAGAAAAGCCCGTTTTCTGTTTGAGGGGGTTGGGGTGGTTCGATTTCAAAAATTTTTTGGGAATCTCTTAGATCTAGAGATAGAAGCGTCCATGCCAAATTTCAAGACCCTAGGGCAACTCCTTCTATGATTTCTCAAGAAATGTATGGAGGTTAAGCGCTTGAACTCCATACATTTTTTGGTAAATCATAGAAGGAGTTGCCCTAGGGTCTTGAAATTTGGCTTGGACGCTTCTATCTCTAGATCTAAGAGATTCCCAAAAAAATTTTGAAATCGAACCACCCCAACCCCCTCAAACAGAAAACGGGCTTTTCCAAAATCCACAATTTTGAACCCACGGGACCCACATTCGGAATTTAGCTTACTTTTGTGCCCCAGAGCTGGAAAAGTTTAAGTTCGTAACGCTGCCACGCCTACTTTTTGTGCTACGCCCTCTTAAAGTCCATTATCAGATATTCGTGACGTATGAACAGAGTTCTGACACCAACTGGCATAGCGAAAACACATTCTTTTGCCGAGGGAATTAGCTCAGACCCCACCAAAAATAGATAACCCGTATAGTTAAGACACGAACTTTTGTGACAGATACCTAGTTAAGACACAGACTAATTTGTCCAAGACGCAAATTATTATTAATACATAGTTCAGGCGCAATCCAACTTGGCCAAGGCACAAAGTTATGCGTCTTGGGCAAATTCTTGGTTGACGAAAACTCAAATCCATGGTTGACGAAAGCTCAAATCCATGGTTGACGAAAGCTCAAATCCATGGTTTACGAAATCCAGGGATGACGAAAGCTCAAACCCGCCAATGACTCAAACTCATGAGGTGGATCCCAAAATTTGAAGTAGTGATATCTCGGAAACTACTGGGAGTTTTCGGGTTTTGAATAATTTGGTTTTTTTGTTATTTTTTTGAAATTTTTTTTTAAATATTATTTTGGCGGGAAAATAAAGCCGGAAAAACTGTTCGGGAATATTTAGAATCGGGCTCATATTCGCCGGGAGTTTTTTCCATCGAATTTTTCTCCGCAAAAAAGGATTTTTTTTTTCCAATCCCAGGCGGAAAAACTGCTCGGGAATATTTAGAATCGGGCTGATATTCTTCTTATTTTTTTTATTTTAAAGAAGTCCTATTTAAGCACTAGAAAAATTCTTAGACTCTTAGTTTAAACATGTACGCTTAACGGTTCTTCAAATTATCGAACTAAAATTTTAAGTACAATATTCCGGTATGTATTCAAGTACATAACATTCCATTAAATTACTTTGCTTTAAATATTTACACGATACTTTGTTTAAAATACTACAGCACTGTATACATACATTAATTCTTGTCTCTTTTTTTTATTTTTATTTTTGCTTTTTGCAACGAATTACGTATTTATGCATACATATATGCATGTTCGAACAGACTAACCCGAAAAATTTTCATCAGAATTGGACTTTAAATCGCCTCACGTAATTCTTATGCCGTTGACTGGGAGCATACATAAGTACATACATAGCTAATGGATTTGCAGGCACCATTTAAGAATAAAAAAAAACCACTTAGCTGAAGACTTTTGCGCCATTTTTGTGTATGTGAAATATACAGATTGTTTCTCAATCGGACTGGAAACATTTTTCTACCTGTAAGCCTTATCATCGGAGTATATAATGTACGGTTGATTACTAGCCGAACCATTATTATTGCCACCGAAATATGACATCCGAGACATGGTCGAATACGTGGCCTGTGCTGGCTGTGACGGCTGGCCATGGCGTTGTGATAGATTTTGCGTCGATTGATGCACCGACGGTACCTTATGCGGTAGCGTTGTATAGCTCTGTGCTGCATATGGTGGCACTGCGTAGAGTGCAGCCGGTGCTGGTGCACCTTTATAGCTTAACGGAACACTGCCGGGACCTAATGGCATCGGTGGTATACCGACCATTGCGGGATTCTGATGGTATTCAACGCTGCTCATGCGCAATCGCACTATACAAATTATAATGATTAATATTGCAATGAAAGCAACAACACCGCCGACAATGCCAATTATGAGCGTATCATCGTTGCTCATGATCGGAGCTTTCATTAATGGTGCTTTGGTCTTAATCTTAATTGGGGGCGGTTGTGTCGGCTCAAGACTCCAAATGATCATCGGCTCTTCGGTTGTTGTTGTTGTTGTCGAGCGTGTAACCAAACGCGATGATGATTTTAACATGTATTGCGGTGTACTCCGTTCCGTCGTCGAAGTCATACGACGTGGATCACATGTTAGCTCATCATCGCCGACTTCGATCAGTTTTTTGCCAGCCAGATAGTCCGGCGAATGACATCTTATATCGGACATGTGTGAATTGGGCAACCAACGTCGCAATGCACGTGCATTACAGTCGCAGTGTACGGGATTTGAATCCAGACCCTTCAGTTGAAGACTTGTCCGTCGATCTTCGAGCGCATTTAAGAACTGTGGCACCAAGACCGTTACCTTTGATCCTTCAATATCGAGTGTTAAATGAGACGAACGTGGCACGGGGAAAAGCAATGCTGGTGGCAATGAATTCAATGAAGTATTCTGGAGTTTCACAGTTAAGTCACTACTCTTCAGCCCAGCTAAAGTTCCCGATGAAATGGTCTTCAGACGATCCCCTCGTATGCCAATCGATTTGAGACGTGGATGTTTTGCTGGTTGTATTTGTTCAGTACCAATAGCAGAGTCCTTTACTTCCAAGTCAATGCTTTCCAAACTGGTCAACAGTTCCATAATACCCTGTACATCTAAGTAGCCCAGAAGTGGCAAATCGTAAGCTTCGAGTACACGCAAATTGGGTGTATGTTTGAAAGCATTCTTTTCGATTCGATTGCAAATTGGTAAATGTTTCAATCGCAGCACATTCAACATTTCCAGATGCTCAAAGTTTCCCTGCGAGATGACTTCGAAACTGTTGTTGGACAAGTCCAGCGTTTGTAGCGATTGCAATTTCGGCCAAGCTCTGCTAAGTTCCTCAAGATTTTCCAATTGATTTCTCGACAAGTCCAGTGTCTCCAGTAGGGTGCTCCGTTCGAAAACATCTGCATCGATCGATTTCAATAGATTGTCCGAGAGATTTAGATACTGCAGGAATGGAGTCTCCAGTGCTTCGATCTGTTCGATTCCAGTGCCCGCCAAGTTAAGCTCACGCACAGTCTTCGGTTCGTTGAGCACATTTGATATTGCACTTTTCGTAAGTGGATTGTACGAAAGATCGAGGTTTTTGATATTCACCATAATGCTATCGTCCTTGGGGATATTCCTGATTTGGTTGTGACTCAGATTCACCGAAGAAACAAAGAAATATTGCCGTTGCAGTGCATTCAGTGGCGCGAATTCGAATTTATTATGCGACAAATCAATGTTCTCGAGCATCTGTAATTTCGAGCGCTCGAAGACTAGATCGGAAAGCTCGTTCAACTGATTGCCGGCCAAGTTTAATAGTTCGAGACGGACAAGACCCTCGAAGGTCCGTTCACCGATGCGATCTAAATTATTATAGGATAAATCGAGTACTTGCAGCTGTGTGGAATTATGGAAGGCCATTTCACTGAGCAAGTCCAGCTGATTGTGTGCCACCAGAAGGGAACGTAATCTGGGCAGGCGTGCAAAGTCCAATTCTTCGATCGATTTCAATTGATTGTGCGAAAGATCGATGTACTCTAAATATTGGTAACGTCGAAATCAATTCGGCCGGGAAGAAGCTAAATTTATTTTTCGCCGCTCGTATTTCACGCAATCGTGGATGTATACGGAACGACGATGGGAAAAGATATGTAAGATGATTATCCGATATGTCTAGCTCTTCCAAACCGGTTCCGGTATTAAAGAACTCGCCTTTCAAGGCGGACAATTGATTGCCATGTAAATTCAGACGACGTAAATTCATCACATTGACAAAAGCACCGGGACGTATCGATGTTATTTGATTGTTGGATAAATCGATCGAACTTATATTCCATAAGTCAACGAAGGTGCCATCATTTACTTCTTGTATTCCATTATCATTCAAGTGTATATGCTTAAGATCCGGCAGCGATGCAAGCAAATCGCCGGATAATTGCTTGATGGAACAGTAACTCAGATCGATGATTTGTAATTTCTTCAATGGCCTTAAAAGGCCAGTCACAATAGGCGACAAATGATGATTGCCAGACACATTAAGATATTGTAGATTTCCCAATCCTTCGAATATGTTACGCGGCAATTCGGCTAAATTATTACCGCTCAGATCTAGACTACGTAGTTCCGTAAGCGCTAGCGGTGAATTTCCTAGGCCCGTTATGCGATTCTGTGCCAGTCTTAAATCGTTGAGTGAATTCTCTAGACCCGAAAATATATCCGCCGTTATTATCGCCAACGAATTTCCCGATAGATCTAAATTATGTAAATTACTGAACATTTGGAAGCTTCCAGCTGGTAATTCACGAATGACATTCCGCGAGAGTGTCAATGTTGTAATATCGGAGGCCTGTATGGAACCAAGTATCTCCGATGAGAGTGCTGCGACACGATTGAAGTCTAAATTGAGTCTACCAAGATTCGGTAAGCGACCCAATGCACTTCCGGGTATAAGTAAAATATTATTATCGCGTATGATGAGTGTTTGAAGATTATTCAAGCCTTCGAGTGCATCGTCTTCGATCTAAATTGGAGATGAAATAAATGAAAGAAATCGAATGGATTAAAATATTCCATTGAGCTTACGGTTCGTAGAGAGTTCAAGCTTAGATCGAGATATTTTAGCGAGTTCAATTCACGGAATGTGCTTGGCGGAACAGTCGTGATACCATTTCGACTAAGGTCGAGAACTTCTAGACGAGGCACCACCTGCATATGAGTATAGTCCAGAAGCTATGGAAAAGTAATGTTTTTTTTTTTTTAATTGAATCGTTTTTCTCAAATGGGAATTAACTTCCAATTACATATGAACAGTCGACACTCTCTATAACGAGTTTCAAGGGACCGAAAATAAATTCGTTATAAGTTCGGGCATGATACAAGAAAACAAGATAGCGCCACTTCAGTACCGCTATTTTGAGGCTCTCTTTGAGAGCCGAAAATTGAGTTTGTGACGTCACTGAGCGAGAAATTGTTGTTGTTTCCCATGCTATTCAAAAAAGTAAAAAGCCGGTTTAACATGGGAAACAACAACAACGAATCGCGATTTTGAGTTTGTGACGTTTCCTCTCTCAAGTGGCGCTATCTTGTTTTCTTGTATCATGAGTTCGGGTATGTAATTGTTTTCCCTTTCCCCAAGAAAGGTAATTTAATCGAAAAATTGATGTGATTTATTTCCCTCTACCAAGTTTGAGGGCAAATTTTAATTACTTAATTCAGAAAATTCATTTCCCAAGCGTAATGTCGAGGTTGGGATCCAATTTAGATGATCAATCCCGCGTGATTGCGGGATTGAAAATTAGGTGCGGGATTGGATTCCCTATTCGAGGTAATTCAAATTGTCCCTCAACCTTGGTAAAATGGAAATAAATCACATCAATTTGGGAACTGAATTACCTTTCCCGGGGAAAGGGAAAACAATCACATACCCGTTATAAGAGAGAAAAAAAAACATTAAAAATAAAGCGAAAAAGCCTTGAGAAGAATCGCTATGGAGAGAAATTCGTAACAGGCGAGTTCGCTTTAGAGAGTTTCGACTGGATCTGTGTATGGTCAGTCCGCTTTACCTGCAGCATATTCGAGGATAAATTTAAAAATTTCAAATTGCTAATGGCCGCCAAGGCAACCGATGGGAATTGCATAATGAAATTCTCGGATAAATCCAATCGCTGCAATGTTGGAACATTCTCGAAAACGTCGCTATTCAAATTGCTGATACGATTTCCGGCCAATTTGATTTCACGTATTTTACTTAGACCTTGAAATGTGAGGCCTTCGATGGATTTGATTTTATTGTACCGCAGGTCGATGGTCTCCAATTGTTGTTGGGCACCAAACGAATCGCGATGCAAATTAGCTGAAAAGAAGCAGGAAGAGAGATAGAGAGAATGAATGGCACGCTATAATATTATAAATAATTCAAAAAATTGTGTTCTCGGCACTCACTTATGTGGTTAAAACGTAACGATAGATGACGTAGAGCCGTTGGTCCATTTAATGAAGTTGTGGGCACCGCACTTAAGCTATTACGATCCATGTAGAATTCCTAAAATTGGCGTTCATTAACGTTGTTATCTTTATTGTTGAATTTTGTTTTTTATTGTTGAATTTGTTGTTTTTTTATTGTTATTGTTATAGAGCGTTCAAATTGGCAAGCAAGAAAATTGCTCATAAACTGAAATTTTTTGCATCGCTTCACCAAATTCATGACATGCATTCAAGCTTAATTTTCCATGCAAATAATTTCCTTTTTTAATTTATTATTTCACAGAAATTAAAAGATAAGACAACAAAAGAAATTGCAAGTCATATGGCTGAGGAAAATGCAGAAATAGCTGGCAAACATGCATATCAACGAAAAGTTCATAGAACTTTAGAACCGAAGGAGCAGTAATGAAAGATCACAAGTGAATACAGTGTGCTCTCTCTTGAGCGGACACCTACGGGACCCAAAAGTATGTCCAGCTAACATAGGTGTCTGCTTAAGAGGAAACTATTTCAGAAGCCGGAATATTGGAGCATTCCCAAGAAGTGTCCGCTTAAGAAAGGAGAGAGTACACTGTATATTTATATAAAAGAAGGCTGTTACGCTTAACCGTAGAGGAAAGCCGCTCTCGATGTACTAACATTTACTTATGATTTATTTATAAGTAGCGTAATTTAATGCAACATAGAGCCGCACAACTTGGCGCTTTTTCTATCACACATAATTTATGCGACTCACGTGATTATTGGCTGTTATTTTTATATTTATTTTTATATTTAAGCATTGAAATGTCTTTAAGTCTCATTTGTTTCGACTTTATTTTATTTTTTACTTGCTATGTCAAGTGGTTTAGTATGGTTAGATGCCTTACACGATCGTATGTTCAAGAAAAAAAAAATATTATCAAATTATATAATCGCTTGCAATAAGCGATTACGCCTTTTGTATACGAACCTTCAATTCGGTGCAGCCTTTGAGTAAGCCCTCCTCAATGGACTTGATTTTGTTGCCAGACAAATCGAGGATGCGAAGATTTTTTAAAGGATGGAACTCTGCTGAGGAGAATATCGGATTCAGACTGTCGCCAAGTAAATTGTTCGCCAATCGCAATTCGTTTAAGGTATCCTTGAGTCCATCGAAAGCCTTATCGGGTACGCGACGAACAAGATTGTGCGACAAGTCCAACGACTCGATGGGAAGCTTCAGAGCACCGAAGGACTAAAAATAATAATAAGATTAAATATTTTGCCTAAATAAATTGTGATAATTGAATATGAAATCGAAGTTATAGTTAAGAATAGTTTGTTACGTTGGAGGCTTTAGAAAAAAATTGTAACTGAAAGACTATATAAATATTTTATTGAAGTGCCTTAAATACTTTGATTTTAAGTAAAACGGACAAAAGGAATGACATAAGCATATCATATTTATTTAGGTATGTTCAAAAAGAAAGAAGATAAATATAAATAAGCACAAATTATACTAATCAAATAATCGATATGATGTGGATCATTACTTGAAATGTGTTGCGTAGAGGCTGTTAGCATTAGCCTCTTTAGAGAGTCGACGAAAGTGAAGGGAGGGCTTTCATATCTCTCAGCTTTTTAGGAATATTTTTCCACCCAACTTTGATAGTTTATAGGGCCCGATTAAAGGATGGACTGGGTAGGCAATGGCTTAGGGGCCCCCGTAACAATAGTGGTGCGGGATTATAGAATTTATATGTTACTCAAACCCCACTTAAAAGTCGGCCTATGGGCCTTTATTCGGCCCTGTTTATATCATCTAGTTCTTTGTTTTAAAGCACACAGAGCAACGTATAGGCTTAGAGATTGAACGTAACTTAGCTTTACTTAAGAATTTGTCCTAAATTCTATAGTTAAAAGACTTTACTTTCACATAAGAAAAATGCCCCGAGTAGTTCAAATCAAATGACTCACTAAACTAAGTTGCGTTACGTAAAGTCAAGCATAAACTAAGAGACGATCAAGGATGAAAAGAATTTGTTTTAGATCCACAAACCCTTCTCAACAATTATTGCCTTTGTTTTCCCTCACAAGTCTATTCAGGTCTGTGTAAAAATATTATGGGTTCGACTGGAAAATATGCTCTGCATGGCAACGTGATCAGACTTGTCATCGATGGCATATGCACAGGTGACAGTATTATGCATTACTCTTTTGGTGATATATGTGAAAGGTGGCATTTAGTGGCTTATAGCATTTGTGCGTACGTGTGTAACAACCATAACCAGTCGAGATGGACCATACAAATTGTACTTATATAGAAATGATAGCATCACCAGCATCATCTGCCATGCCGACGGCCGGTCTGTCCATCTGTCTGAATATAGTTTTCTTATCGAAGCAGATGAGCTTTCTCGCTGAAAATTAATATGAATATTGGCGGAGCCATGAGTAAGATCAAGTTCGAGAATGGACTCGATCGGAGCATAATTAAGGGTAACTCCAGTACCAGGATTTGATATGAAAATCATAAAACCTAGTCTAAAACCGGAAGTTTTTCAGATTTTTTGATGAAATTTGATTTTAAACATATTTTGAGATATTAAAAACAATTGCCAAAAATTTGAGAAGTGGGCATGACAGAAGGGCGTTCTTCGAAAATTGTCTCCTATACCTGAAACCCATCCATATCCAGCGCTAGTGTGGGTCACCAAAATCGCAAAATCAAAAAAAATTCCTCATTTGAGGCCATATATCGTCTAGAAAATCTTCAGAATATTTTTTATTAATGGTCGTAGTCTTGGGGCCTGTAGTAAAAAATATGAAAACGTATTTGGCCAACTCATTTTCTGTGTCGGGTATTCTATTATCAGGTTCGCCTGACTATAACACCCTTACTTCTGTAACTCTGTTTTCGCCTTTGGTCTTAAAATGTCAGTCAAAGCCTGTCACAACCTGCAATTTATAATTGTGTCTTAACATAGATCCATCTCTGGTTTGAACCCCCGACCTCACTAATTGCGTACAATTTCTATTAAGAATATAATATTTTTAAATTGAATCTTTTAAGATTTGCTATTTTTTCTTAAGTTCCCTTCAGCATGACAATGTCATGCAAGCCATCACCCAGTTCTATTTCGGATCAGGTACAATTCCAAAAGTCATTGGTTATGTCACTGTTCTGTCTGTGGAGAAATGCCACGCGTTGTGATTGCAGGCCATAACAGTATAACGGTGTTGATGCGGAGCGACCGCATTTTTCCACAGGGCGAATCTCTTCAAATTAGAAAGTCTCGCAATAAGAAAAAATCTCCGAAAACTCAAAGTGTGCCCATTAATTTAAGTAGCGAGTCGAAAAAAGTGACCTTTGAACAACGGTAAGAACGTGATTTCTTGGGTAAAAAAAGAATAGACAAAAATCAAAGAAGTCCAAGCCAAAAGCGTGAAAACAAATCGACTTAATGCGGCAACTTCATTATGATGCGAGAGAACTCAGAAGTCGAGGTCCACGATTGAGAGATTTCACTTTTTTTTTCGTTTACTTGGCGCACTTGGCTGTGTAGGCTTTTATAGCCTCAGTTCCAGTTTAAAATTTTGCGAGTTTTTTGTTTTCGTGATGTCAACCTCAATTAGTAATTTTTTCCCCCACATCTTCTGTGGGCTTGTCAAGTGAAAGTATTTGGGCTAAGGGCTTTTAATGATGTGACTTCAAAAGAGTACCCATATGAAGTGGTGGTTTCTTTCGTTAAGATGTCATTATTGGGAGCGTTTCATATCCTCATAAAATGAGATTCTCTTTTTTTTTTTTTTGTGCGGACCATAGTTTTAGTGTGTGCACCTCACATTCGATCCAAAAAAGCGGCCAAAATTGAACTTAAAATTGTATTCTTCATTGAAAGACTCAAGGAAGAATGCCAGAGAAGTTTCCATTGATGGCCGCATTGTGGATTGAGTTGGGCATCTTTGATTGCGTGGGGCTCAGTATTTTTCATTGGTATAAGTACTTGCCTGTGAAGGTAAAACCTGTTGACCACTGAAGCGTTGCGAATACGAAACAATTGGCAAACCGAGTGGCAGTTGTGGCGCATCGCCGTGGAAGACGACATGATCGCAGTCCATTGCAACAGCGCCAAGTTGTCCAGTCGTAGCAAATGGTACAACATTGCATCTGTGTGAAGAAGAACAGGAAAAAAAAAATTAAGTTGAAATGAGTTTTAATGCGATGTCCGACCACAGATAAGTATTGTACGTTTAAATGTGCAATTCAAAATGTATAATTATACCCCGTTCACACCGGCCATTTACTTTAAATCGTTTCCATTTAATGGAGGAACAAGAAAATGAGGATTTGGTTATTTTTAGACGCTTTTAATTCACGCAGAGGAGAATGATTATAATTTTTTTTATTTTTTTTGTATACCAATCAGAATCGTAAGCAATAACCTTGAATAACTTGAAAGGAATGAAAGGTTGCTTAAGATTTGGATGGAATTTGCGACTTCATAAAATTCTTTATGGATTTGGACTTACTTGCAGGGCAGACGTAATACCGGACTCAGTTCTGGGCACGGTCTCCAGGCTTTTATTTGTGTTAAATACAGCAAAAGCAGTATCAGTGTGCAGAGATTTCTTCTGCGTCGTGTGTGTTCAATTGTGTGCATCTGGAAGATGAGAAGATAAAATAAACATTTTTAAATTGACTCTTATAACGCTTTCTTTTATATGAAACAAAAATTGGGTAAAATTTTTCTTTCAATTGACTTAAGTGCATCACTTCTACACTATTCCGGAACGTATTATACTATACCATTGGGTTTCATTGAAATGGCTTTTTTGGACCAAATACGCCAATGAGTTTTTTTTTATAAAAGGTTCTCTCGAATTTTGACTAAAATCTATAAAAAATCCATAAAAATAATAAATATAATTTTTAATGATAAATTGCTCCAATGGTAGAAAGGGTTAAGGGATTAATGCTTACCATTTTCATTTGGTTGGAAAGTTTAATTAATATAAAAGAGCTTAGTAGAGCTGGAGAAACAATCGATAGCACTATCGATATTATCGATGGTTTTTGACTGTCAAAAACATCGATAGTTTTGATTCATGGACTTTTACTTTAGCATTGTAAAGGTGGTGCTGGCGGTGACAGAGGGTTGTCTTCTTTTTGAAATGGACAAATGAAATCAACAATTATAATATTATCCATTGTCAAAATTATCGATAATCGAAACTATCGACGATGATGGTGAGGTTGGTGATGATAGTGATGGTGATGATGATGGTGATGATGATGTGATGATGATGTGTGATGATGGTGATGATGGTGATGATGGTGATGATGGTGATGATGGTGATGATGGTGATGATGGTGATGATGGTGATGATGGTGATGATGGTGATGATGGTGATGTGATGGTGATGATGGTGATGATGGTGATGATGGTGGATGATGATGGATGATGATGTGATGATGGTGATGTGGTTGGTGATGATGATGGTCATGATGATTATGATGGTTGATGATGGTGATGATGATGGTGATGATGTTGGTGATGATGTTGGTGATTGATGAGGTGATGATGATGGTGATGATGAGTGGTGATGATGATGTATGATGGTGATGATTGTGATGATGAGGTGGTGATGATGTGTGATGAGTTGGTGATGATGATGGTGATGATGAGTGATGATGATGGTGATGATGATGGTGATGATGATGGTGATGATGATGGTGATGATGTGTGATGATGATGGTGATGTGGATGATGGTGAGGTTGGTGATAGGTGAGTGTTATGATGATGTGGTGATGATGAGGTGATGATGATGGTAATGGTTGAATGTGTGGTGATGATGTTGTTGATGATGTGGTGAGTGGTGATGATGTGGGTTGTGATGAGTGATGTGTTGATGATGATGGTGAGGTTGGTGATGATGGTGGGGTGGTTGATGATGTGGTGATGTGGATGATGATGGTGATAATGGTGTGATGATGGTGAGTGGTGATGGTGATTATGATGGTGAGGTTGGTGATAGTGAGGTTGGTTATGATGATGTGTGAGGTGTGATGGTGTTAATGTTGTTGATGTTGTTGATGGTGGTGATATTGTTGATGGTGATGATGGTGGTGATGGTGATGATAGTGATGTGCTGATGATGGTGGTGATGATGATGGTGGTGATGATGATTATGATGGTGTTGATGATTATGATGATGGGGAGGTTGGTGATGATGATGGTGAGGTTGGTGATGATGATGATGTTGGTGATGATGGTGGTGAGGTTGGTGATGAGGATGGTAAGGTTGATGATGATGATGGTAAGGTTGGTGATGATGATGGTGAGGTTAGTGATGATGATGGTGTTGACGGTGATGATGGTGACGGGGATGATGATGGTGTTGATTGTGATGATGGTGATGATAGTGATGATGGTGATGATGGTGATGATGGTGATAATGGGTGATGATGGTGTTGGTGTTCAAATTTGAAAATACTATACCCTCCGACAGTTCTCCAGCTCTACTGAGATGACTGAGAATTTCTTCAAATCATTGCTTTATATACGTTTTCGAAATCATGAATTCAGTGAGAATTGTAGGAATTTTTTGAAAAAAATTACCATTTCTCGGGGTAGTTTTGCATTTGGAGGGAAATAATGATTGGAAATTTGTTTTAAAGACGAATACCATCAAAGGGCACTATGGGCGTATTCGGAGGGTGCTTTGGGGGTTCAAGCCCCTCTCGAAATATGGGGAATTACAAAAAGGGGATTGAGAAAATGATCTCGGTGGATAGTTTTGCTATGCCTTCGATTATTAAGGGTACCTCCAGTACTAGCGTCTGTCACAAAAATCCCAAAACTGCCTCAAATTCTGACTTTTTCGAAATATTTCAATGAGTGTATATTTAAGCCTCCGATTAAAATTGCAAAAAAATGGAAAAGTGGGCGTGGAAAAGGGGCGGTTTTCATAAAGAAATTTAACAAAAGTCGGTATATGGGGCCCCTAATGGCCTTAAAAACCTCTTGAATATTCTTACTTAGTGGTCCTGTTTTTTGGGCGTTGTTCAAAAATAATTTAAACATAGTTTCGGGTATTTTATTGTCAGGCTCGCCTGACTATAACACCCTTACTTGTTTTTCAATATCCAAGGGAAAAGAGTCCCCAAAATACTGCCGTGCTGGTTACAAAGTACGGAGAATTGAGTAAGAAAGGTTTTAAAATTCGGCTTCTGAAGAGGGATACTTAAGCACAATATTTTATTAAATTATAATAATTATTAGAGGACCACTATTAATTTTTTAAATTTTAAACTTTTAAATGGTTGATATTTAAATGTTAAACAGCTTAAGCATGCTTGATTGCAATCACTTGCAATTTGCCAATGAAATTAGTTTAAATTTTAAAATATATCTTCCGATAGTACAATCGATACTACTTTATTTTTTTCCTTCAAACTTCCATTAGCTTAAAACCAAAGACAAGAGCAAAAAAAATTAGCCAAACCCAGTAGTTCGACCGGGGGCAAGAAGTTCTTATGGACTAGCGATTTAATGCATCACTAGTCGTCAGTAATTTCGCTAGCCATGGGTAATGCATAATTGTACCTTAAGGGCCCTCTCCAGCTCTGTAAGGAATCTCAGCAGGAATTTTCTAAATATTCCTTAAAGGGAAAAACGTAGCATAATTTCATTTTTTAATGCAATAGTGACAATCTATATATCTATATATTTTATGTCAAGACGTTTCTTATAATCGAAAATTATTGATTTCATTTATCCATTTCTGAAAATTACACATTGAACCTTGTTAAATCCATTTAATTTTTTTTTTAACTTGGCTTTGCTGTCAAAATTCCTTTCAGAAAGAACGGAAAATTCAATATTTCTAACAGAAAAATCTGTGTTACCATGTTTTATTTACAGCAAAAAAGGGAGCGAAAACAGAAACTACTCTTTGACAAACTGGAGACTGTTAACAGAAAATTTCTGACACAAAAATTCCTTCAGCATTTCTTAAGCTTTTTTTTATATGAAGTTTTTCATTTCTGACAGAGCTGGAGAGGGCCCTTTATGAAAGCAATGCCAAAAAAAGCAAAAAAAAAAATCGGACATACACAAGAGGCGTCTATACATGGCTGGTGGGTTAGTCCCCGTCACTAGTGCTGCACAAGGGGACCCGAAACCCGAACTACTGGGAACAGACAAGTAATTAAGAAATGTAAACACGTTCTTTTTTTTCATGTTTTCAACATTTCGGCAAATCTTGCAAAATAGGCGAGACCTAGCTTTTGTTTTAATATTCAACAGCATCATTGCAACGTGCAATTTATATTTCATAAGATACGGTGTACGTAAAGTGCTCTTTGAAGTCAAAATTTCGAATGGATCGAGCTTTCGAAACGTGGGGATTTGTATGCACTCAAGGCTTTTCGATTTCAAAATTTCAAATTGCACGCGTAAACGTTTTCTTTTCGATAAGTACCCGAAAAAGATCCGAAATTTCAATTACGAATACGCTGCAATTTGGCAATTTAAGAAAATGAGGTGTTGATTGCGTGGCACCGCGATTCGAAGTGTGCTGCCACTAATTGTGAATGCTAAGATGCGACGTTTGCGCCCGGACGCTTCGAAATTCTCGCTTGAGACGTTCAAATGATTATATGCAAAGCGTGTTTGAAGCGTGACAAATATCTTCACATTTCTATTATTTTTTCAAATTTTTTGTTTTTGTTGTTCAAGCACAATTTCTTTGCCGCGAAATTTCTTTGAAGGCAATAACATAACCAAGTCAGGCGGATTAGCGAGTTGTCTCTCCCACAGCATTGTGTATCTTGACCTGAATTCACGCATGGCTTACGGTTTAACAAGAGGGCGTAGTTGTAGGTTTTCACTTTGCCCGAAACTCATTGCTCTTTCTCTATATAATTTCAATTATAGAGTGGATGAGTAAGTTTGATGCCGATTGAATTTGATGCTTGATGAAAAAATTATAGAAATCATGCGGCTCACAGTGGGATCGCTCCGTACATTTAGCGGGAAAAAATAGAATGAGTGGTCCAAACACTATGAAAATTAGAATGCATGGTTAAATTTTTTCCGTTGCCCTATAAATAGGCAACAACATTTTTTTAAATTTAACGCCTTATGGTTTGTGTTTGAATATTTAAACAAAAATTATTTAATATTTTACTTTACAAATGTAGCTAAATTAAGGTCATGAGAAGATCCGCACAAGCCTCAAAATCTCTGTTAAATGTTGTGCGTAAGATGAACAATAGAAAATATTCGCATACTTTTAGGCGCTAAAAAATTTTTTTTCTTACCCTAGTGATAAATGTTTATACTAAAACGTAGACAGCAACTTAAGAAAAAATCAAAATTCTCTCCAAAATTTCAGTCCAAAATGAATTTAAATATTTTCACTTCATTGTCGATTAGTTCCGCTTTCTTGATAGCTAAAGAGCCTGGCTGTACCATAAGCGTGACTTAAACTGTAAATTCGCTAGAGTTGATGGGTCCAGATTACTCCATTTCATTTCGTTTATTAATGCTTCATCAAATTTCAGTGGGAAATTTTGAGTTTCTACTCAAGTGTTGATAATTCAGAGAGCCCAAAGGGTTATAATCTTGCACAACAAAGTTGCCCGAAGCAAGGGAAAACGCAACAATTTTACGATCGCATGTTGCGCCCTTCATACGATGAGGCAATATATCCGAACAATCGAGCAACACGTATTATATTGAAATCAAATAATATAAGGAGGATTATAGCTCTATTGTTTTTGATATTAAGCTTTATAGCTTTGCTTTGCATAATTCGTTTTTTTTTTTGTTCTACAGAACAATATAAAATAATAAAATTACAGAATACCGAATAAATAAAGATTAAGTCAGCGTTTCTCAAACTTGATGCCATGCATTCTTCTTAGCAAATATTTTTTTTTGGAAATTTCTGATCAAAAGCGGCTCCCTTTCGAGTCGTCTTTTTGATTAAAATAATCAAAAAATTCACTCGTTTACTGATCAGAAATGATTCTTTAATTGGGAGAAAATAGATCCCTAGCCACGTCTCTTCTTGAGGAGTCATATTTGATATCATTTGTGAGTCGTTTTCGAGTCATATTTGCTATCGAAAGTATGTTAACGAAAGTATGACCATCTGTATCTTTGGGTATTAGTTTTGAAAATAACTTTTGCAGATGGATTTGTTGAGTTGACATCCGCCTTATTGTTTTGTGAGTTTTTTCGAACATGTAACCCAATCATGTGTACACAAAAATTCCTAGTTTTTTATTATAACTTGATATTAAGTCTGTGTAAATAAGGAAAGTTGCCCAGCGGGAAATGTCCCGCGGACATCCCCGATGATGTTCTAGTGACTTCGGAGCCGGAATGCATGCTATTTCCGGTGACACTTTGTATGACATTTACACAGGAGCTGACAGGGACTTCAGCGGTGACATTATCACCGGAAGATTAGAAAATGTCACTGGTGAGCCCTTATATAGCATTGGCACGCCATTGTCATAGGGGGTGAGATGGCGAAAAAAGCATTTGAGAGCAGCACATTGCCCTTTTCTCTCTAAATGTCAGTTTGATAAATCTCTTCTTTGCCTTCTCTTTGAATATTTCGAAAATTTTTAAAAATCTATTTTTAACAATTTTTGTTCGCCTCAGCCAGGGATCGAACCCGCGATCTTCCGATTCTGAGTCAAGCATTCATCATCTATGCCACTTCATGCTAATGCTGAACTAACGCTAAAACCTTATTTAAATTTCAGTAGCCAATGAGAGTCAAGCACATGAACAGCATACCTCCACGATGACATGTCCTCCAAGATGTCATGCGTGACAATGTCACCTATATGTCATCGATGACATCACTGGTGATTTTGTCATGCAGGAGATAATTTTCCGCTGGGTGTCAAATCATACTTATTTCAACCTGGCGTCGTAGAGTTTACTAAGCCAAACGACTTCAACTCAAACGAGTTGTACGAAACTGTGATCGATGAAGTCAAAATTGAATTATTTATTTACATGAAAAATTTAATCTTGAAACAATGAATTAAGTTGTCCAAGAAGGTCATGGGTCATATTTATCCCCTCGAGCTCTTTAGCTCAAATAGATTGCGAGTCTCTGGATTAAATTTTTGTATTCATTATTTTATCATATTTCTTTCATTAAAGATTTATGGCATTCTAGAGGAATTTAATAAAAGCACACACATATTTTGGCCATCAATCTTTCAACGCTTAAGAATAAGAACACTAAAAATTCGAATTCATATGTAAATAGGAAATAGATAAATCAATCGATATAGTCAAAAGATTCTTTTTCTTTGACTGACAAAAATTCGAAAGATTAAAAATATCGGGTTTCTTGAGTTAAATAAATCGCGTTTTTATTTAAATGGCTTTCAAGGGGTTAAAGATTCGGTTTGTCTTCAATGATCGTAGCTTTACGTCAAGTACTGAATTTTAGAAGTTTTATTGGACAGATTATAAACTACATAGAAATACACATTAATCGTTCTAGAACAAATAGAAATGATTAGATTGGCATTGAGTTTGGGAACCAAGTCTCCACGTCACTGCATCCTACAAGGATTATTGTGACAAATAGAAAGGAAGACTTGCAAATATCGAACTAGCTGATTCTGATTCAATAAGTTAAGTTTAATGGCGTTAAGTAGAAAATGAGTTCTGATTTGAAATGATGAATTTTTTTATTTTTAAAGCCTATAAATGGAAATTCATTGAATGTTTTAGTTACCAAAAATGTAAGACTATCTAAAGAGCATTTCCATTATTCCAATTCAACTTCCAACAGAATCAAAATTTATTAGGTTAGACTATATACTAACCCCTCCATGATCAGATCAAAGAAGCCGTTTTACACGATAAAAAATAAAAGCCTTTTAATAACTTTCCATATCTCTCGCGGCAGTCAAATAATGACGCGCATATCGAAAATTTTCCAATAATTTAAGCCGCTCTTTTGTTTTCAATGAATGAGAACTGATCGAATACGATTACCGAGGTAAATAATAATCTAGGTATATTGCAACAATTCAATGACACAACGAATTTATGACTCCTTTGTTTCCGGCTTCTTCAAATCCAATAAAGATCGAGTCTAACAACATTCAAGAGTAAACAAGAAAAGACAAACTAAGTATTATTTACCTGTGAGCATCTGTTTTCATATCCTTCGCAAAATTGTTTACTCGCTACCTGTATAAACCAAATGACTGGGCGTACACACCTGTCTAAATTTTCAACTTTCGTCGACTGAGGGACACAAAGACGATAGGGGTGGAACTTCTAATTTTCGCTCAACCAAATAGGTACCCGAACCAAAAATTGCCATATATAAAATTAACACAAATGAATGGCAATTAGATTCAAGAACGAATTTTTGGAAGAGGCAATTTTTAGGCTCATCTACGATTAGATAAAAAGCATTATTTTCTTTGCTGTGATGTTATACCTGTGTGGCTCTGGGATAGCGTAGGGGATGCGTGCTATGCTCTTGATCCCAGGGTCCGAGGTTCGATTCCCGGCACAGGCGAAACGGAGTGTAATGTTCCAAGCCTAGCACTGGTTTTTCAAAAATCGCATGTTAGGGGCACACTACATAATAAGACATATATACACTCACACAAACACAAGAAAACCTCCATTGTATCACAATGGGCCGATTAACGGCCTAAGTGGCAGCCACTTCAACCTACCTACCTACACCTGTACCGGTTCTCTCGTTTACACTTTTGATTTTATAATTTTTTTTTATTAATTTTTTTCTGTTTTTTTTTTTTTAGAATCGAATCCGTGGTCTGTTATACCTGAACAAAGAACAAAGAGCAAGAAACTCTAATGAAAACATTTCAAATTCCATTATTTTAACAGAAGTTGTCTTATTCTTTTAAATTAGGTCAAACCGTTATTGCTTCTGCGGAAGAAATGGTCAAAAATACACATATTGAAGCTTATACAAAAATAAAAGAATAATCCATTAATATGGTCTTAAGAAATGAAGGTGCTGAAAGGAAAGTTCTTATTAAATGACTTTTAATGGACAAGGAATAATCTTAAAACGAAATTTCCGATCATGGAGAACATTTTTTGAATAAAATGTCCTCAAAATGTTCAACATTAAAAGAACAAAAAAATTATATAAAATTATTTTGCGGAAAAGCAATCACGAAAAGGAAAAATATTTCCAAGTTAAAGGCATCATTTTCGTGCAGCTCAGATGGTTTCTATGTGGGGAAAGTTCCATACTGAGATTTTGTGCTGCTCCAAAATCGAAATATGATTTCAGGATATATTTTTTTGCATATTTCTTTCATTGAATGTAACGGATGATTTGCGTACGTTGAAATATGCAAAGGATGAAGGAAGTATATCGCTATGCCAGCCGCCAGCAGTGCCTACTGCCTACGAAGTATACGAGACTGTAAGCGATCTGCCTACCAATAGCTTACTTTGTGTGGTGATGGCAGACGTTCACTCTACAAAACGGGAACTTATACAAAAAATTTATACTAGGACGGTATATGAGGTCGTATGCATTACCGCCTACGAACTACGAAATGTGTTGCGGTTCATGGCTTCTGATGTAGTTTAACACTTTTTATTTGTTTTAAATATTCATAAATATTGTCCGAAACGTCCTTCAATCTGTTAAAAATTTAATTAACCCAAATTGAGGGCGTGTTGCTGAGATTTCATGCAATCAAATTTACACGTTTTCCCGCAAAAAGCCTGAGTAACGAGACCAATCGAAAACTGGATGTTTTTACCTCGACTTTTGTTGCGATACTTTGTGGTTGAACATTCAATGGGTTTTCGCAACATAACATAGCATAATAGCCGATCAGGCTTCTCAACATTAAATTTTAGGCGTGCAAAATTTATTGCAATACTTTCATAAACAGTTTTTATTGTTTCAAATTTTCCGCTTGCCAGTCTGAGGCTGCGAATTTATTTATTTATTATTATTGTTTTTTTTTTTTGCAATTTCCGATGTTGCTAAACAAGTTGCGAATTTCAACAATGTCTGCCAATGACCATAGTAATGGCCAAAAAAATCTCATTCGCAAACTTGTTTTAAAATTGATTACCTTTTATGATGAAGCAGCAAAGCGATTTCGGTTAATTCAGTATTCCAAGAAACAATGGAATTCACCTGTTCCACCGTTAAACCATTGTCCAGGCAAACTTACACAAATAGTTTTCGGATCGTTCTTCGAGTTTCAATCAGTATTGTTGTTTTTAGTATATATAATTTTATGCCGCAGGTAAAAATGAAGGGTTGCATGTCAAAAAAGTCACATTTTAAGATTTTACCTGAATATTATTTATCTAATTTTCCTTATTATCAATACATATTAGGTCAGGAGTATGATCGGTATCCCATTATAAAAGAGCAGAATTTCATAAGATCGCAAACACTCACATCTTGAACTTAGAGGCAAACACATACAGAATTCTCAGCAGCGATTTAATAATTTCAAATTCAACATGGAACAATCATCGAGCATTCGGAAAATTCGCATTCTAAGAGCTCTCAGTGAGCAACGACGACATCATTTCAAGCCAACGGAGGGCGATTCTGATTTCGCAAATCTAACGGAGGATATGCGAAATCGTTTGATTAAGATCAAATATTTGGAACAAAGTATAAACAGCATCGAGAAACGGCTTTTAAAGGGTTCAAAGGAGCTGATATCACCGCAGAACAATCACCATCCAGCAATAAGAGAAACCGCACGGCTACCACCATTGATTGACACATTTTTAAATTTCACATCCGAACGAACACTCATTTTGGGTCCCAATGGAACATCCTTACCAAGGGACGTAATCGAAACAATCGATTGGAACGGCACAGATGGCAGGATCACACGAAAATTGATAACTTATGTCTTTGGTCGGGAGACACTAGCGACGCATTCGCTTTCTGGAAAACCAGCGCCAGCATTTGTCAAATATAATACACCTGGAAGAATGCAATTGGATCGTGCGAAAGTCGAGGACATCATTTACTTTCTTAAAAACGTTTTGAACGTCAAAGAAAAGGAAGTTCGCCACACTATAGGACGAAAATGCTACGATGAATATAAAATCCTCGAATCGCGATCGAAACGGCGAAGTTCGATGAGCAAATAAAAACTTGACACGGCGTTTGCTTGACAAGCGTCTCTACAAGTCGTTATAAGATTAATAAGATTGTTATTCAATTTTAAGCCAACTAACTTTATATATTTAAGTATAAGTATTTATATTTTTAAATGAAAATAAAAATTGAAAAATTATTTCGATCGTTCTCTATAATTTTCGTCTTAAAAGTGCTTGAGCTGAGATCTTTAAACCACCCATCTTCAGGGAACTGTTTAGTTCATTAGTTCGATATCTTTGTCCTGCATAGAATTTGAGTTTTCTAAGTTCGAAATTATCGGATAACTCTGAATTGATATGACTCTAAATTTTATATGGATAGAAAAAAAATAAGTTAATGGATTTTTGTGGTCCAGTTTTTAATGCAATCCTCAGTGCATTAAACCTTAGATGAGTCTTCTCAAAAAGATGACTGACTATTAATTATTTTGGCTATATAATTTTAAACATAGTCATGCGATGGTCGAAAGCTCCAGAAAATCATTCCTTAATCTCTTCTTGGTTTTTGGTAAGGATCGATTTTTAACTTTCTATAAGGCTGTGATATATATAGCTAGAAAGTAGAAAGTATTAACACCTGATCAAGATGAGGTCAGCTATTACCTTTGTGGTGAAATCTAGGAATTATTTAATGAAAGTCATACTTATACCCAAGGCCTGAAGAATGTTATCATAGCGAGATTAGCACCTCAGGTAAACGATAGTTGGTGTGTATCCAGAGGTACCTGTACCATCCTTTTAATCAAGACTATTGTCTAGATTTTAACACATGATTGTAACTGCCTGGACTAAGTATGAAGAAGTCAATAAATGCACCAATATTTCGCATACGTTATCTTATACGTTATCCAACGGTTTCCGAGTTGATACAATTTTTTTTATTAAAGAGAAAATTCTCCATAAAATTTCAGTGGTTGTTTCGAACGATTTTTAAAAAACTTGAATGACAAGCGAATTTTCTCGAAACCACTCGTGCCAGTTTAGGGGAATCTCCCCTAAATTTAAAGACATTGATGATCCTTTGTGGAGTCTTGGGGCAGAAAAGTGGTCAGGAAAAATTATATGAGAAAATTATATAATTGAATTTTGAGGGAATTTCGGACTTATTTTGAGACATTCAGGGGAATATTCCCTAAAAATCTAGCAACAGTGCTCAAAAAAATAAAAATCTTTGTAGAAATTATGGAATTTATCTATTTTAAATATTAAATAAATTCCGAAAAAAATGTTTAACACTTCAACTTAAAGTTGAAGTGAATTGCCAAGTGCGTTTCTTTTGTCACTTTTTCCAAATTCATATTATTTTACGCTCCAGTGCTGCCGCAAGCGACTGAAAAGTTCACACGCGGCAGTTATGTGAATAACCCCGATAATATCTACGTCGTCAGTCATGTGTGCGCTTTCTAGTTGCCAAGCCACAGCCCATAACTCCGAAGCACACTAATTTGTTAGTGTTTATGTCGCCGATGTGACAATATCATTTAAGCGTCATTAAAAAATTAAGCCCCATCCTGAAGTCAAGGTTCAGTAACCTGTCGCAAAGAGTTAGTTGCTTATTTTTCAATTTTCCTTTTGACATTTTCCATTTTATTCCATTTGCTTGCAGCCTCCAAAGTGCTGCTGTTATTTATGTTAAACAGTAACGGTATGCGGCTCGGCAAAGTGCGTTTGTTAAGTCATCATGAGAAGAGTAAATTTGTTTGTCTCGAGAAAACAGCTGAAGATGCTGCTGCTGCTGCCGTTGGACGCCATCGATCTATTTGCTCGTAAAATATTTACGTCTCTGCAGACGTAAACATTTTGTTTGTACACAATTTTTCTTGCAAGTTTCTCTACCTTCTGTGCTTTATACGTCCGCTAGCATTCTTCTTTGACTTCAAATTTACGTTTGCGTTTTTTCTTACCACCTCTGCGAACTCTCGAGTACTTTGTTCAAGTTGACCTAAATTGAGTGTGAAATTTTTTCCCTAGAAAAAGTAGTTCTTTCGCATATTTATGAGATTCGTGGGTTTTGAAGATGTTCCGTGCTGATGGTGAGTCTTTCATTTCACTTCTAGATCAGTTCAGAATTTCTTTTGCTTTGTGACACCTCACAACGATTAGGTACCTATTCATATCAAACGTCAACAGCCATTCGAAATAGGTCATCCAATGAGCTTAAAGAAAAGATTCGATTCAAACATGTGTATTCATGACGCTGAGTATTTATGGTCGTTGGTGTTGGCTGGTCTCATTTTTAAAATATTCTTAAGCCTAGAGACCCATAAGTAAATAGGGATTTGTTGAACAGATTCGATGTCGAGCTTAAAGAAATTTTATCGCCAGAGATCTCTCTTCCTTTAGCCATTTTTCTTGAGAGTATCATATCTGCGCCTCGTCCTTAATATGCTGTAGTCTGAACTCCCTTTTTTTGACACTTTTAATTATTTTATAAAAATTTCAAGTGTTGAAATCAGCGATTTTAAAGACTGCCTGAGCAAATAGTCGTAACTCTGACAGGGTCAACTTTCATTTACACTTGTTAAATTGTCTTTTTTTCCATAATTTTCATCCATTCGTATGGCTTATTAAAAAACAAAATATGTATGATGGCATTGTACAAACTACCACACGTACCTACATACAACAATGAAAAATAAATTTCATTTAAAAAGGAAAAAGACGCTAATAAAAATTTTTACAACATCATCGTTAAGTACACGTGTACGGTGTAGTATTAAAGGGCTATTAAGATTGCGATTCATAAGAAACATGCTTCAATCATAAAGAATCATAAAATTGCCGACTGACCATATCGGAAACTTGTTGCCGTCCACAAATCGTTTATGGGATGAAAAAAGGGCGCTGTGCTATTTATATTCTGCAGACACTGTTGCATTTTCTTGCCATCATAACTCGTCATCATTACCCCTGCGGATTGACTGTTGAAAACGAAATCGAAGGGCCAAAAGCACCACAGAAATGTATTCATCTATGGATGCAGTCGGTCCCAGGAAATTAAAGAATCTCTTGGCTCTCGTATGTACTTAAGCGTCTGTTGTGGAAATTTTTTGTGCCTTAATTATATTTCTTTTGTTTTTGCTCAGACGACTCCTTCGGCAGTCGCCATCATTTGATGCACGGCGATTTTATAGAGTATGCCTTGGTTGAGAAACAATTGTTTTTAATGGTCGTAATTACTGTGACTGCGCGCACATGCTGAAAACTGACTTCCAGCTCATTGTCTTGTTGGAATTTTGTTTAATGATTTGCTTTTCTCCATGTGCGGAAATACAATGTGGGCATGTTAATAAGCAATTCTGCATAAAATAACCGAAGTTAATTTTCTTTTCAATTCAATTAGAGAATGCGAGTTGTGAGATGTGAGATAGAAGCAGAAATGTTTAAAAATACGTGTGGGCGTTTGAGCATTAATTCATTTTGCAAGCGAGTTTGTGGCTTAAGTCTTTCGTTTTGCTGACCGATGGCCTTTGTTGGAAATTTGTTTTTATTTTTAATGAACCTCAATTATTTGCATTTTCCAATTAATCAGCTCGCTCTTTTCGCTCTGAAAATCATTTAGAATTTCACTCAATAAAATCGAATATTTTTTCTTTGCTCTCCAATAACTGTAATCGGACCGTTGAAATTGCCCTTGGAAAACGAGTTTATCGTTCGGAAGTTTTATTTTAATGTTTGTCAGTTTTTTTTTTTTCTTTAAGCAACGAAACTTTTTTCCACGTTATTCCAATTTACATTTAAGTAACCCACTGTGTGACCACAAAAATTTCTTCAACGGCTCCACGTGCAAACTGGTTTGGAGCGCTTGAGTCTATTCTTATGTTTTTTTTTTTTTTTGTATTTTTGGTTAAATTTATTAGTGGATTTCTCATAACGTACAGTTCCCAGCATTCTTTTCCGAATCATTTTGATCAAGCCAGTCTTAAGTTTCGTTTTTTAATTTCTGACCTTATCGTCCATATAGGCAGACACATGACTATATACATACAATGTATGCATATGTACGTCGGCACAAGAGGCTGACTTGAGTGCAGCGTGAGGTCGGCGGCAATTCATTTATGGAATGTAGCCAACGGCTTGATCGTTACGATTCTTGTCGTTCGGCTTTATGGTTTATGATTTAATTTTTTTTTTTTTTTCAATTTTTCCTCTCAGTGTGAACTGTCGTTTATATTGACAGCGCCAGAAATGTGAGTTTGGTTCTCAAGAGCTATGCCGAAACTGACAATGAGTTGTACAACAATTTTTGAAATTTTTCTTGATTTGTTCTGAGCCTATAGCTCAATAGTTGAGAGGTTTCCTGGCAGCCACCTCACGATTGAATCTACAGATTTTCGCCAAGTTTGGAGTGGATGTGGAATTGCTATCCAAACTAATGTCAAAAAGAAATTTGAGAGCAAATATCGAGAATGAAAGCATAAGACTACCGAATAAATTTATTAAGAAAGCATTTTTCTATCAATTTCACAAAAATTTCTTGATGCTTGAGGGAAGTTTACGACCAAAAGTGACTTTCAAAGAACTTTTAATCAAATCTGGATTCCAAAGAGTTGTTCGAAATACTTCTGATGACAAAAAATAAGTATTTTAGTAGTGAAGCATATTAAACCTCCCCTTTAACTTTGATTGATGAAAACATATATTTCAATAAATTCTAAATTGAGGTCACGTCAACAAGATTTGCTATATGTTCCATAAAATAAATACACGAGAAACCGTTGACTTAGCATTGAGCAGACTGACAATTATCTTCCGAAATAAAACCCGGAACTAAAAACAAAAAGAATTGTGAACAAGTTTCCAAAGTTCGCTGTTCTTATTCAATCGTTAATTTTGTCTTTTAATCAACTAAAATTTTTCCTTCCTTATGCTCAGACAAAATTTTTACTAGCCAAGCCAATTTACATCCTATTAAGTCAATATAAGGCGGAAAATGAATAAAATTGGTTTCTTACAAAGCCTGTTATACCTTGTTCTTATCACTAACGCTACGCGATGAGCAAGAAATCAACAACAAAAGCAACAACAACAAATATGTTGGCACATTAACAGACTTAACTGACAATTTGCCGCTAGACTAGTCAGTCCAACTAGCTGACAAGAGAAAAATTCATACGAAGATTAACTTGAATTTTTTAGGAACAAAATAAGTTATTGGCAAAAGCGGTTTCAGACTGGTTATTCGCGCGACCGCAAAAATCAGATACAATCGTAAACATGGACGATTCCATAAGTACCTATACGATTCAAAGTGCTAACGATAAAAAAAAAATGAAAAACCAAAATGTAGGAAAACACTTAACACTTCTTATTTGGGGATTTGTTTTGAGTCTTAAGTAGGTAGAAAAATACAAAAAAAAAAAAATATTCCAAAAATAAACGCTTACCTTTGTGAATATTTGTAAACTTTTCAGCAGCTTATGCTAAGATGTAATTAAATTCTTGTTTTTTTTTTTTTTTTTTTATAGAAGAATTGGCATTAAATGAAGTCAGCAATATTATCCGAAGCTATGACGAAAACGTTCGTTTGTAAAATGCCACTTGTTTGAATTAAAATAACATCTTTTAATTTATTGATGCTCGATAAGAGAATTATTTTTTTCAATTAAATTAAAAAAAGAAGAAAATTTCCAATTCTTAGACCTTTTCTCTTTGGTGCTTAGTACCAGGCCACTAAACCAACCACTTCAATTGCACAAAAAAAAAAAAAAAATCTTCAAGATGACTGCCACTGACACCACAACGAAAGTAGAAAAATGCAGACAAACAAGTAGGTAGACTTTGATAATATCTTTCCCGCACTCCCGTTTTGTATGTTTTCCTTATTCGAAGAAATACAACAACCACAATAGCACACAAGAAGACGTAGCAAAAAAAAAAAATAATAAATAAAAAAACCGCAACCTAAGGCAATTAGGTAAAGAAAAACAATCAAGACTTCAGAGTCAGCGCGATGGAAACGAGCAACAACACGGATCGAGTCTCGCGGGCATTCCGACTTGCGTTACGGACACGACTAAAGACACGCAGCAACTGACTCTTGCTGCAAGCTGAAGCATCAGTCGGACCTCAGAAGCGCGGCCACATTCGTCCACATTCGCAGGTGGTTGATTAGATCAACTGGTTTTCTTCTTAGGCTTAGAGAGTTTTTTTTTTAGTACATCGAGAGAGAGAGAGATCGAAAATTTTTCTTCATCTGTACTAAAACCGTTTGATGGAAATTATGAATGAAACTGTTTATTAACAATAGTAAGATGATTTGTTGGTTGTTGTTTTTTAATCTTATTCATGTTGCAGTGGTTTGCCGCTTAAGTCTTTTGTTTTATGTTTGAAAAACCTTTCCCTTGCGGCCACAAATTAGCGGATTTTGAAAAGATTTCAATCTACAATTTTTTTTTAATTTGCTAATTTTTCGTAAAAATCATTTCGACTGCTATTTTGAGAAATCAAATTAAGGTAGCTTACTTGGAGTTGATTTGATTTTTTTGATTCTTTGATACTTAAAAGTTTTAACTGTTAACTTATACAGCTTAGCACTGTTGAAGTCGAAATTAGTGTCGATTGGATGTGTTAAAAAGAACAGAGAATTTTTTAGTTACTTCCATGAACTGAACATATCGAAGTTGCTGACTCATGTATGTAACTTTAAGTATCATCAAGTCAATGCCAAATGGCTTACCAAAAGGCTCAAGAATGTCGCTTTTTAGGCTTGTGAATATCGCGTTAAAGGACCCAAAAAGAGGGATGAATTTCTTCAAAAAGATTTCCCAAATACCTACATAGGTAGATAAGTCTATTTTTTTTTTACTTAATTTAGGTCAAAAAATATTTTGTTAAAGTGACCTAAACAGGAAAAACTTCCTGATTCGTCGAAAGTCGAGAATAGAATGAAAGTCGATTGGTGGATATAATATGGCAAAATAAGGAATTTCGTCTTTAAAGTTAGGGAAATGAGAAGGCAATTTAATCAAAAATACGCCGAAAAGAAGTCGAGAGGACGTCGAAATGACGAAAATTTTACCTAAATTGGCCATATGAAATAAACGAATTCAATGAGTCAAAAAGAGAGGGAGATATTAATAGATAATTTCTTACGCATCCATAAAAATTACTGCAATACAATAATGAACTAAAAATTGCCCAATAGGTATGCCGTGAAAGGAAAAATAATTAAAATAAGAACTTGATTAAAAATATTTTTTGATCCTTTAAACCTTAATAAATATGCCACCTTCAATTTATGTGTGAAGTCTTTCTTTTACTTGTCGGCCTCTGTGTCTTAATTGGCTGACATGCCCATTTACGAAGCGAAAGATCCTGGGTTCAAATCCCAGCTGAAGTCGCGGATGTTGTTTCGTTTTTCTGCTTCTTCTTTCGTTTACCATAAGTGAGTCCACCTTCTTGGTGACAGCCACATTAACCTAACCTTTCCTTGTACTTCTGAATTCTTCGAGGGCCTTCTCAAGGATGGGAAAAAATAATATAAACATTTTGTTTTGTTTTTTCTTATAGACAAAACGGATGCAGAATAATAGGCAATACAATAAGTCATTCATTTTAAAAATTAATTTTGACAAAAGCCGAATAGAATTAAAAATCGAAATTAAGACAAAAATTTGATCCATTTTCTCTTAAAAATTTAGCAAATTTCGAAACCAAAGTTAGGTCACTGTTAAGGTACTTTAGCGGGAGGTTTTCACATACTTTCGACCAAAAATAGGTATTCTTTAAAGTAGGATTTACTTTGAGGACCTGAAAAAGGTAGAATTTAGATAGCTTCGACCTCGAGAAACTAAACTTTGAAGGCATGTAACTTTGTAGATAGGATTTTGGTTAAAAATAAGGCAACTTAATCGAAATAGGTCGAATGGACTTAATGCTTATTGGACTAGCTGCAGTGGGCCTTATTTATGCATTTTTATATCCATTATATTTAAAAGGTATCGAACGAACTGAACACTTGCCAGTGATTGCAATAAAAACAAGTAGAATTCAAAAATTATAAAAATTCAAATAGATTTAAATGTGCAATAAATTAGGAAATAAAATGTGCATTATTCTTGAATTGAATTGAATTTTTAATCGCCTCATATCCCACGTTTATGCTGCAGCAATTAAGGTCAGCGCATTTACAATTACTCACCATTGCCTTAAGACATTCAGGCCAAGACAACTAAGAAGAATTTTCTTAAGCTTTTCGAGTCAAAGCATATAATTAGCCGTTACAAAGTACATTGCCTTTGATTGTCCTTACGGTCAATTGAAATTGCCTGTCAGTGATTTAAGGTTTTTATCTTTCTAGCAACAATCTTTTGCTGTGCAATTGAAAGGGTGAGAAATTTCTTGTAAGATTTCCATTGATTTAAGACTTATTAACGGGCTTAAGAGGACTCGTCTATATCTTTCCTCTGTCCCCCTCAACTTAAATAGCTCCTTTCGTGTTTGCAATTAAGCCCCGTCGATGATGGCGAGAAATAGTGATTTATATGCCGCTAACACAAACTGCTCGTATCATGGAAGCTTCAAAAAGTTTCACTCAGCGAAAATCCGAAACGAAAAGAAAAAAATCGCATGCTAGTAATTCATAGTCAAGCAGGCAAGTCAGTTAGCTGTCCGCCAACGGACACGCTCAATAAACTGTGCAATGGCTTACGAACATTTTTTTTTTCTTTACAGATCTGCGTACAGATCTGCGCCGCCATCGAATCGTGTTGAATAATTCCAGCTTACATAAGGAACCAGTCGCCTCAGACAAAAAAAAAAAAAACAAAGGAAAAAATATATACCCATTTACTGTATATAAGAAGAAATGATGAAGCGGCCAATTGCATTATGTATTCTTGTGAATTCCGAAATTCAGAATCGGAAAGAAGTTGCGCATTCAATAGAAATTATGAAAATGAATTGAAAAGATCTCCGGATTATTCATCGAAAGGAAACTAGTTCACCTTGATGCATTCACTGGCAATGATTCGCATGGCATACCTATCGATGCATGTTGCAGCCAACAGACCAAACAACCGAATTGCAATCCAAGCAAAAGTTGTTGGTATTTATTATTAATTAATAATATGCAAATCGCTATTCGAGCAAATCGAGCTGCAGGCGAATTTTTTTTTTTTATTCTATTTTCATTTTTCTTTCTATTATTTTTTTGTTTTCTTTTGGTGCATTTGATCTTTTAGAAACCGGATATGTAAAGTTATTCGGGTGCATGGGTATGACGACAACGACATGCAAAAGCATTTGTGCTTGGTGATGAATGGCTTTTGCGGAATGCTTAAATACGCATGCGTACGCGCACAAAAACATTTGAACAGCAATATTAATATTTTGGTGATAAATTTTACAATTTTCTTGCACTCGCATGGATAGTGGGTTAAAGTTAATAGTGAAAAAAATTCGATGCAACATTTTCTGCTGTCATTTATATGGCTCTGGTTTTTTGTTTTGTTTTCTTCTACTTATACTTAATGCACGTTCAAGCTTGTTACAATTCGTGTCGTTTTGGCCTTGTTTGAACATTTGAAATTCTCAGCATTTCGCACAAATGATCGTGCTAAAAGAAGTTGTTCTATCTTAGACCATTGTTATGTATACTGACAGTTTTGGAGCTGAACGTAACTGTTTTGTTGTTGCATTTTTATGATCTTGCCCATGCTCATTTTAGAGATCAACGCTGGCGGCTGCTTGCAATGCTTTTAGCCAAGAACCGATCTTTCGAGCGAGCGTGAAACAAGCCAAAACATTGCGCTGTGATCTGTTCAAACTGGAGCAATGGAAAATACTGCATTTCAATGGAATTATTGCTTGCGTTCTTTGGTTTTGTGGGTCATGTTAGAATGAAGGGGAGATTTTTTTCCCCCCAACTTACACTGTTGAATATAGTCTGAGACGAAAATTCAATAATCCTTTACTAAGGGATATTTGAGTTATTTGAATAACGTGTAGGTATCTATCACATAATAACAGTAATTCACAGAAATCCCTTCGAGAATCAATTAATAATTAATCTCTTTTCTCTTTCATATTTCTATGTATCTACTTTCTGCATCAAAGACAGGCAGAAATTCTTCGAATTGATCAAAATATTTTTGAAGGGATTTTCGTGTAAACAAACAGAGTCATAAAAAAAAAACCCTATCAGAACACACTGACCTTTTTCAATACAGGTAATCTTATATTTCCCGAAATCACAATCAACCCCTTGCATCACGATTTCCGATCATGTTTATTGAGCATGACGGAATTTTTTGTCGAGACTACCTGCTACCTGTGTGGGTCCGAGCACTTCCGCATCGAAAAACCAAATAAAGTACCGAAAATTTATTAGCTCTATGCACCTGTCGGGTTAGTTTTTGCTATAAAAAGGACGAATTGAATGAATAATGGAACACTTCACTTTCGCAACGCACAAAGTTAACATCTAATAGAATGGATTCAAATATGCACATTCGAAAATTCCGCATTCTGGAAGCATTGAATCATAGTAAAGTGCAACATTTCAACGATAAGATCGTATTTGACGATCATCAGACATTCATCGATAAAGCTGTCTATGGAATTGATAGTTCACCGGCAGCGATGAGCATCGCAACACGTCTGAAGAATTGTAAGGGTTGGATTGGCGCATTCGAAAACATCGAACGGAAAATCGTGCAGGATGTGGAGGAGATTACACTATTAATGGAAACATCGAAGCCTCGGCAAGGCAACTTTCCACCGCATCATGTTGAATGGTTTTTGAATTCTTCATCGGAGGATTTTGTGATTTTGGGCCCAAATGGAACGAAAATATCGAGGGAATCACTCACTGCAATGGATTGGACGGCGACCGATACGATTCTAGTACGGAAAATCTTGCGGGCAGTTTTCGGCCGTCAAATTTTAGCCACCCACACGCTGTCGGGCAAAGTTTCACCAGCGTTTATCGGCTGTGGTAAGGAGACGAAGCAGCAGCTTGACGAAAAGAAAATCGAAGATGTTGTTTACTTTTTAACCAACAATCTGAACATTCGAGCGAAACAAGTGCGCCAAATTATAACCATAACATGTTCGGACGAATCGAAAACGGCACGAAAGCGGAGAGAAAGGCGACAACAAATGATGGCGAGGCGAGGCTAAGAGGCTACAATTGATGTAATCGAGCGTAGATTATTGACGAGCAATTGTTATACATACATATGTGATAAGTAATGTTTGAGTTTAAGCTTAAGTATAAGTTGCAAATAAGTATAAGTTGAATAAAAATTATGTAATTAAAATAAATAAATATATTTAATATATTGATTATAATCAAATAAAAAAATTAAAATTAAATAAATAAATCAAAATTAATTTAAAAGAATTTAGTATTTTGAAAATAATATTTTCTATTTATTCTATGAGGAAAATTCTCATGGTTTCTGGAACAGAGTCCGTTTAAAAACACTTTAGAGTAAAAAATTACTTTTTGGTTTACATTTAGACCGCTTGTAGGCAGGCAGCGGGCATTTCGGCTATTCTAATAGAAGCTAGGGTCAGGCCAGCTTGACAGTACAATATCCTGGGGCACATTATTTAATAATTCAATCTAATAAATACATAGTTTAAAACAAAGTCGTCCCCCTTTGTCTGTATGTCTTTAAAACTATGCAACGATTTTTGATGCAATTTTTTAACAGATTGAGTGCTTCAGGAGAAGGTTCATATCACAAATCCTCATCTAAGGACACATGCATTACATAGTAGAGAAACACTGATAATTTTAGAGGTTTCTAGCAGGATGTCATAGATATTTAAATATACATGATTTTGCTAAATCATTGCACTCTGGCTGAACCCTACGAGATAGATCAAAATAATGCACTACCGAAATGTGCACCTTAAAAAGGTTCCAAAAACGTCAACGATAGTATAGGCCTATCTCTTCGGGATTACCCACAATAACCATTTTTTCCATTGTACATTTAATAAAAGTGGTAGAGAGCTAAGCTAAGAGTGGTGAAGAGGAGGAAAAAGAGGTAAAGAAGGGAAACAGTGGAAAACAGAGGAAAAGAGAAGGTGAGAAGGGATAGAGAAGAAGAGAGAGAGAGAGAGGAGAGAGAGAGAGGAGAAGAGAGAGGAGAGAGAGAGAGAGAGAGAGAGAGAGAGAGAGGATAGAGAGGAAGAGGGAGGTTCAAAAAGTGTTTATCAGAAAGCTTTACTTGCTGATTAAAATTATTTTTTTGAACATTTTTTTAGTAATTGATTTTTGATACACTACCCTGTAGGAACTTAAACTAGTGCTGTACTAGTACTTTACTAGTGCAAAAGCCACCAGTAATAGTTCTTTTCTATACCCCTGTCCATATAAAATCTGTAGAAAATCAGTATGTATAACATCTGTCCAGGAAAGCACTAGTACAGTATGCACCAGAACTATACTAGTACTTTTGCATGCAATTGGGTAAATTTGCACCAGTTAAAGATTAGTCCTGTTTATGGGGAAAAGGTACCAGAATCGTTGATTTGTTTTCCTTTTTCTGTAAACATATCGTGGGAAAAAACATTTATATTCAGTCACTATCGATTGATTTGTAGTTCAACTTGATTGAACGCATATGATTATTCCAATTATCACTAGTATACTTATGGTGGAAGCTAACCCAAAAATTGCACTGGTTCTTCTAGTTCTGGTTAAAGTACTAGTTCTTTTCAAATAATTGTCCAACTGTTTAACTACAGGGTAGTTTCTTCGCCGGGGTGGCTAGTTATCTCTATATGCTTTCATATTTCTTGTATACAGAGCCACCAACCACGCCCACTACGACAAATTATTTAGGGAATTCATCATAAGAATATAAAAATCTCAAATGACTACTTAAAGAAAATTTCTTATGAATTTTGCCCAGAGAAAATTAGTCTTTAAAAGTCTGGTTTTTGATCAGCTTTTGCTATTTTTATGACAGACCCTAGAAATGGTAGTACTCTTGATTACTGCCTGATAACTACCAAATGGGCCTTGTTAATAGTCATGCTGAATTTTTTTAAGATATCACAATACCTTTGGTGCAATAACTGTATACCCACAGACAGACGACAGGACATATCCTGCTGTAACCGGGCGGTTGCTCCCTCGCGCCCTATCCTAATGCCCTTAATACTCCTTTATATGCAAAACCTTTCACAGCCACACAAAATTGATAAATATCAGTCTTAATAATGGACATTTATCATTCTTTTTTGATAGCCATGACCATTCGCGTTAAAGATTTTTCACAGCGTGAGCGAATTTTTAATATTTGCTTCCAAAGTAACAAAGCCAATGAAATGAGGGAATTCGGTTTATTCGAACTGGAACCATTTTCCCGCTGTCAATGAAGATTTGAAGTAAAACATACAAAGTTTTTATTTCGAAATTCGGTAGCGACTATTGAAGTTCACTGAGTGGAAAAAATAAGCAATAAAAAAACCCACTAAATGATGATTCCCTTTTTTTTATTTTTGTAAATTTCGCCATTCTCTGAGCTGCTTAAAACGTTTCGAAGCCTTGTTAAAATTTTAAGGCAATGGTCATCCACTAAATATTTTTTATTTTTTTTATTTTTTTGTGTGTGTGTGTTTTTTGAACTCGCTGTAAATCATCTTAATACTCATACATTAAATTTAATAACTACACACCGGTCGCGACGTAGAAAGCACGCATATTTAATCGTGCAAAACCCTGTTCGTTTTCATGTGGCCAACGGGAGCATAAAACACGCAACTTTCATGGGTAACTTTTTTCGAGCCATTTTTTTTTTTCAAAATTAACTTTTTTTCGCCCCTAAAGCGAATGGAAAAACTTTCCGAAACGTAAAAGGTATCTGTAACGATGCAATGGACGCGAAAATTGCTGTCGGCTTCGGTTTTGCTGAAACGGTAGCCGAATAAAATTCATTACGCTCATGTTACCATTTAATTAGCTTGGTGATGCGGTCGCAGGCATGCGCCTCTGTTGCAACTCGATGCGATTTTATTTGATTTTGTTTCTTACCCGATTTGTCAGTGAAAATGGAAAGTAATTGCGAGTGGATGATTTCGTGAAAATCGCATTGACGTCACCGAGTCGATGAGTTGCTTTTTAACATGCATATGAACATAAGTACATACCAGCGCCGCAGCGTTACCAGATTAATTCCACGCAAAGCGGGATTTTTTCAAAAATTCGATCGAATAATGTGGGATTTCATAAATTTCGTGAGGAAAATCATGTAGTTTTTCAACAAAAACTCCTTCCCCTTACCAAATATCTTCATTACTCCTCTTTCTTTTTGTGGCCTTATTGATCGCGCTTTGAGTTTTCTATCACAATTATTTTTTTTTTTAATAGATACCCATTATGAATATGAAGGGAGGAGTTTTCTCTTATCATATAACTAACTTTTTCAAAGTGCTGTAACTCAATAATCGTACCTTGTAGACAAATGGTGCAAGAACCAAAACTACAGCCCATGATATAATCTATCTCGTTTTTAAATTTTGCTCAAAGTTCCTTGAACACCCTGTATATAGATTTTATAGTTTCTTAAATATTAATTTTTCATCGAATTCGGACATCATACATTTTTATCCTTTTTGTTTTTGGTCCATAGCTCCGTACGTTTCCAGTTCCCCACTGCAGATAAATGAAGATAGCTCTGGAACGACGATATGTTGGCACCCAATATTGAGAGATTTTATTACGGGACAAATTTAGGCATTGACACTGTCAAGCACATAAAAGTGGGATTCAAGCAGTTGTGCAATTTTTGCAACTTCGCAAATTTTGCGTTTGTGCAAATTTGTTTGTATGGGAAAAAAAATTCTGCGGCCGTGCAAATATTGCACATCGATTTTGATAGGCAAAATTTGGGCCATGTTATCGAAAAAGTTTTGCACTCGTTCTTCGCAGGGTCGTTCATACAAAAGGGCAAAATTTTCTGGTGCGAAAATTGCACACTTAATTTCCACAGCTGCTTGAATACCACCAAAATTTTTCTTATTTTGCAATAGTTATTGATGAGTAGGACTCGGGAAAAATGCACTTAAAATGGCGAAAAACATGTAGAAACTAATTCAAAAATGCTTTGAAAAATGTCTTTAAGGTCTTAATTTTATGGTTTAACACTCATTAAAATTATTTACTTCAAGATCAATGTAAGAAAATCTAAATTAAATATACCTATTATAAATATATTGTTTGAAATTATTTTTTGGTATTAGTCAAAGAATAGGCCTGATCCCGCACTGCCCAAAACTGCCAAATTTTTTGAAATCTGTATGAAAATTGTCAGTTTCGTGCAGTACGGGAAAAGACCTAATATTTCCCAGATATATTCATTTTGACACTTTAACGGCATTTTTCATCGTTTCTACTGTGATTTTTGCCATTTGAAGGGCATTTTTCCGAGCCCTACATATTGATAGCCACAAAAAGAAAAATAAATTTTTAAATATTTGTAAATAATCAAAAAAATTTTATAAATTTGTGGCTAAAAAGTGGGATGTGCCGCGAAATGCGGAGAGTCTGGCAACACTATATTGCTATGCTGTTGCACTATAAAAAATGCTTCACTATGCCTCTAATCTGACCACTGTACGTATGTACTTAAGGCTAATATTTACGTGGGCAAATTCGTGCTTTCATGCATGTTCGCATCGTAATATACCTACAATGTACATTGTACACATATGGAGCATGCTGCAACATGCTGCATACACCATAAGCTGCTGTAGCTATGCTTTATGGCCCATATGCACATGACAATGCACGTTCTGCTTTCTTTCGGCGATGTGTTTCATCGGTGGAAAATGAAAAACCTCAGCTCTTTTATTAAATTTTTTGTTTTTGGGTAAATCAGTTATAATTGTTGTTGTTGTTGTGATTGCCACAATTGCGCTGTTCATTTGTTCACTCAAGCAGTTTTGATGTATTGTCTGAAGTGTCAGTTGCGCTGAAACGAAACTATCACAGCAAATTTCTCATTACGACATGCTTAAACGAGTTCATGCTCGTAGATATGCATGTACTGTGAGCTCCGGATATGAGGACCCTCAAATACGGTTAAAGGGAATATATAATTTTTATATCGAAGCACTTTCAATACAATGAGGAATTCACATTTCAAGCGTTTTGGTACTTTTAAGCCAGAATCGATTGTGTATGTTGCGCATACATATGTACATATGTGCATCGGGGGAATACTGTATGCACAGTAGACCACTGCATAATTGTTGTCTTTGTTGTTGTTGTTGTTGTAATCAATGTAACGCATTGCAAAGCATGAAAGTTCATGACTTTTGTTCGAAATTGAAATGAATATGTTTGTATGTTGGTCTGTTTGACTGTTTGACTCGGCTGCGATCAAAACATAATTTTACTGGGAAAACTGGAAATAATTTCTACGCTTTTCTATGCGTAAACAGTAAGTAAAAAGACAATTGATATCTCGTTACTTGTCATGTTTTGTTATCTAATTTGATGGAAAACTGAAAATGATTTATACGTTGAACATAAGAGCTTAAGTTATTACATAAAGTCTTGTTATTAACCAATTATTTTTTCTAAGAATAGTCAACGATAGCAATCAACGCACTTAACAGAAAGGGGGCTTAGAAATGAGTTAGTTGAATCGTTTGAGATAATCCGTATTAATTTTGTGATGGCTAATTTTCGATGGAACTATGGATACTACATACTCGTATTTATGGTGCGTGTTATCGCTTGTTTCATCACTATTGTATATATCGACGTCTTTGGGCGTAATCATCTAATGTTAATTTTTCTACGAAATTAACTATTTGAATCAAATTTCTTCTAGAGTTATTATTCTTTTGTGCAGCCCATTTTTCCGTTCCAGCCAACCATATTCGGAGCACTGCGAAAAGGATTGTAAAAGGACAAATCCAAGCCTTTGGAGATGGGCTCAAAAACCACCGCCTAGTAGAGACATTAAGGGAGTCTTTTCTTTTAAAATTTATAACAAAAAAGAGAGTCCACACCAAACTATTTTTGGATCATCAAAAGGAGCATTCTTGGACACCGGAAATTTAAATTTTGAGATCCCGAAAGGCACACCTTTTCGATAATAGACTCCATGCTCTTTTCTCCCGAATCAAAGCGAGTTTCGAGCTCCTGTCTTAGTGTCATAGACAGTGATAGATTAAGACAATTGCATTGACAGTCAGAATTTGCCGCCCCTGAAAATTTGGTGCCCTAGGCTGCTGAATATGTTGCCGACGTATGTACTAGTCATAGGAACCTTTGCGCTCCAGAAAAATGGGTCCTTAGAAGCGCCGTGCCTTTGGTTGGCTGGGCTAGAGAGCGTTGAGACTCCTTATAAATCTTAATTACTCACTCACTTTAGAGTGATCAATAGCATGGCGACTCAATATCCTTGCTTGACACAATATATTTACACCCAGCCGCAGCGGGACATGTGCACAGAACATGCTTAGGCCAGACCAGTTTTGTGCATCTTATTGGATAGCTCCAGGCACGGAGTATCCCAGAATATATTTAGGACCTTAATATGTCCTTTAAGCTAACCTTCTTTTGAGTTAGCCAAATCAGAATGCTTGAGTGGTACAAAAACTGCTTCTCTTTTAATCACAATGTGTAGAGGTACAAGTTCTCAAGCAAGCTACTCTGTATATTCTGCTTAAGATAATCCGAGGATTTGCTTGATCGACTTTAGGCCACCATGCGAAGGTTAGAGCTTTGAAAATGTTTGAGAAAATAATCCTTTCAGCAAGGAAGAACTGCTTAAGACCAACAAAGCCGAAAAAAGTCTTTTCAAGGAGACACCTGTTAAGGAAGCCCATTTATCAAATATGTACACATTATCAAAGCCCAAAGAGCTCTTCTGGAATAGTGGAGATCACGATTAAGATCATTAAAAATGACTTGTGTACCATTTAGAAAATTGCTGCGACATGCTTCCGATAAAAGAGATAATTTCGGTTACTCTTCACCGAATCAAAGTCACATTCTATATGAGAAAGTTAAATGAAAGTTAAAAAAAATATAAAAAAAGTGAATCAGAATAAACAAAACCTGAAAATGATCTCGCAAAGAATGGAAAGTAAAAAGATTTTTGAACTGCTACCACGCGCTTGCGTAGCCGATACGTGTGAAAGCACTGTGAATTCAGTGGTAATTGGATTAACCGTTGATGCTCATTACTTTTGATGAATGGAGTTGATTGTTATAGCCTTGAAGAAATTTTGATGAACACATCGAAACAATGAAGATGTCTTTGAGAAGTTGGAATGTGTGTCAAATGTTCTACGTGATTGTTGGGATTGAATGGATAAGAAATTGTCTCTTTGTCTCTTGTAGAAAAGTGAAAGCGATTCGCGTGGGAAATACAATTAATTATTTCAGATCGGATCTTAGAAATTCGAAGTTAGAACAGAATGTTGTTCAAATATTCTTCAAATATGAGAAAGTAATATAGATTATTTTATAGATATGATATGAATCTATATGATATGATATGATATGATATGGTGAGGTTGGTGATGATGTTGTTGATGGTGTTTATGGTGTTGATGGAGTTGATGATGATGATGGTGAAGGTGATGGTGATGATGGCAATGGTGAGGTTGGTGATGATGATGGTCAGGTTGGTGATAAATATGGTGATCATGATGGTGGTGATGATGGTGATGATGTTGTTGATGATGATGGTGGGGTTGGTGATGATGATGGTGATAATGGTGTAATGATGATGATGGTGATGATGATGGTGAGGTTGGTGATGGTGATTATGATGGTGAGGTTGGTGATAGTGAGGTTGGTTATGATGATGGTGCTGAAGGTGTTGATGGTGTTAATGTTGTTGATGTTGTTGATGGTGGTGATATTGTTGATGGTGATGATGGTGATGATACTGATGTGATGATGATGGTGGTGATGATGATTATGATGGTGTTAATGATTATGATGATGGGGAGGTTGGTAATGATGATGGTGAGGTTGGTGATGATGATGATGTTGGTGATGATGGTGGTGAGGTTGGTGATGAGGATGGTAAGGTTGATGATGATGATGGTAAGGTTGGTGATGATGATGGTGAGGTTAGTGATGATGATGGTGTTGACGGTGATGATGGTGATGGCGATGATGTTGTTGATGGTGTTGATTGTAATGATGGTGATGATGGTGTTGATGATGGTGATGGTGTTCAAAATTGAAAACATACCTTCCGACAGTTCTCCAGCTCTACTGAGATGACTGAGAATTTCTTCAATTCATGGCTTTATATACGTTTTCGAAATCATGAATTCAGTGAGAATTGTAGGAATTTTTTGAAAAAAATTACCATTTCTCGGGGTAGTTTTGCATTTGGAGGGAAATAATGATTGGAAATTTGTTTTCAAGACGAATACCATCAAAGGCACTATGAGCGTATTCGGAGGGTGCTTTTGGGGGTTCAAGCCCCTCTCGAAATATGGGGAATTACAAAGGGGATTGAGAAAATGATCTCGGTGGATAGTTTTGCTATGCCCTAAACCAATTCTGAAATAATTTTCTGCGTCGGTGCGTTTTGGTGCGTTTCCATGTCCCCACGAACCCCACCATGGCTTGTTTTAAATCAGCCCTCGAACTTAACGAGCCATAGATGTAAGCAGTGGTGCCAACTTCGCGCTTTTCGCGCTAGATCTGGCGCTTTTGGAAGGCCCGCGGCGCGAAAACTTCTTTTTAGCGCTAAGCTATTTTTGGGCGAAATCTAACGCTTTTTCGTTGCGTTCATTAAAGTTTTCAAAGTAAGTTTTTCCTTCAATTTTTAACATTGTAATAACGTAAGCCAAGTATTGCTTCCTAACACAACAGCTGTAAGATGAACCAATGATGAATCTGGCAGCTTTAATTTTGTGATTGCGTTTAGACTAGAGAAACATTGTGCGTGACTATTTTGTGATATAGAATGGCATATGGGAAAGAAAGAGATGGTTGTTCGGTGCCATAGTCGCATCGTTTCTAATCTAAACGCAGACTTGTAAGAAGCATATATAATCATTTGTTTTATAATAAATATTCAAAGAAAAAAATAACATCAAAATATACTATGATCTTTTTAGAAAAACAACACTTCACTTCCAAAAAGCTTTCTTTTGGTTGATTTAGCGCTTTTTGAAATCAGAAATTGGGAATCATTGTTTCCGGTGCTTTTTGAGCGCGTTTTCAAGATTAATCAGCGCTTTTTCCATCTGATGCACGGATGATAATGACAATCATGGTGATGATCATTTTCACTTACGCACGTTCTTGCTTCTCGAAAAATCTTCAGAAATTCTGCGAGTCTTAAGTGTCCCATTTTACAAACCAAATGAGAATTATAGGCGTCATGCTAACATTTTATTCTATGCACTCGATGCCAGAACGAGGTGTTTTTTCCGTTTTTGATGGAATTTTTCGATTTAACCCTTAACCAAAAATCATTTCAAATTTTTACAAGGGATTTTTACTGATCACTTTCCTAACGAAAACAGAAATAAAGAGACTTTTTTCAATATCGAAGGGAAAAGAGTCACTAAAATACTGCCTAGCATCAGTGCTGGTTACAAAGTATGGAGTAATGAGTCGACTATCGATGGTCGCAACTAGCGATATTTCTCCAGCTCTATTGAGAAGTGTTTTTCATTCTGATTGTTTTTCGGCAGTCCCGCGCTTGTCCGTCGATTACGTGACATGTGTGAATTTGTGTATGCGCCCATAGACATACGTAAATTTGTATTTGGACGTTGTGTACGTTTTGCATATTTTCGCGTTGTCTGCTTGTGAAGAGACGATTTGCTTTCTCATGAGAGCGAAATCTCTGTCCCTAAGCCGGTTTTTACTTTTGTGTATTTGAGTGGTTTGTGGGTGAGGGATGTTCGGGGATGTGGTATGGGAGTTTTTTTTTACTTCCGTGCGTCCTTCCAAACCAACTTTTCGCGTAAAGACGATGAACATTGAACGCACATTGAATTCGCCGTGCAGTTCTCTTGAGTGTCATCTCATAAGACGTTATCACGTCAAAAAAAATCGACCCACCCTTATGCACATGCTGCTAGCAATCGCCCACTTTAAGTCCATCGTGTTTTAATTGGCATTTCTGAAGAAATCAGACTTTTATATGTTTCATCCCCACTTTGTTTTTTAGAAAAATCTGTACATATTTACATACATATACGAATATAGAATTGAGTGTGCTGTATACTGTTTAATTAAAGGTTTGTGTCTTAAATTACACGTAGCAAATGTAAAAACCAAATAAAATTGATTGTGATTAAAGACACGAACCGATTTAACTCAACAGAATTTTCGGAAATACACTCCATGTCGAGGACATATTGCGTTTGTGCGTACGTGTGTAACACCCAGAGCTTCTCGAGATTTTCCTATCTATGACAAAATTCTAGACCTACACTCGAACAAAAAATTTGTAGTACATATTGATCCAAAAAACCTCCATACAATATATATAATATATAAGACTATTCGAAATATGGAATTAGCCGTACCGTCCGTCTGTTCGTTCGTCCATCCGTGTATCTGTCTGCAAACAGTTTTCTTATCCAAGAATTTGAGCTAAAAAAAAAAGCAGTCATCGGACCTTTTAAGAGAATTCCATCAGAGCTCGGGTATGTTATGAAAATGTCTCAAAACCTAATTTTATGTGATGTTTTCACAACTTGGATTTGCAAACAATAGAAAATTGGGCGTGGCTAAAGGGCGGCAAATTGCCTGCTAATAAAATTTCCGATAAGATCGGCACAGTGGCAGAATCATTTGAAAAAGAGTGTCCAACAAAAACGATCAACAACGTTTGGCATGACGAGTTTCGGGGTTAATTCGTGAAGAGAAACTATCTACGCGTGTTTCTCTTAAATTCCCAATCGCACTAAAAAGAGCGTCCATTCTCCGAAGAGCATTAAAATTCTCTTTCGCTGTAAACAAGCCTAAGCGTGTTTCTCAGTATCTTCGAATTTTTAAAAGTATCGCGTAGATGCGAAAACGACGTGATAGCGAAGAAAATTACAGAAGGAGCGAAAGAAAACAAAAAAAAATTGTTGTGTTTGGCTTTGTTTATCAATTTTTATTGTTGTTTACTGAGAAAATGCTTTTCTTTGGCTCTCATGTAAGTATCATAAAATGAGAGTCGTGACAAATTGAAATAAAATTGTAAATTTCGTGGCGCTTAAGATAGTTTTGTAGCAGACTTTGAATAGTGCGGTTCGGGCGCGAAACTGAAAAGCTTCTTTCGCATTTTGAAGATAAAAACAACGCAGTTTACAACAAATAAACAAAATTAGAATAAATCGTTGAGTGAAATTCTTGCACGCTATATAATTTATTGATCGGAGAAAATTGCAAAAAAAAAAAATAAATAAATAAAGAAAATAAAAACAATTTTCGTTCTTCGTTATTTTGTGCGCTTGTCAGTAATTTAATTTCAAAGTGCGTGTGACGATCAAGTTATTTTATTGATAAAGTTTCGGAAAACAGTTTTCACTCTCATCAATCTATTTTTTTATCCACATACATTTTGCGGCATTGCTTTGAAGGTACAGGTACAATTTGTGCGTCAAACATAAGAAATATAAGTTATTCTTTAAGTTAAACGCTAGTAGCAGTAGAATAATGATGGGGAGAGAAGGGGGAAGCCGGGCCGGCCGTCAAATCATAATTCACTTTTTATGAAGATATTTTTATTGAGGCCAGTTGGAGGGGCCGGCATTTCCTGCATTGTGCCGCCATCGGTCCCCGGGCGCCGAAACTTCATGATACGCCACTGGCCAGTAGCAATGAATATTAAATAAAAGTAAATAATTTCGGCAACACACTACGCCACATTTACATCCAAAATTATTTAAAATATTCCAAAAAAAAATTTTGTTTCGAATTTTTACATTTCAAAATTTTCCATTTCCTTTCGCCATCATAACTACTTGTTTATGTTTTTAGTTCAAAACTTGTTTTTCTTTTGTTTGGCCTTGTTTTGTTTGGTAACAATTAATGTAAAATTGTAAGCAAAATATCGAGGTATTCAAAAATGTGAGTTATAAGAGATAAAGAGTAAGATTTTTGGTTCAAAAATAAAGCCATTGAAGCCATTCGGTTGCTTTCATATTTATTTGCCAACATATCGACATTCCATATGGCCAACTGGAGATGCCAACATATCTCTTTTGATCGGGAAAAAGGAAAATAATTTGAACGTTATTTTTGTAATAGTTAGCTAACCGATAAATTTTTCTACCAATCGATATCGAATCGGCAAGAAGGCCGATTACAATAAATATTTCCTTATCGATATAACCATCTTGGAAAACGCGAAAGGAATTTTCAAAGGTTTTTTATTGTTTTTTTTTTCCATTTCAAATTCCAAGCATCGAAGCGAATACCTTCAAAAATTGTTGCTTAATCAATAATGGGAAAAATATTAAAAATAATGATAAATTTCGAACAAATGGTTTCGCTTAGAAATTTGAATAAAAACAACTGTTTCTCTTTAATTAAAAATTTCTGCTAACTGACGATATAACGAAGAGGAATGTAAAATAATTTAGTTTTTTTTATTTTATTCTTTTTTTTTTACTTAAGAATCACACTTGTTCATCACCGAAATCGATTTCCATTTCGGTATTTCAAGACGGTTTTTCATTTTGGAATCACATTATCTGTTGGCAGTTCAAGGCCAAAAGTGTTTTGAAATTGAATTTTTTTTGATTTCCAATTTTCGAAATTATCAAGGCTCATTGTCAGTTTCGAAAAATCAGCGCCATTTTTTTTTTATATTCAAAAGCTTTGAACATCCATTGTAAGGGGCTCGCTCCAGTTCTTTCAGAAATCAAAAATTTCATATAAAAAAACGCCTCAGAAATGAATCAGAAATTTTCTGAAGTGTTGTTTTATATGAAGTTTTTCATTTCTGTTTCGTTTCTGACAGAACTGGAGCGAGCCCCTAAGCTGTCGTTAGTCTTTGCGATCAAGAATTTTCAAGTGACGAGATTGACTGACCAAACCGTCACAAGCAACTGTGACTGATAACAAGATATGAAGTAGCTATTTTAGGTTTCAAATGAGAGCAGTTTTCAACTGGGATCTTGATCTAAGCTCCTCAAATTAAATGAAGGATTTTTTAATGAAAAATTTGTAACTTAAGCCGATTTTGCCGCAATCTATGCGCCGATAGTGTAGCCGAAATTTTTGGACTCTGATGCTGACAAGTGTGATCGTATTGAACAATTATTCTTTTCCGATATCTTTTTGACAATATGCTTCAAAGGTCATTGAGGAAATTGTTGAAATTTCTGCCGATCTGTCCCGAACAAATTTCCTCAAAAGATAGCTTTATAAAAGCGATGAAAATTGTGGTGCTTTTAGAAAACTCTTCCAATTATTGCATTATAATTGCTGACAAAGTATTTTTCTTAGAGAGCAGTGCAGGGGATAAGCCATTTAAAATATTTACACAACATTTCATGTTCTAATGGCCAATTTAGCGCAAATCTGTAGCCCCACAAGAAATAATGTAACAATTTTATTTTTAGAATTTAATTTCTCTTGAAGTAAAACAGTAAAGAGAATCTAGAATAATCCCATTATCAATGACAATGTTGGGCGCCAAGGCCATCTAAACGTGACGCATTTACTATTCCTTTGAAATCAATGACCCTTAATTAAAAAAAAAAAAACAAAAAACATTTCAAAAGACATTTTTTGTAAACGAATTTACAAAAAATTTTGATCAAAAGTCTACCACAAAAATATCAGCTTGAAATGGAAAAAAATTAATTGATTTTTCTCTGGGTCACTGGGTATGAAAACGTTCAAAAAAAATTTAAATAATAATTTTTTGTTTTTCGATTCACTGAGCCGCCTATACGCATGGAGCGGTTTGCTTGTCTTTTTTGTTGAAATCGAAATGGGGAAAGAAAACTTTTAAAAACAAAAGAGTTTTTTGTTTTCATTTTCCTTTTTATTTTTCCTCTTGTCGAGATCATTAACCGATGCAGTTTGTGTTTATTTGAATTTTCGCTTTTTCTCTATTGCCAAGCGGAAATGTTCGATGGCACGTGTGCGGCTTCTTGTTTTCGATGAAATGTCGCCGAGTTTTCTTTATTTTCTTAGGAAAGAAAATTAAAAGAAAATTTCTGCTTGAAATTTGATTTTATTATGAGACATAATGTTTTTGTTTATTTACGAATTCAAAGTCTCATTCACGTCTTTAGGTATTTTTGATGTCATAATTTATACTTGAAGGCCGCGTTGGCCCTTTATTTATTTACATTTTCAAAAAATGAATTCAGCTGCTTTAAATATTTTATTGAGGACAAATAAAATGGAAATGAATCATTCCATTGTTGCATGAATGTATTCGGCTAGGCGGATTAATCGATTGTTGGATAGAAATATCACCGAATGCGAGGCCGATACTTTCTTGAATTCTTTCAAAAACATGAAAGCGTTTCCAAAATTTTGGTGAGAAGGCCTTCGCGAATCAAAAATTTTATTACTGTTGCGTGTGGATCGTTTTTGTTTTTTGGAAACGAAGCATCTTCTGCTTGATAAAGTTATCCATTAAGGCTGAGAACACACCAGATCAAACGAAATGAAACCGAAACAAAACGTTTTCAAAAACAACAGTACATTGTGTCTTATGAGAGCGAACACACCAGATTAGTCAAAACGAAACGGTTTGGACTAAGAAAGAAAAGCGCTTTTCTTGACTAACGAAACGAAAACGTTTTGTTTCGTTTCATTTGAGCCGGTGTGTTCTCAGCCTAAGAAATAAAAATCCTATTTAAATCAATATTGTTCCTTGAATTGAATGTTTTGATAGAAAATTTTAAGACAGTGACCTTATCTTTCTTGGATCCAGTACATTGGCTACTCTTTCGTTTGTTTGGAAATTTTATTTTTATTTCTTTAGAATTCCTAAAAGGAACGGCCTTCTCAAGTTCAAATGAAATACTCAATTTTGCCCAAAATCCTCCATATCCAGTTGCTAAATGGACGGCATTAAAGTCCTCCTTACATTATTTTTTAAATATAAATGCTTCTAAAAATCAAATCAGATAAGAGAAAGAGAGAAGATGTCGAACTCCACATTTTTTTTGGAGCTTGAAAAGATGCCCATGATGAACAACAAAGAGTCCCTCTCACACTAGCTAAATAATAAATTAGTTTTCTGCTTATTGGGGCTATAGCAAAAAAGTCCCCACAGCTTATAACTCCTCTGCGCTGGCTTGATAAAAATATTGCAGCAATATTTTATCACCGGCAGAATAGAGACTCTCATGAGCCATCATGACATTGACAAAGTCCGATGATTGACTGATGTCAAGACAGTCAATTGATGTCAAAAATATGCGTATCAATTAAAATCATCGCGAAGAATTTGGACCCAATGCTCTTGGCAACCGTTAATGAAACGATCACACGGCAATAATGTTGCCCTGCTCCCATATGCACTTGCTCGACTGACTATGAATGAAATCAAAGCACGTTTAATCTCAAAATTTCAAAATATACAAACTGAGTTCATAAATAACATTGCTGTAATTCTGTATAGATTATAAATATTCTATTACAATTACATTTTTAATAAATGAAATGAATGCATTTGTGCGATCATTGAACTTATTCCGCTCTAATGGATTACGATTATTGAACTCTTATCGGCAGAAACTATTAAAATTATAAAATCGTCGAGGCGTTTTAAATTGATTAAAAATCGGGTTTGAATAAATAGAGAATAGAAATTGAGACTGTGAAATATCGAACTTAGTCAAACAATGCCGCAAAATGCGAGTGTATTTTGTCATTTCCATGTGACACTTTATCATCGACAACCTGAATGAACATGACATGAAAGACCTGGCATTTGTAGAGCCATTCAATTGAAATCAATTCAAATAATTAGCGTTAACAATTTGAGTCTGGGAGACTACTTAACATAGGCTTCGTGTCTTTTTTTATTTATTTTTATTTTTGACTCTCTTTTAATAGAATTTTCGCATCATTGCATCCGTAAGATTGTTGCTAGTAAGTGAAATGGGTCACGTGTGTGCGACATGTTCATTTTTAGATTGGAATTTAAGCATTATTGCCATTTTACCATTTGCAAATTTTTGATTTAGTTTAGATAGACAAAGTATCGAAAGTCTAGACAAATGTATCGTTAATCATACCCACTCGACTGTGACTGAAAGATAAATCTACACCAGTGGTTCCCAGCTTGGAGGTCATCGCCCTCTAGTCAGTGATCTTTGATTATCAGGAGGGAAATAAATAAAATGGCGTTGATTTGGGGGCGATGAGTATTCGAAGCGGAAAAATTAAAACAGTACTGCTACAAAAGGTTGAGAGCCACTGATCCAAAACAAAACTACATAAGAACATGCATTATTTCTGATAAATATTCACAGTTTATGGGATAGCAGCATGAAATGAATAAAAATAAAATGATATTCCGTGCACAGCTATTTGAGAGAGTTTTTAAATAGGTTCCGCTGACCAACTTTAGTATGGTAAAAATATAGAAAAAAACGAAATCATAATAATAATACCATTTGATGCAATGCTAAACAAGTTCAAAGTCCAAATTTTTTTATCGCAGCTCTACACACACTTAGGAAACAGTTGCGATGGAAAATTAAAAAAAAAAAGATAATTATGTATTTTCATTCTCAACTACGCAATTTGCTTGTCTTTCTCGCCGAATTATTGATCTTTTGAAGTACAAAGGGGAAAGAGCGAAGTCCTTAATACGAGTACTGGAACAAAAGCCCATGTAAATTCACTAAGAATACTTCGTACTTTTTTCTCCATATTAGAGATTCCCTAAGAGTGCCTAAACGTACCGGGGAAAGTTAAATTGTGATATTTTAATTATAAATTTAAGCAAGGATTTTTATCAGGAAATCATATTTCTATATATATAAGTATCTTCCATTCTTTTGCACTTTTTGATGGCACTTCTTTTCCTCAAATTTCATAAATGCATTTTCTAACGTCAATTTTTTTAATAGAATTTTTGTCTCACGGATCAAAGCGGCCCATTAAAATTTTTAAATTAATAACATTCTTTATTTTTCCCATAAAAATTATATATTACCCACTAATATATATTCCCTAGGAATACAGTTATTTAATAAAAAAAAACACGAGCTTTGTTGTACCACAAAGCCTAACGTTTTACAATTAGATCGCAGAAAATCATTCAATTAATTAAATTTTCAGAGAATTTTTTGCATGGCTTTAAAAGACAATATAGTAGAATATTGTATTCATTCGAATTTTCTATGAATTCCCCATCAAATTGGGTCGCAACTCAATGAACGACAATTAGAATCAGACAATTTAGTTTTTTCCCTTAGGCTGAGAACACACGAGATCAAACGAAATGAAACAAAAACAAAACCGAAACAAAACGTTTTCAAAAACAACAGTCCATTGTGTCTTATGAGAGTGAACACACCAGATTAGTCAAAACGAAACGGTTTGGACTAAGAAAGAAAAGCGCTTTTCTTGACTAACGAAACGAAAACGTTTTGTTTCGTTTCTTTGATCCGGTGTGTTCTCAGCCTTAGAGTTCATACGCTTAATTGACAAACCGGAGAGCTCGAATTGCAGAATAATTTTCACAAAAAGCCGCACGCAAAACTTTTCGCTTGTGTGTCCTCGTGTATAACTGCTTTAGTAAGGTCAAAATAGTCCCCTCCCCGCCGAAATAATGTTCTTCATGCGCGCCTGATTAATTGAAATTGTACTATTCTATTTTGAGATGTTTTGTATGAATGTATGGCACCATACGTCATACATGCCGTATGAGCGATAGTAATCAATGCAACGTTTAAATACGTATACGTGGGGTAGTCCCGTTAAATGATACGTTTTTTCTCTACTGCTATCATGGATGCCGCATGTTGATGATTCAATGGTGCCAAAAATGAAAAAAAAAATAGGGTATATTTCCAGAGAAGGAGAACAGAAAATGGATTTTGTTACGCAATAATGTGAATATGGGCGTTGGGGACTGAATGGAAGCAGTCGAGAAATGGACACGCCACACCGGTATATGGTAAAGCTGAATACGAATTTTATGAGAACCTGCATGAGGACCACTACTATTTACACTCGATACACTTTGTGTCGAGGGTATATTGCGTTTGTGTGGTTGTGTGTAACACCCAGAACCAGTCGAGATAGACCATACAAAATATATATATAGAAATGATCAGCGTCACAGGAGATTCGATTTAGCCATGTCCGTCCGTCTGTATGTCTGTCTGTATACAGTTTTCTTATCGAAGGAGTTGAGCTATCTTGAAATTTGGTATGCGTACTCACGGGGACATGAGTAAGAACAAGTTCGAAAATGGACCCGATCGGACCATTTTTAGGGGTGCCTCCAGTACTGTGGTCACAAAAAACTCAAAACTGCCTCAAAATCGGATTTTTTCAAAATATTTCAATGAAACTTAGAATTTGAGCGTATATTTAAGACTTCCGATTAGAATTTAAAAAAATTGGAAAAGTGGGCGTGGCAAAGCAGAGCTTTTAATAAAAAAAACTGAACGAAATTCGGTATGTGGGGACCCTAATGGCCTTAAAAACCTCAAGAATATTCTTTCTTAATGGTCCTGTTTTTTTGGGTGCAGTTCAAAAATTATTTCAACATGTGTGTCTGTTTCGGGCAATCTATTGTCAGGCTCGCCTGACTATAACAGCCTTACATGTTTTTCCTATATGATCGGTAGAAAATTATAAAGAAGGCAATACTTTGACAATGGCTGAACATAACTTAAGTTTAGTTAAGTTAGGCCCGATATTACAGTCTATACTTAAGTTAAGGAAGCTTGAAGACTTAAGAACACCTTAAGTGTCTAGCGGTTTAACAGTCAACTGTTAAAATGCTTTACAGACTTAAGCTTTACTTATGTGCTGAGGAGACCTTAAGTATGCAATGTAATATCGGGCCTTAGTTTGTTTAGTGTTCAGAGCCCCAAAAGCATTTCATATGACTCGTACAAAAAGCTAATCTAAGGCAACCGTTCTTTGATATGGAATTTAAAAAATAACCTGCTGTAAAGTAATTTATTAAGTTTTTTCCTTTTTTACATCAATTTTAAGCAAATCGACATGAGTCGTTCCGTTCAAAAAAAAAAAAAAACAATTCTTTTGTCTCGATAATTTTCAAAACCTTCGTTTGATAACAACCTTCGAATCTTCCTCTCTTAAGGTGGAACAATAAGCTTCTTTGACGAAATAAGACCACGTGCGGGTACACCCGCTAAATCGGATACACTATATACAAAATGCTTCCGAGCCAATCATCATCGGTGGGAGTTTTGGGCGCCTTCGAAATGTCTGCCAAAGAAGGAGAAACAAACAATGAAGGACCTTTGCAAAAATCAATTTGTGAGGAAAACGCGAATAACATTTTTGATAGATCCTCCTCAACGACAGCAATCACTGGTTTCGAAGTCTTGAGAAATGAAGGAAACGGCGACCAGATGGAAGAGGTTATGATGGATACATCAGGAGATTCAGGAGATGAGTTAGAAGTAAGGGGAACGCCACTAAATCACAATGGAATCAAAATCGATGAGACACAAATTGTCAGCGAAATGTTTGAGTCCAATGCTTCCACCAATGGAGATCTAATGGAATCGTAAGTACTTAAGCTAGAGAAACTATCGGCCAACATCTGAACATCTTCTTTCTTCAGACAAAAAACAAGTCAAATGCGTTTGGCTTTTGGAGTCCTAATGCGTCTGGTTCTGCCCATTGCTAATGGCGTTGCACGAAGAATCTATAGCGTTCGTGATATGCGATTCTTACGGCTGCTGAAAGGCATCGCTTCAAGTCGTCAGGCATTGATGAATCTCATTGCTTTTGCAGCAAATACAATCTCAATGAATCTCTCATCAGTCCAAGGTGATTAGTTTTATTGAAGCCAAATACAATATACAATTTTCGGCCATTTTGATGAGATCAATGCTTTTAATTCACAGTTTCCCACCGAATCGAGCCGATTTTAAGATTAATGAAAATACGTCGACTTCGTCGTGAGCTTCAGGGAATTTCGAATGAGCCGATCTCATCGCCCACGGATCATCTCGCCTTGAATTTCCCACTTCATATCGGTAATCCAACGGGCCCACCATTACCTACACTGACTGAGCTACCCGCTCAGAAATGTTGCAGTCTTGAAATTCTCGCTGAGCCAGCGCCGGGTGAGCCAATTCTTGCCGATATAATTTTCATCCATGGCCTACACGGTTCGTTGGCTAATACGTGGAAGCAGGGCCTCTGGAAAAACGACCGGCCGCCAGTGCAATTTCAACGTCCACCAAAACCACCAGTACGTCCACCAAAGCGCTCCAGAAATTCCCGCTCGACGTGTGTTCAAGCACCGCATAAACAGAAACGACCACGTTTCGAGCAGTTCTATATGTCATCCTTTGACCATGAAACGAATGATGATGAAATTCCTGAACAGCATAAAAATGAGTTCGTTTTTCTCTTTCTTTTTTTTAGGGGAATTTTTCCAGCAATGATTAAATTTTTCCTTCTTTTCTTTTGCAGAAAATTTGCCCATCTCTTCGATGAATCAGAAGATTTTAATGTCTGTGATAGTCTTGTACATAGATTTCCAACATTTCGTATACGAATGAATGACGACGGACGTTTATTGAGTGCTGAGATTCAAACCGTGCTCACCAGTGACACATCCAGTGAAAATAGTCAATATTCCAGTGATAAAAGCGATAGTATAGATTCCAATTCGTCCTCGAAAGTGCAACCAAATGATCCAAATTATTCGAAATGTTGGCCCAGAGACTGGTTGCCCTTGGACTGTCCGGGCGTGCGTGTTATAGCGGTCAATTATACAACGGATCCATATCTTTGGCGTCCACTATGGAAGCAGAGAGAGTCACGCACCAATCTCATGCAACGAGCACGTGAGATGGCTGAACTGTTGACCGAGCAGAGCGTGGGTCATGGACGACCAATTGTCTGGGTGGGACATTCCAAAGGGGGTCTGTTTATTAAACAAATCATCGTTGATGCTTGGGAAAGTGGACGTCCGGCGACGGCTCCTCTTTGGCGTTCGACGCGAGGCTGTTTCTTTTATTCGGTTCCGCATCGTGGATCAAATTTGGCATCAATTAAGGCACCCTTGCTGAGGCGTTCCGTGGAGCTGGTTGACCTTGAGAAGAGTAAGCTTTAACATGAAGATAAAGCCAATTGATCGAGTATTTATCTCTGATGTGATTTTTTTTTTTTTTTAACCTAGACAACAAATATCTTTTGGACCTACATCGACGTTTCGCGGGTCTGTATTATTTGGGCCATTTAAAAGCGGAGGTGTTCAGTTTTGTGGAAACAGCAATGACATTCATGGCTGTTCTATATTTACGAATCGTGGGTGTAGATTCGGCGGGTAACTATGGCTAAAAAATATGTCTATGCAAATAGTTTGAAAATTTCGATCTCTTGATTTTTAGACCCCGGTTTTGGTAATGTTTGTGGCATACGTCTAGATCATCGTGAGATCTGTAAGCCCCGAAGTCGTGATTGCATTTTGTACAAGGAACTTGTGAAAATGATAAACAAGGTTATAAGAAATTAATATTAGTTTTTAGAGTGCTGTTAAAAATGTGATCATATTTATACATACGTACATACATACATACCTATATATTTATAATCGTTAGTGTTTTACAAAAAAAATAAACCGTCAAGCAGAGAAGTGGAACCAACGAGCTGTGATTGTTCAGGGATAAAGCGCGAAAAATAATTATTTCGAATTCATAAAAATTACTTGACAACGAAAATAATTTGTATTTCAATAGCGAATGTATCACTACTGGCAAGATTGTGGACTTGAATTTTCGAATTTAGGTACGGCTCAAACGCAAGTCAAAATAAATGTTTTCCACACAAAATTTCATTGAATTTTTGCCTAAAACCAAAAGAAACTGAATTAAAAGTGCAATCTTCTGAAAATTAGTTTTTGCCAAACCCACGTCAAATGAAACAAATTTAAAATTTGGCCGAATTTTGCGATAACAACGTTTATGGGCCATTTCCAGATTTTGCTTTCAAAAAATTTTCCAACATTGAACTGAAACGAATTGATGTGAATATTGTTGCAAAATCCTAGACTATTACAAGATATCTCCAGCATTTATTGCAATGCGATGATTAATTTCTAATAGGTATTGTAATTTGTTTCATATCAAACTGTAGTGGTACTCATGCAGCTTCGCAAATGCCTTCGCAACTCTTCCCATCGAAAATTTTCATATATTATTATTATTCAGAAATTACAATATATTCTAAAAAAAATACGTAACTTGTATATTATGAGCTTTAGCGACTATGGTCTTAAGCTAAATTTTTTCATATAAATTTTGACAGTTGTGTGACAAATTTCTCATTTCCCACAATTTGCGAAGCTGCATGAGTCCCACTAGTGTTCTCTAAAATTTCGAAAACTGCCACTGCCGACGCACAGTGTAACGAAGAGGGACAAAAAGGAAAAAATCGAAGTACGAGATTTAAAACTTTTTTGATGCAGATTTGTTACATATACTATAATTAACGGAGAACTCAAAAGGTTTGGAAAATAATAATTAATGTGGTTACAAGGCATAGTCAAAGTCAAAACATTTTTGATATGCGTCTTTTATTGCTATATTTAGCTTTTGTGACCTGCAAATTTAAAACGCTATAACTTTTTTTCCTTTCTCCGATTTTAAAACTTTGCACCATTTTTAAGGGTTTTTTTATATTTTTTTTTTTCACACCTTAAGAGAAGAACTTTTTTTGTTTGAAAAGTGGGGATTTTCTTCGAAAATCGATGTTACCCAATGAACCAAGAAAAAACCCAAATATATGGGTTTGCGAACACCGGAAACACTAAGCACAGTTGACAGTTGACAGAAAAGGTGTATCTCAATATGCGGTTCGATGCGCATCAATCCGTTTTTGCCATTTTTCCACCATACCTAAACAACATTTGGCGAGAAAAAAAAACGTTTTCCGTTGTATCGAGAGTGGGCGGTAGGCGTGGGTGATTTTAATAAAATTACCCAGAGGTCTGTATTTCACCGTAGTGAAGCACTGTAATAAATTTCAACCATTTTCGTTGCATACATCCCATTTGGTAAGAAAAAAACGTGGCCGATTTTGATGAAACTTTGCTTTTTTTCAAAATTGGGTCAAAACAATACCATGTGCCAAGTTTCATTATTGTGCGATCACTCCTTCTATTTTTGTCCCTAAAATGTATGGGCTCGTTACACTGTGCGACGCGTCGTTGTAATTTGGGTTGTATTGTAAAACACTCTTAACCCTCTAATTCCTGGCTCCGTCTCTAGACGGACTTTTTTCGAACAAATTCCCAACAAAAAAAAAATATAATATAATCATTTCAGATTTGTGTTTTTCTACCCAAAATTAGTCATATCTGAACTTTTGATTGAAAAAAATCAATTCTTTGATGTGTTCAAATAGACCAAAATAAATGTCGGAGGAAATAAGTTTTATTTTTAAGTAAAAAAATAAAAATCGATATTTGAATTTTGTTTTTAAACGAAAAATTAAAATCTGAATATTATGGTTATAATTTTTAGTTTAAAAAAAATCTCAAGTTGAGCAAAATGAAAGAAATTAAAAATTCTAATGAGGGTAATCCCTTAAAAGAGAATATAGGTATTGAAAAATCGGAAGTGTTAAATTTTTCATACAAAATTGCATTATTTAAATTTTAAGTCTTCTTCATTTACATTTCAAAGTTTTCGAGGCAAATAGGCACACGTTTAAGCGAAACCTCCTAATGATTATTTTTAGTCCCTGGAATTTTCCATTGAAATAGAAAGAACTACGAGCATAGAATAAAAATAAGAAATAATGAAAAACCAAGCTCTTTCATTATTTAAATTTGCACAGCTAATGGAATATTATCTTTCCATTCGCGGACTATCAAATCCAGTTCTGAAATTTTACTTTTCTATGAATTAAAAATAAAATACAAGAATATGTACAGCTGTTAACCTCGAAGAAGCTGGTCACATTATTCGTTCAGCGCATGTGAGAGCATGGTTGCCGTTTACTGAGTAACAACCGTCTATCATCGATATTTTGGTAGCACGCTATCGATAGTTAAACGATAACATCGCGGTATCGAATTTGACATCAAAAGTTCACAATATTTTTCCACCTCATCCGTCAAACTTTATATTTTCTCAAAACAAAGCCAATAAACAAGAAAATGCCTCATTGTACCTTCATGATTCTAGGCTATGTACGGTCGGATTTGTTCATAGAAATTTCGATAGTTTGAAAAGTCAAAACAATCGATAGTTTTGCTAATCAAAAAAGTCTTGCAGCTCTAGTGCCTCCGAAATATGAAAACATTGTGAATATTTTTGTGATAAACCTTCCATCCGACTGATTGCCTAAGCAAAAGACCTGAATTTAATTAAGAAATTGCGAATAACGGTAAGATAATATATGTAAGCCGAATAAACTACATCGGGGAAAAGCAAAAAAGCCGGCTTTACGAAACCACTCTATTCACGCAAGCTAATACCTTGTCTACACGGCCCTTTGACGTGTGTAAACTTAAATTCTTAAAGCTCGTACAGAATGGCAAAGGAATTCATTGGCGGAATTGAGGCTCAATATATTTTATTTCCACGAACGAATGTCAGATTGACAGATACCATAAGGCGGTAAATTTGAAGTCATATATATCACCTGTTTGTAGCTTAATAATATTAATATTCGAACTCAGTATAACCGTTCTCCATATTTTTCCGATGGAATCAGCTGCTTATGTCGAAATTCCCTCGCAATTTATTCAACACGAAGAAATTCGCTTCAGCGCCATCTGTTGACAATTTTCAAAGTAAGCGCAACGTCAAATTCATTCGCTCTTTTTTCACTCTTGTGAAGGAATTAGCCGAAGGAATTAATTTGACTTGTAATTTCTTTGCATTCCGCGAAGGCATTGTCCCATACATTTTTATATGGAATGTCAATCAGTTTTAATACATCGCGCTTCTGTTCGTTATATCAGCTGTTCGAAGTTATGTGTGTTAGGCCCGACACTACAGTGCATACTTAAGGTCTCCTTAGCACTTAAGTAAAGCTTAAGTCTGTAAAGCATTTTAACAGTACAAATTTTAAGTGCTCCTTAAATAAGTTTTCAAATAAATTTAATGAAGGAATTTTACTAACTTTACGAATTCGAAAAAAGTATAAGCAAAAAATATAGGTTTTTCAAATGTTGCCTACCGAAAACAATTTTCGTGAATTTTGGATAAAAATTGACTGTTAACTTAAGTATACACTGTAATATCGGGCCTTTGTCGTCGTTCATATTAGACGACAAATCACCAGCGACACCGTGGGTTTTTGGCGAAAGACGCACGGGGAAGAGAGAAAAACGCATCCCCGATCGTCCCTCCGGGGACCTGCAACCATTAAACCTACTTTGTTGCCTAATGTGAACAGCGACTTAAGAAATTTGAAAGCGTATTAAGTGCCCGTATAAACGCGTTCTTCCTCAGTTCGAATCATCTGTTTCATGAATTTAAGTACTGCTGTTTGGTTGGGAATTTTCCCAAATTTTTAGAATAAAGATAGAGCAACCTCTTGTTGGGCGGCAGCTTAATGGTTTGAAAAACCAAATTGCCAAATATATCGTATATATTCTTATGGTTTTAATGATAATTTTCGAATAAAGTGAAGTCGGTTGGTATTTTTGGCATCACTGTTGTTGTTGTGAACGTGAAGAAGTGCCGTTTTGTTTCAGTACATACCAACTTTTTTAATTAGGTATTGCTGCATAAAAAGACAAAAGCAAAGAAATTATTAAAGCAATGGAAGAGTCGAAGAAAAGAGATTTTTGGAGCGATCGCGATATCCGTTCGATGCTCTCAATTGTGCACGAGAAACACATATTGCAACTAATCGACAGCAAGACAAAGAGGAACAGGACGATTTTCGAGGATATCGCAAGTGAATTAAAGAAAAAAAATATCTGCAAGAACCACACGCAAGTTCGCAACAAATTCAAAAGCCTCAAGTCGGACTTCTTTAAGGCTAAGAGAAATAACAATAAAAGTGGAGCGAAGCGGCAAACATCGGAGCATTTTGAATTGCTCGATGAAATTTTTGGGACCCGTTCAGCATTTCAGCCAGAAAAATTCGATTTAATTGAGATGGATTACGAGAACTCCAATACTGAATATATCCTACAGGACTGTGAAGAGCCTCAAGCTCAATTGCAGACGGCCGAGGAGGAAAGTAATCTAGAGAACGCAACCAATGAAAACAAACAGCGAAGTTGCAAACGTACAAGTAAGCCGATTTAGTAAATACTGAACACAATCTATTAACCTTTTTTTTTTGTTTTTTCTTTTTTAGGGAAACAAGGTTACCATAACGTTGTCAAATCGTTCACAAACGACTGGAAAGAGTGCCAGAAAGAATTGCTTCAAAGTATAAAAGAGCATGACCAAAACTTGATGGAACAGCAAAGACAAAATCAAGAGGAGCTCTTTAAAAAGAGTATGGAAACATTAGAGAGGATCTTAGAAAAGGATCGACAGGAAACTTCAAAAATGCTGCAAGACTTTTTAAACGTAATACAACCAATGCAACCTTTTGTACTCAATCAGCCCAGCTTCAGGGAACCATCATCGCCAAATGACTTCTGTGCGACCGTGCCCAAGCTATCTCCGCAGGACGACAATGAACGATTTGTTTAATTATGATTTTTGTTTTATTTAATCGATTTTAATATAGCAACTCCCTATATTTGGTTTAGATTGTGTGAATTTCTTTTTTAAACCGATCTCAAAAAGTGTGGACAAGAATTAAGCTGCGCACTTTGGCTTTATCTCGTAACGGGTTCAAATTTCTCTTTTCTATCTAAGACAAAATTTTAGCCCTGGATTCGAACCAAATTGTTTTAGTATTAATTGATTCACAAAAGCTTCAAATTGCAAAAATCTAAAAAAAATTTTACGACTTTTTCACTTCTTTTTAAAATTTCTGGCCTATATTTCACCAGCCGGTAAAATTTTTATTAAAATTTAAGGGGCCCTATCCAGATCTGTCAGTTTTTTATATGAAGTTTTTCATTTCGGTTTCATTTCTCACAGAATTGGTCCAATTCAACTGGAGAGAGCCCCTAAAATAGAAAAATTATAGCTGATCAACTTTTTCGAAAACACTTGCTGCATCTGAGCGGTCTTTGATACCGTTTTTCCACTGCAAAGCTGAACGATTTTTATCTAAAATCAGAAGAAAAAACTCAAAGTTACCCTTTGAATATGTTCTAAATTTTTCATCCAGAATCTGCAGTCAAATTTTGGCATACATTCGATGATCTCAAAATTAACTAGTTTAGTTAAGATAGTAATCTTGAGTCGTAGGTTCCCAAAAAATGCTCTTTACTTTGCAATAAAACTGTAATTAATATCAATGATTGTTAATGTCATTTTCGTTTTGGATGGTAGCTCAGTTCCAAGCAGACAGACGAGATTATTTTAATTTTTTAAAATTCATTTTTTTATTTATTATAAAATATGTAAAACTAAAAATGATGGAGAATAATGCAAAAATTAAACACATGAAAACATATGGAGCCAGTTACAATCAAAAGCGCATTTGATTGAAACAGGTTCAATGTGTTTGGCTGTCTTGCATTTTTATGGGTATTTCTGTGCTATTAGAAACCAGATCTCAATCTCAATGTAAGGGCCAAAATTCTTTTTAATGCCTAAACTTCTGTCCCTGTCAATGAAATTAAGTTTTCATGAAGGAGAAAATCAAATTATGTAATAACAAATTAATTTTACAAAAAAATTTATTCATAACAAAGTAAAATACTCTAGTCGAATTGAAAAAAATCAAATATTAACCAAAACTCAATTTTGTTTACTCGCAAATTAGAGTAACATTGTTGTCATCTCTTGTGTTGTCTTGCCAAAAAAGACAACAATGTTACTGTAATTTGCGAGAAAACAAAATGGAGTTTTGGTTATATTTGATTTTTTTCAATTCGACTAGAGTATTTTAGTTTGTTATGAATACATTTTTTTGTAAAATTAATTTGTTATTAAAGGCTGGTCTCCAGTTCCCAAGGAATGAAAAACTCCATATAAAAAAAAGCCAAAGAAATGCTTAAGAAATATTTCTTCAAGAAATTTTCTGCATGCAGTCCCCAGTTCGGCAAAAAAGTAGTATATATTATTAATACGTTTTTTTGACATAAAATGTGCACGGTAACCCAGGCTATCAGCAGAAATAATTGCAAATGAATTGTTTCTTGGAGAAATTTTGACAAGTGAGGTAGGTCAGTTGTGATTGTATAGAAATAGTGCATCCATTTTTCGGGTTTTTTCAAAAAACATGGAGAAAAACCCCAAAAAAAACAAAAACGCTTAATAAATTTCTCAAACGCGAATAAACGCGAACTAATATCGCTTGTTAATGAGAGTAGAAGAATTTGCGCGCTTTTTATTCTGAAAGTTTATAATCGCGCCTTTTTAAATTCTGTGTTTCGTTTCACTTTTTGACACATGTGACATAGACCGATTGCCTCTGTTGCACTAAAAAAGTTCTGTAGTACTACTTTTTTCTCGGAGAAAAAAATGAAAATTTCTGCTGACATTCCTTACCGAACTGGAGACCAGCTTAATGTATTTTGATCCTTCATTGAAACTGAATTTCATTGACAGATACAGATATTTAGGCATTAAAAAGAATTTTGGCCCGTAAAACTAGTTTCATTCTGAAAGATTGGATGTTCGTAATTGAAGACTATTTTTATAAAAATTTTTAAGATGTTCTTGAATTTGTTTTGCATCAATATTTCCTTCTGCAGTTATTTCGTTTGAAGTGACATCGTGAGGTTGTGAAACTTCAATTTCGTTCTGCCCATGTTGCAGCCAGCTTTCAGAGAAGCTTTGCTGTTTTGTTTCCACAAAGTTGTGCAGTATTGTGCATGCCAAAACAACGAAAGGAACGAAATTCGAATCGATATCAATTTTCTTGGATAAGCATTGCCAGCGACCTTTTAATCTGCCGATTGCAATTTTCACAAATTTTTGCGCCGAATTTATGCGACAATTGAAAGAGTCTTTTTCCGTATCTAGACACCCAGTGTATGGCTTCAATAGCCATGGAAGTAGTGGATAGGCAGGATCGCCGATTAACATAAAAGGAATTTGCAGTCCATCAATATCAAAAAAGTGAGTTGGAAGTACTTTTGACCAGTATTTGTAGAGACCAGACTCTTTGAAAACAGTTGCATCATCGGTGCTTCCTGGATGCTTGACACTCACATCACGGAATCTAAAAACATTCATTGGCTATTCAACTAGAATTTGAAATGTTTCGGATATTGTCTTTCTTACAAGTAGTTATTATCAACAACTGCTTGCATATATATTGAGGGCCATCCGTTACGGTTTACGTAGTCCTGATGCTCATCTCTTCGAGTTGAAATCGGAATATGAGTTCCTGAAAAATATTACATTTTCTCGTCAATTGAAATTTTGTACTTTTCAATAAGTTTTCGAAAATTTTTCGAATCAGCCACAAGGGATGAACGTACTATTTACTGCTCCAATTATATTCGGTAAGTTTGTGATTTTCTGAAAGTCAGCAGCGATAGCTTTTGCCTCCTCCAATTTTGGAAAATATAAAAATTCCTTTCGCATTCGCAGAATTGCCTTAATTACCAGGCGAATATATTTGTGCACTGTGCTCTTGTGAATTCCAAACAAGTCGCCAACGGCACGGTATTCATAGCCAAATGCTAGCTTATATAGGCACAATGCGACCTGCTTGCGAACTGGCAAAGGTGTTGTCACAGAAAACTCCGGGCAAGGAAGAAAGGGTGATAGTTTTTTGCACAAAAAATCGAAGGATTCTTTGTTCATTCGAAAGGACTCGTAATAGAAATTTTCGCTTCCACTTTGATCCAGCATATACATAAAATTGTCTTGCCGCTCTCGTCGATGAATGCTCCGATGTCGCGGAACATTCAATTTGAAAAACATTTCCGGCAGACTACTCTGCAGAGCCAAAATATCTTTTAGTTCAGATTTTATGGTTCTTGAATTCGCTAACATTTGACGCTGAATATTTAAAATCTCTTCACATAGGAGCGTCTTTCTTCGCTTTAAGCGTTGCATCGTTAAAAAAGTCACTGAATGCAAAACATGATTTTCCATAATAATTTCTATCTCGACCAAGAAACAAACGCTTTTAAAATAATGTTTTGATTAGATACGATTTCACATATGGTAGCTATAAACGCTTGCATTAAAAGTGGGCTACAATAATGCGAGTTTACTCGATACTGGTTTTAGTGTGTTGGCAAACAGTGCTGCCACTCTCTTGTGTCTTGCTTTATTAAAATTTTATTTCTTATTTAATATTACTGACAGACATATGGTGTGAAGCATATAGGTTTCACACCATATAGAACTGTAGCTGCAACTCTACATAATTTCCTTGTAAGTCTACACACGTCCCGTTATTCGCGGCTCCGCATCAATTATATAATTTAAAAAATTCAACCTTTTTCCCTTTTTCGCGGGAATCATGAAAATTGAATTATTCCCACCACTTGGCACTACTGAAATTCGTGAAACAGATGTTTCGAACCGTACCGACGAAGAAAGCGTTTACACGGACACTCAAGGTGTTTTTAACTTTCGCATTTTGCTGGCATGCCAAATGATTTCGTTACGTTTTCACATGCGTTTTTAGGTAACACCTCTATTTCATTAATTATTGCATTCATTCAATCATTCATTCATTCATTTACCAAAAAAGAGTACTCTGAGGTTACTCGAAATGTGGCTGATTAAAAATGTTGAGTTCTTAATATACTTATGACAATTGATTAGCAACAAGTTGTCTCGAAGAAGTGTAGTCAAAAAATTCCACCAACTCGTTGATATGGGACAATTGATCTCTAATTAACCACAAGAGGTCTCCTCGTGAAGCAGTTAAATGTGGGACTGGTTATTTTTCAATGACAGCTCAATGTTAAAGAAGACAGTTTATGGCATTGCACTATGGGCCAGGAAATCAAAAAAGCGGTCAAAACTCTATACAGCCCGTAATTTCCCAAAAAATGTTTGATAATATGCCAGTTCTAAATGTTTATGGGTTCGATGATTCTGATTTTGACCTCGGATTTAAAAAATTCAAAATGGCTATTCCAATAAGGTGGACATGATTTTTAGAAATTAATCAGATCACCAAAATAAGTAGCATTGTTTGTCAAAGTAAAAGGGAGTATTCCTCGTATTTTTCTGACTAGTCGAAAAGTAGTTGGAGAGTAGCTGAAATTACTGCAGGTAAATTTCAGTATAGGGTCATCAATCATGAGATTTTTTTTTAATTGCAAAAAAAAGCACAAAAAATGCAAATAAATCGAAAAATCTTATCGGCTTATCGGCATACACTTTAGACTTTACGTAGTCCCAAACGAAAAAGTCTAGAGGTGTGATATCACACGATCTTGGTGGCCGAATGTCGAAATTAAAAATCGTTATCGATTTGAAATGGTGTCATGAAATCGACTCGATTTTGCGTGTTTTCGAAAAATATAAAGCAAACATCCGAAAAAATTTTGTTATAAATAACTTTGTTATATAATCCTGCTGTATATATTGAAGTATGAGTTGTACTTCCGAGTATAAAATATAGAATCTTATCTATGCGATCTGTGATTTGTCAGCGGACCAGGTTCAGTGTACTCTCTCCTTGCGGACACTCCTCTTAAGCGGACACTTCTTGGGAATGCTCTAGCATTTCTGCTTCTGAAATAGTTGCCTCTTAAGCGGCCACCTCTGTTTAGCGGACATACTTTTTGGTCCCGTCTGTGTCCGCTTAAAGGAGAGTACACTGTACCTACAATTTTGTAAGAGATTCCGGACTATAGGGGGTCTTAGGCAATACTCTATGATCCAACAAACTCAATAGTTCGATACTGCCCCGCAAAACGTTTGTCAGATTATCGGGGGTTCACCGTATTTATTGATTTAAAATTATGTGTTTGGAGACAGTCGGAAATCGTACATGAGGAAAGGCGATGGCAGGGCTTTAAAAAATGTTGGCACCTTATTTTTTTTCCTGAATTGTACAACATTTCAAGAAAATAGTGCTAAAATTATAACGAAGATACAACGTTCCTAAGTAAGCGGCCCGCATGCTACATGTGAGAGATAAAAAAATCTTGATTCAATTTTCTGGAAAACAAAATTTTTGAATTCACGGAAAACCATCCCCTTAATAAATAAGACATACAGTCAAACTTCCATAACTCGAATTTTCTACAGCTCGAACAGAATCGGGTGGCAATACCGAATGTTGTATATACAATTTCGTTTCCCTAACTCGAAGTCTGTATAACGCGGAATATTTGTATGGAAAATGGTTCTTGTATCCGAAATCCCGTTCCTTTCTTTGGAACGTTTCCTATATGCGAACCTCGTTTTGCGTCATCGAAATTTTCTATTTTCCGCCTCCAATCGTTTTTTGTTCACAAACCAAAAGAAAATTTCTTCGAAAAATTGCAATCAAAAAATTATTTCCATTTGGTCCGAATAGCTCAAACGATGAAAAATCCCCAACGTTAGCGAATGCATTCAAAATTAATACGTTGTTGACACGGCCTAAACAACCGCACTAACCGTTGTACGTACACCCGAAGCGATGCCAAAAACATCAATTTCATCAAAAAACATTAATTGCTGTCGTCTGTTGCCCATTTTCCTTTTTGACATAGGGATCCCATATACCCATATAGCCACCAGCCACTGTCATAGTCATCGTCATCGTCACAGTCACAATCATCGTCACCATCACCTTCGCCATTGCCATTTCGGTTGTAAGTGCTTTAGTTTCTTCTTAAGTAAAAAGAAAATTCTCAAAGAGAGCTCTTGATTTTAAGATGGATAAGAATATTGCTCATTAGACGCCGTCTTGTTCTATCGCTGCTGTGTTGTTATTTGGCACGTTTTCTTCGGTTGTCACTCGGAACGAATTCGATTACGATTCGTGTTGCTCAATTGTGGCCGCCGAGATTCAGTTGGATTTCGAACTTTAGCGCGTGCTGTCGCCGTAACGCTTCCTCAACGCCGTAAGTCGCATATGGCAAAATTCTCGGCTTTCGACTCGTGATATTTGTTCTCGCCGTGATCATTGTCTATTTACCTGATCTGAGTGGTGACAACAACAACAACAAAATCGCCTTACTTTGCATTTTATCTTAAGGTAAACAGTGCGTCACTGAATAACGCTGGCAGATAGCGAACAAACGCCGCAAGCGTCTCAAGCAATTGATCGGCATTTCAGACACAGAAACAAAAAAAAAAAATTACATTAAAAAAATATATTATGTATGTATAAAAAAAACAAGAATAAAAAATAAACTAAAACGCGCTCGGCTAAATTAAAATTTTCAAAGACATTCCGCACGCATCCAGCGAGTTCGCCTCTCCTCCCAATTTCATTTTTTTGGGATTTTTTCGAGTTTTTATTTTTATTTTTAATTGAAATTTTATTTTGGGTTTATTTTTGATTTAATTTCGTATTGCGGGAAGGTATTTTTAATCCGAAAAAGACTTCCACCAATTTAGAAATCGCATTTATCATTTTTTTTTTCTTTATCAGAAATCAACAGCGGCACTGATGGGCGTTACGCGCCGTTATTTTGATTGAAATTCGAATAATTTTTCTTCTGATTTTTCTCACATTTATTGTATATGTATATATATATATATATATATGCAATATTAATCGTGGGTAAAAATCCGTGCGAATATTAAAATCTATTAAGTTTATTTATAAGTCCACGGGTGTGCCACTAACTGATGCGAATCCATTTTTGTTTTTGTTTTTGTTGCAGTTTTTAGAAAATAAAATCAAAATGACTTTAAAATCGATCAAATACAGTGCCGGAAAATTGGAGATCCTCGATCAATTGTTACTGCCGGCACAGTCGAAATATATGGCTGTAAAAGGCGTCGAGGATGGCTGGAAGGCCATTAACAAAATGCAGGTGAGTTCAGTCAATTGAAATGTGAAGCAAACGTCTCAATTGTTTAAAAGAGCTGATTACAGCTGGTCTAGTTAGGGTCGTTCCAACTGCAAAAGGATTGAATGTTTTTGCAAACATTTTCCAAAATTAATTTTTCTTATTCTATGGGTCCCAATTTGTAAAAACAAACCGATGTGACAAACATTTTTGTTCAGAAAAAATTTTAGTTATTTTGTAAAATTTTGAGTTATATGTTCTAAAATTGATTAAGTGTAGTTATAAGATTTTGTCGAAAATAAAAATGTTTTCTTGACTCGTTGTTTTGTCTTTTTCAAAAGTGAACTGTTAAAACTTTCATCGAAATCGCGACTGAATAATTTTTCGATTTTGGTATAACTGATTGTTAATGCATAATTGTTCAATATACCACTGTGGCCAATATAAGCACTACAAATGTACTCTTTCTCTATCTACGTCCACTGGCAAGAAGACAGAAATTATGGCAGAAATTTAAACATTCGAAATCTTAGACCGAATCGAAGACTACGATCTCTATGCCCCTTCTTCCAATATGCTGTCCATTATGATATTTTAGCATGAATTTATGAGATGATACTACGAATCTAAGCTTTTATCTTACAGCCAATGCTACTTTTGTCGGGTCACAGAAGTTCTTCCTTGCAATAGCAAACAGAGTTATGCAAGGGAACAACATGATTAAAAAATGCTCATATAGCCAGGAAATTTTTGACTATAAAAATACATAACTACATAAACCAAAAGCCCAATTTATAAATATTTTAAGCCCAAGTGAGATTTTAAAAATATACGATCATCGAAGCTTTTATTTAAGCCAATTCTCCACTTTTGTGGGCAACAGAAAGTTTTTACCTTCAATTAGTAAAACAGAGTATGCGAGAGGGGGAACGAACATGAATGAAAAAATAGCCATAATACCCAGGATTAGATTTTTTGAACTATCCAAAATGATTAATTTATCCCAAAAAGCCTGAATTTGAAATTATTTCTATAGCCCAAGAGGTTTAAAAAATATCATCATGCGCCAGCTTATATATAGGGCCCATGTGTTTGGAGAATTTCAAGCAGATGTAGACAAATTCCTTTTTGCGAGTGGAAATATCCTCAGGGAAAAAATTCTTAGGGGAAATTCATTTAGTCCGTTGACTCTTTTTAAAGGCCTTCAGGTATTCTGATTACATTTTATCGTCCATCAATATTGAGCTGAGTAGATTGGAATTATTCATGTTGCTTGCTTTTTCATGGGTTAAATGCATAACACTGCCACCACAAGACAAAAATTAAATGTTGATGTATATAAGGATATCTTCATCACGGGAATGCCAAAAAAAAAGTAATTTTTCAACAAAGTGAAAAATAGCCAAATTAAACAAATAGCTAAACGACAGCGCTTTTCCATTTAGGCATTTTCCACGATTGAGACAGATATAGCCATTTTCGGCTTTAAAATACAATGAATCCCCAGTAATCCCTGTACTCCATGTCTTTTACTAAGGAGTGTCATGGAAATAGAATCGATTTAGAAAAAGGTCGAAATTAAAAATCGATAGCCGCTTGCAATGTTCGCATGAAATCGACTCGGTTTGGCGTGTTTTCGTAAGAGTTTTGCCGACGTTTCAAAAAATTGTAGGTATAAGAAAGCGTGGTGTTTAATTAACTAAATTTGACATACACAATAAAGTATGGTTTGTACTTCACAGTATAACATATAGAATATTATCATTCAATCTGTAATTTGTCGGTTGACCAGGTACAGTGTATGTACTGTACTCTCTGCGGACACTCCTCTTAAGCGGACACTTCTTGGGAATGCTCTAGTATTCCTGCTTCTGAAATAGTTGCCTCTTAAGCGGGCACCTCTTACTTTTCGGTCTCGTCGGTGTCCGCTTAAAGGAGAGTACACTGTACCTACAATTTTGTAAGAAATTCCAGACTATAGGGGGTCTAAGGCAGTACTCTATGATCCAACAAATTCGTTAGTTCGACACTGTCCTGCCAAACCTTTGTCGGATTACAGGAGGTCTACTGTACAACACTTGTAATAACATGATCCAAGCTTCATTGTATATTTATGAGAGTTACCTTAACCGTTTCTACTGTGCTAACCTTACACAAAGAAAAATTCAAATTGAAATTTTTTGAGATCAAATCTTTGATTTGAGACTGCTGTTTAGGTACCTATTTCAAAATTATCAGTGAACAGAAAATCTAAAAAACAACAATTGGGTGACTTATAGGGTAGAGGTACGCCAACATATCATCCTGGATGTTATGTGGTACATATATTTACCATCCGGGTCGAAAGGGTTAAAGCAATTGCGTTTCAAATGATATTATTTTCGTTCAAAATTTAAGAATAATGCACTTGAAAGATTCCCATTTCCCTTAATTTAGAGCTCTTTCGCAAGACCAAGAAAGACTTTATCATATGTGACAGTCAAACATGCGGTCGTCGTCGGCACATGTGCTCAAACAAGTAAAGATTTTATTTAATGAGTTATAACCTCTTGGCTGTTCTCCGAAACTCAAACAAATGATAAGAAAAATTTGATATAAATAAATGTTTAAATAACGCTTTCAGAGCACAAAAACCCAAGAGTCATCGCGTGATAATTTTTATTTTGTTTATTTTTTCGGTTGCCTCTAAACATTGAATTTTTTCTTTCAATGGGGGCACTCATAACGATATCGTTAATAATTTTTTTTTTTTTTTTTGATTTTTCATACAAATTTTACTTTTATTTTACATAAAAAAAAGAATAATGAAATATTAAAAAATATCAAAAATATTATAAAAAAAAGAAAAAATAGATAAAATATCGAGAAAAGCCATATCAGTGTGAATATCCCCAATGCCATTACGTTGGCGCTAGAATTTGAACGTAACGAATAAAGTTTCGTGTTTCTTGTGAAATTGTTTGGCTCGTTTGCAAAATGGACGCATAATAAATAATCTTGACATTTTTATTTTGTTCTCTTACATGAATAATCACGTGCAATATTTATTTAATTTGCGATTTTTTGCTTATCGTTAAAAACATTTTCATACGATTGAGTAGCTGCTTTATTGGGGACAGGAATTTCCGATTGATTTGTTTACACAGAGCTCGGCGGAAATCAAATTATTTGATTATTATGCCGAAAATTCATTTATTTTATCATTTTTGTTTACAAATAGAATTCGCTTATCTCCAAAAGAACTATTTGAATAAACAATCAAGGTTAACCTATTCGATCCGAACGCTGGAGCAACACTTTGAGACTTCATTTCACAAAATTTAGTTTAAAATAGCACAATTTTGACACTAACCCATTTACGTCCGCTGTACTCAAAAAGACACACGCAAATAACATTGGGCGACATTTTTGAGGTCATCGCGTGTGCCCTAAGATTTGACTGTAGATTCTGACAGTCCTCGCTGAGTATAGCAACGCCTCACTCTTATGTAGTTTCGTCAAGTTGTATCTTTTTGTGGGAAAACGGTATTAACCCTCTAATGCCAAAATTTTTTTTTCACTGAAAAGCTTTGATAAGACTAATTTCGGGTAGAAAAACATGAATCTGAATTTATTAGGAATTTTTTTTTTTTTTTTGGTAATTTGTTCGAAACCAGTCCGTCTAGAGACGGAGCCAGGAATTAGAGGGTTAAGGAGCGCTCAGATAGAGTTCGGGTACTTGAAGAAGTTGTATAGTAATCAGTTTTCTATATTTGCATAGCAAAATTTTCAAAATATTCTTATTGGTATGGGAACTATGCGCTACAAAAGTTAAAAAGGGGTGAAAATATCGTAAAATTTTCCAGGTTTTTGCAATTTGTACCAATTAGATGGAGTTTTGTTGAATCGAAATGAACTACAAATATTTTGTTCGATTCCAGGGCTAAAACTTTGTCATAGATAGAAAATGAAATATTGAACTTGTTACGAGATATAGCCATAACTAAGTGCGCAACTTAATTCTCGGCCCCACGTTCTGAGACCGATTTTAAAACGAAAAAGAGACAACTTGACGAAACTAAGTATGAGGCGTTGCTATACTCACCGAGTACTGTCAGAATCTACAGTCAAATCTTAGGGCGCAATTTTCGTGTTGCACTGTGTAATTAAAAAAAAAAAGCTTTTAATAAGGTCTGGTTAGGTTTAGTTAGTGTGGCTGGCACCAAGGAGGGTGGCACACTTAGGTCTCACACATTGTCCTATTGTGATACGAGGAAATAATGGGAAAACAACGAAAAACAGAAAAAACGACACCACTAACATCCATGCCCGAGCTGGGAGTTGAAACCCGAGCCTCTAGCATCGTAAATTGGTATCTCAACCAACTATCAAAGGCTCTATCAATGCGATCGATCGTCTGTACCTGTTTGAATGCAGCACCTGGAAATGGGTTACCCCATTTAAGTTATAAACATACACATATGAATTTCTCTTTTGGAAAAAGGACTTTCGCAGGAATTTTTTCGGAACGCATTTATTAAATCTAAGAATTTCAAATGAAAGTCATACTTTGGCATTCTCAAAAAACGTAAAATTCAAATCAGTCAGGGATGTGGATCCTTAAAGATAGCCCCTAAGATATCTTAATAAGTTCCTAATATATCTAAATCGAGCTTTGATTTGAAAATCAGGCCGATTCTAAATATTTCCGGGGGGTTAACAAAAATCTGCCATTCTAAGCACACTGGAAAAGTGAATACAAAGGATCGAAGTATTTTGAACATTTTTAGGCAAAGGTTCATCACATTTTTTCACCTAATGGCGCTTAGATACATTTCTTTTTTCCATGGGGAAATTCGTTTAGAATAGGTCTGAAAAAGTTTGCTGCCCGGAACTTTGGGTAATACGATTTTATGGTTAGATTCAGGCCCGAAGAGAGGAATTTGGGTCCCTCTAAGTATTGTTGAAAGTACGACAAAAAAATAAAATAAAATAAAAAAAAAAACGTGGTTCGGGTATAAATTGAAATCTTGCAAGGGCAGAAAAAATGAATTCAACCTTTTCGATCCGAGAAACTTTTTCTCACAAGCGGAAGCACAAACAATTTGAGAATAGTCCTTAATTTTTTTAACGAAGTTCTTTCGTTCCTCGAATAGATTGTACTTATCCTTTTATGAGGCCAACATTTAAACAAAACAAGTAAAGGAAAATGATGACCTAATTTTTATTTCAATTCTTAAAAAAAAAAAAAAAAACTCCCTACAATTACATGCCCCCCACGAAGGCGAGCATAATGCAATGCCAGCCAACGAAGTTAGCGCTTCGATAATGGAGAAAAAATTGTCGACTGTTCAATTCACTTAACGTAAATGATCCGCATTTCCTCATCCAACAGGTCCGTGGTGCACCAGCGATTGCAATTGTTGGCTGTCTATCTCTAGCGGTGGAATTGTTTCCCGAAGAATTCGATTCTAAGAAATCACTTCGCCAAGAGATTGAGGGAAAATTAAATTACCTAGTATCGGCGCGACCGACAGCGGTTAATATGAAAATCGCCGCCGATGAGTTGATAGCATTGGCGAATGACATAACAAAGGACGATGCAGTCAGCGTGCAAGAGATGAAGAAGAAGTAAACAGAATTTATACATATCGACCCATATATAATTGTGATGGAAAAATGCATTCATTATTTCAGATTTCTTCTCGCTTGCGAGGCGATGCTTCAGAAGGATATCCTTGATAACAAGGACATCGGGGCGAATGGTGCGGCGGCCATTTTGGAAAAAAATGGCACTGCACCAGTGCGTGTACTGACGCATTGTAATACAGGTTCACTGGCGACAGCTGGTTACGGTACAGCGCTTGGTGTTGTACGTAAACTATACGAATTGAATAAGTTGGGTTGGTAGTTGGAAAGAAGAAATTCATCAAAAAAAAAAAAAAAAAAAAAATTATTTTTCATTAAATTTCGATTTTCCAAAGAATCTTTTATTTAAATGAAAATTTCCCCTTCTCCTGCGAATAGAGCATGTCTACTGTACCGAGACACGTCCGTACAACCAAGGAGCACGTCTTACCGCATATGAACTGGTACACGATAAACTTCCGGCCACACTCGTGTTGGACAGCATGGTAGCGGCGCTACTTCGAGCCAAAAACATTGCCGCAGTTGTTGTTGGTGCAGATCGGGTGAGTGAACGAACATATGCAATAATGTCGATAAATAAATTGACAAAAAAAAAAAACAAAGCAGAATTTTTATTGATTTTATTTCGCTGCGCGTATTTATCGCGTGTCTTCTATATTTAGGTTGCTGCCAATGGTGATACAGCTAATAAAATTGGCACCTATCAAATCGCTGTCGTCGCGAAGCATCACGGTGTCCCATTTTTCGTCGCTGCTCCGTTAACATCGATAGACTTGCAGATTCCAAGCGGTGATCATATCATCATCGAAGAGCGTCCCGATCGAGAAATGACGCATGTTGGGGAGCACAGAATAGCTGCGCCAGGTGAGTGATCTCTCATAGCGTTCAATATCAATTTTGTTTGATCAAGGAAATAGCGATTAATATCTTCTCATATATAAAATTTCTCGTGTCACAATGTTAGACATTAAACTCCTCCGCAACGGTTGGACCGATTCTTTGTGTGGATATCGGGTAGGTCTGAAGACATTTTTAGGGCTCTTTTCTTTTACTTCAGTAATTAGCTTCCATCGGAATCAGATGTGCTAAGGCCCTAAAAATCGGGATTTCGCACTTAAATAGTATTTTTATGAGCTTTTTAAGTACCTTAGATGCGTTCGGATCCTTTAAGTATGTTGGAGAGAGTTTTTCAACTTTCTTTTAGCTACAAATTATCCTCAGACAAAGGATTAAAATTTTGCTTAGTTTAGGAGATATAGGACAAAACTGGCGAGAAGAGCCTAAAAATCGGGATTTCGCACTTAAAAACTATTTTTATGAGCTTTTTAAGTACCTTAGACGCGTTCGGATCCTATGAGTATGTTGGAGAGAGTTTTTCAACGTTCTCTTAGCTAAAAATTTTCCCCACACAATGGATTAAAATTTTGCTTAGTTTAGGAGATATAGTAAAAAACTGGCGAAAAGAGCCTTAAAAATCGGGATTTTTCACTAGAAATATGACCTTTATGAGCATTTTAATTATTGCAGACACGTTCAGATCCCATAAGTATGTTTGGGATAGTTGTTAAGCTTCTTACCGGCTACAAATGTTTTAAAGATAGTATGGGAAAAATTTGGATTCCCTTCAAGCTATGCCCAGAAAAGTAAAAAATTTAAATTTTTTTGGGTATTTATTTTAAAAAATATTATAAATTTTTTTTAATGAGTAGTTTTTGTTTTATTTGTGTTCAATAGACCGTTAGCTACAACTTTGCCAAAGACACTTAACCGATATCTCTAAGTCTTACGGAGCTGTTGAACAAAAACTGATGCTACCACTTTTGACCAAAATCAGCAAGGCTCGCAATGTTTAGGGCTCCATAAAATCAAAACGCCTGCTAAAACTCGCGAAACCCAGCTAGGATTTTACTCACCTTTGGTCATACAATCAAACCTATATAGTGGAATCCCACTATTTTTCCAAAACTTCATTTTTGTGCCACAGTGTAATAAATTCTACCTCAGATATATTATAAATCCTTCCAGTCTTCGTATAAATCAACAATTAATTTTCTTTATATTACAGGAATAAATTGTTGGAATCCTGCTTTTGATGTTACGCCTGCATCGCTTATAACGGGCATCATTACGGAACGTGGAGTTTTTAGTCCGAATAAGTTAAAAGAAGAAATCAGCAAACTATTGAACATATAAATATGTGAGGGTTTTTTTAAATATTTTTTTTTTTTTTGCTTTTTAGGGTTTTAGCCCTTTTGCTATTTTGTATTGAATAATTTTTTTTTTATAGATTTTCGGAAGCAGTAAGGCTTTTTAGCGTATTTACTATTAAAGTTTCTAAAATGAATTTATTCGCTAAGTTGTAAAATTTGAGAATGTACAATGCTTAATTCAAAAAAAAAAATCTGAGTGCTTTGAAAAGTGAGACCAAATGAAATACTTTTTGGATTTTTATTTTGGAAACCTAATTTATAGAAAAATTCGATTTGAAGAACCGACGTTAGGCGTCTAGATATGCGAATTTGAAATCAAAATAACAGCCAGGAATTCAGGTTTTTCAGCCCACAGCCAAGGAAAAAACTCCCTAAATCCCTTTTTGCATTGGCAGATTATCCAGAAAAGAAAACAGTGCAACATTGATTTCATATTATTTTCATGGTTCGGAACCATTTGCGTTGGGTTGAAAAATTTCGTGCATACCCAAAGGGTGATTTTGCGTTTTTTTCCTCCGATTTTGTGGTAAAAATCGTTCAACTTTGCAGCGGCAAAACGGTATCAAATAGTGCTCGGATGCAGTTCGTGCATATGAAGAAGTTGTTAAGTTATAGTCTTTCTATATTTGCATTAAACAATTTTGAAAATTTTTTTATTGCCTTGGGAGCTATAGGCCATACAAAATAAAATATGATAAAAACACATCAATTTTTAGGAATTTTTGCAATTTGCACCTACTAGATAGAGTTTTTTCGGGTCGGTTTGTACTAAAACTATTTAAAATGAGTTCAGAGCTATAAATTGTGATAGATAGGAAATTAAAATATTGAACGGATTACGAGATATAGCCATAAGTAAGTGAGTAATTTAATTCTCGGCCCCACTTTTTGAAGTCTATTTAAAAAAAAAGTAGAGGTGACATGACAAAACTGAGTATAAAGCGTTGTTATACTCACCGAGCACTTTCAAAAACAGCCGTCAAATTTTTGTTTACAAAACATGACCTCGAAAATGTCGCACAGTGTTACACGATTTTCCTAGGACATCGCTGTACAAAAATTCATTGCTAACGTAAGGGGTAAATTATGTTAAATGTTTAACTTTCTTTGCTTACCTTTTCCCGTCGGGGAATAAGTGCAAAATCGGGTCCAGTTTCAAACTGGTCCAAAAGGGACTAGTTGTAATCATTAAAAAAAATTTTTTTAGCGCCAAAATTCTTAAAATTTTTCAATATAAGCACTACCAAAGCACTCTTTCTCACGGTCTGGCCCTGATTTATGGCAGTAGTTAAATCGACTGTTTAAAGCCCACTCTGGAGGACAATTGCCTTCACTAATTTTTGGGACCAATGCATTCAGCACACACAGGGTTCTTTTCTTTCTGATTTACCTTGGCTAACAAGCGCCACAGGATGGCTGATTTTAACTAAAAAACGAATCTGTGATTCCGAACAATCTCCTCATTCAGTCGGGTATAAATAAATTCCTGAGTGATCATTTAATAAAATCAAAAGCGATAAACTAAAGTCATCTGGAACACCACCTAGTGCTGCCATGAACACGCTTTTCGAACGAAACGTGTCGTTCTACTTTCGTGCAAGTAGCTTCAGAAACTCATTGTATTCAAAAGCTGCACAGAAGAATTGAATAAATTTTTACCAGATGACCCATATATGTATGTATGTAGGTACTTACATATAAGAAGCATCTGTTTTGTAAAAAAAAAAAAAATCAAGCTTGAGCTTGTTATAAATTTGAGAATTTTCATATCACTGGCTTAGTTTAACGAAACGATTCACTTAAATATGAAGAGGATATTCATTTTACAATGTTTGGCGGCAGTCCTCCATACGTTTTTATTGCTTCTTTCGCCTAGGATAACAACAGCGGCAGGTGATTATGGAGTAACCACTCGAATGGAGCGATTGAAAATTGTGTTTTAGTAAATGATGATTTAATACCGTTAGGTAACGACACAAGGTACCGGAATATGCGCATCCGTTTGAATAATGGTAGCCAAATCGGAGGAAACGAAGGCCGTGTGGAGGTATCACTCGATTCTGGCGCTACTTGGGGTACCATCTGTAGTTCGCGATGGAGCTTTCGCGAAGGCAATGTTGTTTGTAAGCAACTTAATCTAGGATACGCTTCGATGGCCAATCAGAGCACACAGTTTGGCAATCGAGACCGAAGTCCATGGAAATTGGTCGGCACCTTGTGCAGGGGTAATGAGAAGAAACTATCGGAATGTTTCCGTGAATCGACATACCCGAGTCATTGCGATAGCCGAAATAAAAATGTTGCCAACGTACGCTGCTCTAGGCTAAGTCCCGATTTGACATTGGGATTGCGAGAGATCGAAGAGTCAGTGCATCTAGATGCAGTACCGTTGTCCAGATTAACATGCGCCATGGAAGAGAAATGCCTGGCAAACGATGCTTATGTCATACGAGAGACGCAACCGAATGCAGTACGATTGCTTTTACGTTTCGCAACGAAGGCGGAGAACGTCGGGAATGCTGATTTTAGTCCATATGCGAACTATGATCAGTGGCAATGGCATCAGTGCCATCGGTAGGTTTGAGAGAACGCGCCTAAAGATGGTATTTCTAAAGATGAAATGAAAAAATCTTTGTTGGTTTTTTTTTTTTTTTGTTTCAGCCACTACCATAGCATGGAACACTTCGCTAGCTTCGATATATATAATCTAAGATATCAGAAGTTGCACAGGGTCACAAGGCATCGTTTTGTTTAATGGATAGCACGTGTAAGCCTGGCATAAGTCCCAGATATAGTTGTGGAAATCGTGCTCAGGGTATATCGATTGGCTGTGCCGATGTCTATACACCTAATCTCGATTGTCAATGGGTGGATGTTACAACACTTCCCATAAATCGTTACTACATTCTACGCGTTGCCCTTAATCCGGAATACAAAATCGCCGAATGCAGCTACGAGAACAATGGTGCCGAATGTATTTTATATTATACGGGACAAAGAAACACCACTAGAATCACAAGTTGTACTCAAGCGCCTTTGTGGTTTCGAATTTAAAGTCCTTTTTTCAAGTCTAAACAAATACCGACATTTGAATGTATTAAAGTTATGAATAACATCAAATTCCTCTTCTTTTAAAGTATCACTTTCAAGGGAGACACTTTGAAAAAAGGTAGCATAATTAAAGGGGTTGAAGCATGGACGGATTTTTTTTTAACTACATCGTGGGCGTCTCCCAGCGGCAAAATTCGTAAGACCTGAAATATTTCTTCCATTATTTCTTGATTGAATATTAAAGCATTGAATTCTTGTATGAATCATTAATGGGATGAAAAGTTTAATCTAGAAAATCTTGTGCTGTAGATAAACTAACTAAATTCTGAAATTTTCGCTTACGAGGTAAGCGAATCGGTAATGCACGAAATTCCAATCACATCGATGTGTGTAAAAATAAGGCATTCCGTAAGGAGTTTTTCGCATGAAGTTTCTGTAGAAAAATTCAGATTTTTCCCACTGGTCACCTTTTATCTTACTAGACATGGCCGATAACCTGTCGTAAAGGATAGTGCCTCAGATCTAAGCTATAGTCGTAATTTTGTTATGATTTATAACAAAATAAATAAATAAATAAAATCTTACTATACAACGATTTAGGATCTCTAGAGTTTTCCAAAAACACTTTTGTGGTCTATATTGCGAAGGCAACATATACGGGGCAACATATATCGATTTGTTAAACTTACTTACCATTGATAAGGAGGTATCTAAATTGAAATCATATGAAATTAAGGCGTGATAACGGCACCTGTAGCAATGTATGAACTCAGAGATTGTAGCGTTTCTTCATCTTCGTCGTGGCTGATAATGCAAAACTCGAACACTGTTACTCCCAAAAATCTTCGGAGTGAGGAAATCAGTGTCCCGTTGGTAGCGCAACTAAAAGTAAAATAAGGTTTTAGTAGCTTGATACATACATCTAAGAAATTTTAATATAAAAAAATAATAAATAAAATTAAATAATAAATAAATAAATAAATAAATAAATAAATAAATAATAAAAATAATAATAAAATAAATAAATAAATAATAAAAATAAAAGACAAAAATAAAAGATAAATAAAAAGAAAATGGAATAAAAAAACTAAACACTCAGGGTTGTAGTCTTCAACTCTTGTTAAGAACTTCGGAATTTTAAATTCTAGAATATATTCTTTTATTCTTCATGCCAATTCAACTCAATGGGTGCATTCAGCGGACTAAACTGTTCCGGGAACTGTTGAGTAAAATTCAGCTGAACAGTGCGCTACCGATTGAGCATTCGTAACATGTTGACTGAGCGGACTCCATTTTCGGTTGCGAAATTTGTTTAGGTACTTGTTGAACGGCAGCTGATTCAAAAAACAATATTAAAAAACAATAAGACAAAATATATGAACAAAATTTTAAGTAATTAAAAGAAGAAAAAAAAAAAAAGAATGACGATTAGGTCCACAAGAGTGGCTAATTTTACTACAATATTTTTCTTGTTTATTAAATTCTCTTTGAATTATTTTTTTAAGATACTTTTATTAAAAATTACTCGTCTAAACTACATATTTTATATAAATTATACAACTACATTCTAATGCAAAACTTTGCAGCATAATTTTGTTATAACGTTTATTTTTTTAAACCATTTGTTCATTTATTTATTTATTTTTAATGCCACTCGAGGAGGTCATTTATTTCAAGTTGATTTTCCGCATAGTTTTATATGTAAAATATTAAACTAAATGGCACAATGTATATTTAATTTTCTTAATAGTTTATATTTAGGGCTTTTTTTTTTGGTTTTGAGAATTTTCGAAAAAATATTCGAAAAATTTCAATTTTAGTCAAATAAAAATGAGTCGATGTTCGATGAGTTCGAAAAGCATTCAAGAGAGTATATCAATTAAATTGTTTCCTGGTTGAATGAAAGAAATAATTAAAAAGTACATTTTTTGCTTTACAGTTTAAACATAGAAAGTATTTTAGGGGCGAGCAAATCTTTGAAATAAATAAAGGGTGCTTTAGACCTTTAACAGAAATACCGAATTCGGTCGGTACGGTCATCCAAAAAATTTTAGTTTGATGAATATTCATTAAAAAATTAATTAAATTTTTTCTTCATTTAAATGATACTGAAAAAAATTGCAGTTAAAAAACAAAGTTCGAAAATCAAAGAGCAGCGCGTCATTTGGTAGCAAAAGGGGGACTTACGGGACGATTTTGGACCGAAATCCCAACCGTGGATATAAAAACTAAGTAAACAAGTAAATAAATAAATAAATAATTAACTGAATGCGACACTTGGCAACATCGTTTGGAAAGCGACATAACAACAGCAATTAAACAGTTTAAGGGTGTTATACTGTAAAAAAAAAAAAACGAACTTCAACCCTGCGTGGTGTGAAATGAAATAAATATGATTTTTTTCAATGAATTTATATATCGCTTTACACAAAAAATATTACAAATAAAAAGTCTACATTTGTTTGTTATTGATGTGCTACTTTTTTTCATTACATTTTTTCTTATGATAATATTGAAAGAAGTTTTTATTTAATTTTATATTTGACTTTTTTTTTTTTTAAATGTTTTTGTGCATTTTCCCTTTACTTATTCAATATTTTGTCACAATTTTGGTGCCTATTGAAAATATTTATATGTATATGTATGTTTAAGCCCTTTCAGGGATGTTTTGCTTTTATTTTGATACAATTATTGGCTTGCTGTATAATTACGGATGAAAAAACTTTCTTTTGATATCGAACGTTGTTCTTACGAGCTCTAAAAACCGATTTCTTAAAGTTTAGCAGAATTTTACAAGTAAAGCATTTTTAAACGTTGTCTTCTTTTTTTTTTTGTTGCTCACCCGGAAATTGCGATTGATGGAAAATTATTTATGCTGAGCAATTTCGATGGAAAGAAAAAACGTTTATTTATCACCTTTTGAGGCAAGTAGAAAGGCTTTACTTGTCATTAAGAAGGCCTGGGACTATCCATATTCAAAAGTTTAATATACAATTTTTAATCAATCGTTTCAAGCAGTAAAAACTCATGGCAAGCGAACAAATTTTAATCATTTCATCGTGCCAACGATGTAAAGAAAATTATTTTTCAATCAATTTACTTTTTTCAACGATTAAACGTTTAAGCATAGTTAGACAAATGGGGAGAGTGGAGTTTAGCATGTATATATATATATGGAACAAAAATAAGGAAAAGTTGAACTTTCCATTTAATATCTTTTTGAGTTTTTTTTTCTTCTTTTTTATTCAATCATCAAAATTTACGTAAGTTGCTAAAAAATATTTAGTTTTTTTTTTTTTGTTGCATTTACAATTTGTGCATCAATTTCTGAAATATTGCGTCTGAGTAAAAAATCATGTTGAGTCAAACAAATACACGATTTAATAATAATAATAATAATAAAAATAATAATAATAAATGTTTTTAATAGAGTCTACTATAAATTAAACTTATAACTACAAACTTCTAAAGTGTTGTTCTTCTGCTGATGCTGCTCCGAAGTAATTTAATACTTAGTCAACTAAATACTAAAGAAAATTTTTGAAGTTTTTCCTTCGCACAGAGTATCTTAGTTATTTTACTCAAAGTATTCTCATTCCTTTTTGTGTGTGTGTGTGTGTATAATTATCTCGAAACCTTAAGTATACGTTTATTTTATTTAGTTATTAATTTATTAATAAATATAAATATATATATATATATGTAAATGTATTTATATATACATATATATATGTATATATATATATAAAAGTAGCTTTGATTTTAAGCGTACAATTTTTTGCCTTACGCACAACTGCTAACTGCTTGCCTATCGGAATTGTTCTATCAGCTTTCAACGGTCGTTGAAGATACACTGTGACTAGTGGTCAAGAGATGTTCTGGAATGGGAATTGGCTGCGTTCGATCGGGTTGCTTCTTCTGAAAAGATTAATATAAATTGATATATTTACAATGGTAAGTATAACTTTTGTATAGTTACCTTTCTTCGGAATGGAAAACAGCCACCTTTATCGGGTTCGGGTATTGCATTCAATAGCAAATCCGGTGTGGGGCAGTCATCTGTACCAAAAACATTTAGTTCGCGGAAACATTCGGTTTCCATCATTTCATTTTGCCACGATATCGAGACGGAGCCCGTATTGAATTTGCTATAAAAATTCGTATCGGAATCGTCAATATTGACGCCTTTAACTGTCGAAAACTGTTCAATATCGAGCACATCTTTGGCATAGACAGCATGAGGCTATAAATTTATATTTATAAGAAAGGACAATTTTTACTATAAATACGCATATATTTATATATATATATATATACAGCCCGATTCTGAATATTCCCGGGAACGAATTCCCGGGGAATTTACTTTTCTCGAGACTGAAATTGTCTTTTTTTTTAAATAGATAGGGTAAAGAGAATTATGGGTATGGGTCAAATACCCAATCCCCATAAAATTTCTCCCCCCAAATATTTGAAAAAGGAGAAGTTTACTCTCGAGAAAAGTAAATTCCCCGGGAATTCGTTCCCCGGGAATATTCAGAATCGGGCTGAGAATATATTTAAAGGCGAAATTCTTACATCCGGTACAAAAGGTGGGTCAACCATGCCCGCCTCAAGGCGTTTCCAATTTATGCAATTAAAAAATGAATGCAGCTTCACTTCGCGCGCCCCGTAGCGTCCGTTCCGGCAACCTAATCGCAATTTAATTGATTTCGCTAATAACTGTTGGCACAATGATTTGGCTTCATCGCTAAATTTACTTGAATACTTTTCAGGTTCTTCCTGCGAATGGAATTTTAACAAAAATTTACATTTTTCATTTGAAATTACAAGAACACACACGCAGAAACACACGCAAATACCTTAACACGCCTATCGACTTCCTCACGTTTGACCTTCTCTTTCCGCATACGGAACGGAGCCTGCCCTTCAATCATTTCGTAAAGTAGACAGCCGAAACTAAACCAATCCGGCGAGAATGAGTATTTTTCATTATCAATTACCTCGGGTGCCATGTAACCTGAGAACAAAGTAAAATAAATTTAGAAAGAAGAGAATTTTTTTGTTTTACACGAACTTACCCACGGTACCCACGCGTCCGCGTACCATTTCGCCCTCGGGTATTTCAACAGCCAATCCTAAATCGGAAATTCTTACATGTCCATGATCGTCCAAGAGTATATTCTCTGGCTTGCAATCACGATAGACAATGCCCTGCTGATGTAAATGCTCCAGGCCGCAAACAACTTCGGCAGCATAGAAACGTGCCCGTCCCAATTCGAAGCCCGGCTCCCCGCCCATATTGTATATGTGAAACTTCAAATCGCCACCTGAAAAGTTTAATCGCCCATTCACTTATTTCTTTTTTTTTTCTATTTTCCTTTTTTTATTTATTTTTTTTTTTTCTTCTTTTCTAAATGCTGGAAAAATAAAATGTACACTGACGAAAGTCTTTTTTGTGATGTGATTTTTGTGTAGTGCTCACGCGTTTCAATACGATTCGACAGCTGTCCATCCATGCAATTGATAAATGGAATAGACATGTAACTCAAACACTCACACGAGATGTGAATGCCAAGCCCGAATGATGAGGTCTTCAGGGAATGAGAGAGGAACTTTTTAAAATTGGCAAGCTGTCTTATTTTTATTTTTACAATTTCTTTGATCAGGCGAAAAAACAACGAGGAGGAGGAAAGAGCGTGAAAAAATTTTTTCTTTGAAATTTAAAGTTCGTTAAAGAATTGATGCGGCTGAGAAGAGTGTCTCGCTCTCTCTGTCGCTCTCTCTGTCGCTCTCTCTATCGCTCTCTCTGTCGCTCTCTCTGTCGCTCTGCTCTCTCTGTCGTTCTCTCTGTCGCTCTCTCTGTCGCTCTCTCTTCGTCTCTCTCTCCTCTCTCTCTCTCTCTCTCTCCTCTCTCTCTCTCTCTCTCTCTCTCTCTCTCCTCTCTCTCTCTCTCTCTCTCTCTCTCTCCTCGTCTCTCTCTCTCTGTCTCTCGTCCTCTCTCTCTCTCTTCTCTCTCTCTCTTCTGTCTCTCTCTTCTTCTCTCATCTCTCTCTTCTCTCTCTCTGTCTCTCTCTTCCGTCTCTCTGCTCTTTCTCTCATTTTCGTCTCTCGTCTGTTAACGACACATAATTTTCTTTTTAATAATTTATATTTATCTTTCCACAACTTTAAAGAAACCCGTTCAATACTTAATTTAATAATAAGACGTATACGTAACGTTAAATAACATTGCTCATACGTCGGGTACTTAAACATAGAATACATATAGATTGCGAACGATTCCACGACCTTCCGAATTAATATAAAAATTTTATAACATTTCAAAAAAAAAAAACGGTCAAGCTGTTTCAGAGGAGCATGGTCACAAACCCAAAATGCCTTTTTTTCACTTCAATAAATGAAACGAAAATGAAAAATATAGAAAAAAAACTGTGAAAATGTTAAAAGTCAAAAGCTAAAAATTCGTGTTATCTGCCAATAAACATTATCAAGAGCTCTTAACTTAAGCTATAAATGGATATCAAATTTTGGGAGCACGAAAAAGAAAAACCTTTGTATTTGATTTTCCATTTTCTTTTGTTTTGCCATTTTTTATTTAGCCTTGGATTTTGGTCATTTATTTTTTGCGGTTATTGCACTGAAAACGCGGTCGGCTTTTTGATTTTTTTTTCTTGACAATTCTGTCACACGCACTCTATGAAAGCTAAGCTTCTCCGCTTGCCAAATGCGATTTTGCGAAACGTTATGGCTTATCATAACAGAAGAAAATAAAATAAAAAAAAATTATTTATGCTTTTCTCTATCTATATATAGTATTCATATGGGAAGGATGAGATCAAAAACATTATTCTTTCCTTCAATGGAAAATATTGCCATAGAAAACAAAAAATAAGTGTTGGAGGGAATCATCGAGACAGCGTTGTTGCAACATGAACGCTTAGGGGAAGATTAGATCCCAAGGATCTATATGAAGTGCAAATTGAAAGATAACATTCCCCCTTGGATGTCATAATTTAAGTAGCAAAATACAAACGTAAACATTTCAGAGAAATCAATATTTCAAAATACCTTAAAAACTTAAGAAGTTTTCAGAGCCCTGCTATGGGCGATATTTATAAAATAACATGTTTTCGAATACTTATTTTTCCTCCCACATACTTCCGATTCTTCTCCTTTTCTTTCGTCGTTACTTCTTTCAGAGTATACAACCTTTTCTTGGCGCATTTTAATTCACTTGATAATTGCCAAATATTATTATCACGTAGCGTTTTCAAAACGAAGGCTTGGAGAGGTTCCACAAATTAAGATTCTCCCCACGCAAAAAAAAAAATCCAACCTTTTTTCCAAATCTATCAAATTTCTCTTAGGCAAGAAATTCAATACATTTTAAAGCCCATCATCCACTCACATTTCAAATCTTCGAGCATACCTATGAAGGTCAGGATACTCTTAGATTTTACAAATATTATCCTTAACCCAATCGCTTTCACAGTTTTCTTTGAACTGGAAATTGGAATTTAACAATTACCTTTAATTTTTTAATGGTTATGGTTAAAAAGATTAAAGAAGGTTCCTTGAAAATAATGGATTACTTAAAAACTTTTTAAATTTTTCTAGATATGGTCGAACAATCTAAATATATGAATTTATAGCCACCCATGAATAGCATCGACCTTAAGCTATTTCAACATAAAATATATTTGGGTTTAAGAATTTCGTTAAAGCCGCCTTCTGACCTCTTCTGGCCATCATTCAAAACTATATTCATTGTAGACAAAGCAACGAAATACGAATGTATGTAATAAGTATGAATTCAATCAGGGTCAGTATTCAATTTCGGATTGCGATTGATATTCTTTTCAGACGAAGACAACTGGAATTGAGCGTTCGTAAATCATGAATGCGAAATTTAATCAAGTTGCAGCTTGTATGCGAAGGGCCCATGTACCTATATTGATATTGTCATTTAATGGATTTTTGCCACGAATGACAGAAGTCATTAAATTTCTTTATACACACACTATACGAGGCAAAAAATGAAAATGAAAATGAAAATGAGAATAGCAATTCAACAAATGGCAAAAGCACAAAATCAGAAAACATTTTCTCATATATGAAAAGAAGAGAATTTCCCAATCAATTTCTTCGATTCTTTTTCAAAGGGACAAGCAATGACACTAAGCATATATGAATTGTTAAAATTGATTGAGTTTTTGATTAAAACTGCCCTCAATGGGGAAAAAAAGAAAAATAAGGCTGAGAAATTTTCGGAATAATAATCACAAGACATAGCAAAACAATTAAGGGTGTTATAGTCAGGCGAGCCTGACAATAAAATACCCGACTCAGACAAACATAATAAATAATTTTTAAGCCGCGCCCAAAAAATAGGACCATTAAGAAAGAATATTCTAGAGAATTTTAAGGCCACACATACCGAAACTTGTTCAGTTTCTTTATTAAGACCGCTCCTCTGCCACGCCCACTTTTCCAAATTTGTTAATTCTAATCGGACGCTTAAATATACGCTCATATTCTAAATTGCATTGAAACATTTCGGAAAAGTCTGATTTTGGGGCAGTTTTGGGATTTTTGTGACAGACCCTAGTACTGGAGGTACCCTTAATAATGGACCGATCAAGAAAATGGAGGATGTGTATGGCTACAAAGGAAGCATAAGTTCCAACTTTCGTTCAAGTCCGATTTGAAATTCGGATAAAGGACACAATTTTCGAAAAACACCCTTATGCCACGCCCACTTTTACAACTTTTGGAAATCACATTAATGTCCAAATGTGAAATTCCATCAAAATATCTTGAAAAACTCAGGTTTTAGAGCAGTTTTTGGGATTTTCATAACAGGCCCCAGTACTGGAGGTACCCCTAAAAATGGTCCGATCGGGTCCATTCTCGACCCGACCTTACTCATATCCCCGTGAGCACGCATACCAAATTTCGTCAAGATAGCTCAACTCCTTCGAAAAGAAAACTGTATACAGACAGACGGACAGATGGACAGACAGACGGACGGACAAGGCTATATCGAATCTCCTGGTGACGCTGATCATTTCTATATATATGTATTTTGTATGGTCTATCTCTAGTATCTCTGGTTCTGGGTGTTACACACATCCACACAAACGCAATATACCCTTCACACAGAGTGTTTCGGGTATAAAAAAAAGGGCTGAATTCTATGTTAGAAAGCTTCAATGCCTGAAATTATTTAACCGTATGAATAAGACTTCTTATTTTTTTTTGCGATTTTTATCCCCATGAGAAGTTCGCTTTTTTGGTGTATGATATTGATATAATGATATTTCATTTTACTGTCGTCTTGTCGTTTGCACTGTGTCACTGTTAATTAGAAGACCATCCACATTAACAACGGCACAAAAGATCGAATCGGTCCAGGGAAATCTTTTGTTGTTATTGTGTGATAAAAATGAATCAATTGATTCTTTAATATGACATATAGTCTGAAGTCTATACAGCTTTTTGAAGAGGGATATCTATAGTTTATAGTCGCATCCAAACGGCGGCCAAAGGAGATATCCTGAAGATCAAGGCTCTGAATAAATAAAGCTTAGGAGTGAAACCACATCAGCCGGACTCTCAGTCAAAAAGGATTCCAGCATTCTACTGATTTCCAAATGGTATTAATCGAACCCATATTTTAACAATCATTCGATGAGTCAGATTTAGTTCTATCAGCCGAATTTGGATTTTGGATTTTCACGAATTAAGCCGGCTACTAATCTGAGGGCGGTATTTTTTCCTAGCAATATTTTCAAAGCGGTCCACAAATACTTCTAAAAATCTGTCTATCGTTTGAAGCAACAACAAAAATCGATCATAAAGAAATTTAGAAAACTGGCAGTCTGTCAACCAAGCCACAGACAAGAGATCTTCACTCAATTTCAACCGCTTGATGGATTTGCTAATGCGTTTGCGGGTCGCTTGAGGCACGCTTTCATCGTTCCCTAGACCAAAAGTTAGCCTCTAACTAAAGACATTAATTATTCTTCTAGAGTCGAGACACATGCTCGTTGCTTTCTATCGTTTAAATCATTAATATTACAACTGAAACCATACTTTTGATTTAATTACAATTTAAGTAACATAAATATACGTTATTGCCGTTAATAAAACCCATTATCAACTATTTAGCCCCAATTTTAAGATAAAAATTAACTTTCATCGTGTAGGACAGAATTAACGCCCAATATATTTAACGAGAACGTTGATAAGGCGATAATAAATGTCAAAAACACAAGTTTAATTACAAGAGCGAACAGGCACAATTAACTGAACGCCAAACTGAATGCCTTTTCAATATCCTGTCAGAGAACACATAACGGGCTTGAGAGTAAACAAGAATACAAAATGAAGTCGAAATTGTGTTGTGTTTGTTGTGCTCTTTGGGGAGAGGGGAGGTGGAAAATTTCTGTCGTCGTTTACGTTCTTATTATCTTCTTCGTCTCCAACTTCCATCGTCGACGCCAATCGTGAAATTCGACTGAGAGCATACAACAGAACACAACACAACAGAACAGAACAGAACCGAACCGAATATAGCATGATGCGATACGATGCGACAGGACGCAGCAGCTCGCTTCCTTAACGCACGCCCATTTAATTAAAGGCAACTTTGTATGTAAGCAATTCCACACCGAATTCGGTGTGCTGATGAGCTATTGCCGCAAGGGAATTCACATTACAAATTGGTAATTCTGTCGCCTCTTTTTCTGTGTGAGTTTGTGTGTCTGTGTGTGTATGTGAGTGTCTACGTAGAAAAGTTGTTCTTTAAAGGACATTACAATATGACTAGCTGCCACACCACTGCGAGGACACTGCGACTGCTGATGGCCGAATTTATGTCAAATTTAATCAAACTAAAGCGAAAAGATTTCACTGCCTTATGACATTAGGCGTTGAAAGGCCTTTTTCTTGATATTGTCCTATTGTTCATATTGTAGTTATTGTTATAATTGTTCTTATTGTTATTAGTGTTCTAATTGTGCTCATTGTATATAAATAATAAATTCTCTTTTAGTTTATTTACCGTTCATTATTGTCAGCACCAAGCAAAGTGCGTCCTTTGTCTCGTATGCGTACGCTAGATTTACAACGAATCGAGAATTGATCTTCTGAAGGATTTGCTTCTCGATGAGGACCATGGACTCGCCTTTGCGCTTTTTAATACGTTTCTTCTCTAGTTTTTTGCAAGCATACATCTTTCCGGTCGCACGTACCTGTATAGAAAGCGATTCGAAAGCGGAAATGAATACATTTTGTTCCCCCATTTCAAATCGAATTCAATTTTTACCTGACATGCACAGACTTCGCCGAAACCGCCTTTGCCCAGAACTCGATACATGCGAAAGGTCTTATAGGTGATGGGCTGCGCTTCAAGCCATTTAAATTGCAAATACCTGCAGTGGGGAAGGACGAAAAAAAAATTAATAAATTTACGAAATAAAGCCATAGTCCTTCAGTTCAATTTGATTTAGGTACGAATCTCAATAAATTCTTGGTAATATGAATCTCTTTCGAATAGGCTCGACAAAAATGCGATATGAAAAATCGAACACAGAACTAATCAGCGTCGTCAAAGACATTGTGTTGGGTTGTTTACAGTCGAAGGCCGGAGAGCCTAACTCGACTACACTGAGCGCCTACCCGCCAAAAGTTACATTTAACTCTCTTTTAAGCAGACACCTACGGGACCGAAAAAGCGGTCCGCTTAACAGAGGTAAAAGTATCCGCTTAACAGAGGTAGAAGTATCCGCTTAAGAGGATAGCATTTGAGAAACAGGAACATTAAGGTGTTCCCGATAAGTTCCCCTTTAAAAGAGGTGCCCGCAAACAGAGAGTACACTGTATATGACTGGGGTCGCAGCTGTCATGCTCAGATACATATTTGATCTCATGCATGGATAGATATATAGCTACAATCAAAATCCTTGGTCAGATTTGGTGCCATCCTCACCTCATCAATATCCACAGCCCCAGCGAGACTACCACAAGAAGACTTCCCAAAGACCGGGCACGACTAATTTGACCGTGGGGCTCTCCTCGTCCCCGCTGTACCATGTTAATAAGGTCATATGGATAAGCTTTCGTATTATTGCTACCCAGTGCGTTACACAACATACAAAAATTCTCGATGACGTACTGTTAAACGTTTGGCTAGGGTCCTCGGGTTTGCCAATAACCATAATCGTCCAAGGACGGGTCCTTCGCGGGAGCATTCTCATAGACTTATGATTTCGGTTATCATTCTCAAAGAGGGTTGTCTATCATTGTTTTTAGGAGGGTTACGTAATTGCTAAAACTATTTAAGGTAGAGTCTGGGAATTATCCTGCAGGGACTTGAAATGTTTTCAAAAAAAATTCAGTTATAAAATAAAGCTTTATAGCAATACACATTTCCGTCATAGACGGAATATAAATCGGACGGATGCAGGCATATAAAAATAAACTTCGCGTTCAGTTCTGGTCCATATAACATATAAACTTGGGCCTATATTGACAGAACTTCTAGTTCAAAGCTCCTACAAGATACTTCAAAAGAAAATAAAATAACTTCATCTTTATCAAACTCTTTTGATCTCACCTATGGAAATACATTGAGGTCTCGAACTCTCGGAATGGTTCACCGGCTAGAAACGCTTTGACGGCGGTCACGCATGGCTCAAAAAGTTCCTTGCTGCCGCTCTTGATTTTATCGCGTACTCGGGCAATGAGATCATCGTTTAAAACGTCTAGCACCAATTCGTCGTTTCCACTAATAAGTGATTTACGGCTGGCAATAAATTTTTTTGCTTTAGCTTCATCGCTGACACCACCACCACGGCCGACGCCACCGATTCCGTCGTCACCGACACCAATTTCGTCTTTTTTGCCACCCGTATTATCACCGTTGGTTGTAGTTACTTTTGGTGTTGCATTCTCATGCTTCTCATCGTTCCGATCGATGCAATCATCGTCGTCAACGTTATGATCACCATCACCGTTATGATTTCGTGTATCGTTATCGAGTTTCTTGTGCTTATTGGCTGATGTTATGTTGTTACTGCTATTATGCGTCGCGGTGGGGTTTTTGCAATTTTCAGTCTCTGTTGTTGATGTTGCTATAGCTGTCGCTGTCGCTGGCGTTGTTGATGTTGCTATATCTGTTACTTTGCAATTCGATCTAATCAATTCATCGCATTGTTCGTTTGCCGTTGATGCTGTTACTGCTGTTGTTGTTGTTGTTATACTACTACCAAGAAGGCCATTGCTTAGTTCTAATGGTACATCGATCGCTAAAAATCGTCGACCGATTTCGACGGCAATTTTTATACGATTCTCATCATACTCGACATCATATCTAATCAGATCGGGCGTAACAGCATGCAACATGATAATATGAAAATTAAGAAATCTTTTTGAGTTTTAGTACATTTTTGAGTATGCATTCATAACATGGGAGTATATATGATAGCTATTGGGTTGTTCATTGGACGTTTGTTATACAGTCAAACTTCCTTATAATGAAGTCGCACGGGACCAGAAAATCACTTCATTATATAGAAATTTCATTTTACAGAAATTATTATCAAGTGCACTGAAAGTGAAACGAAAAAGCTGTGCGTTTGAAATTATTTCATAGTAGGGAGAACTTCATTGTATAGACGTTCACTATACGGAAGTTCGACTGTAGTTATGAAATTGATCTCAAACATGTTTAGGATTTGAAAGGGGTTAAATATTTCGATAATTTTATGCGTAAAATTACACTGTGACACATTTTTGAGATCATCGAATGTAAGCCAAACTATAGTTTTTAAAATCACTTGATGTATACAACAACTACCTACATTTGGTTTAGTTAGATTTACTCAAGTTTTTTTTTTTTTTTTTAATAGATCTCACAAATCTTGGCCTAGAATTAAGTTGTGCAGTTTTGCAATGAAACATTTTTTTAATCATAATTTTTTGTTAGTACCTTATCTTCCTTTTTAGACCCCCGCCGTTTTCGAAATTCAACACTTTTTTTCACGTCTGAAAGGCCCTATTGTGCAGTGTCATATGGCTATATCTCGCGTTCCTTATTTTAATGTCTATCTTTGACAAAGTTTTAGCCCCAGACTCGTTAAAAATAGTTGTAATAATAACTTACAAGCAAAACTCTCTCTAGTAGCTTCAAATTGAAAAATCTCCAAAAATATTACGATTTTTTAAAACTCTTTTTAATAATGCTGTCCCGAACCCCAAGCCGGTAAAAATTTTCGAACATTTCTTTTGGTTGAAATATAGAAAAATTATAGCTGGACATATTCTTGGAGTAAACTAACTGTATCTGGGCGCTCCTTAATACCGTTTCGCCACTGCAAAGCTGAACCACTTTTACTCAAAATCAAAAGAAAAACCTCAAAATTACCCTTTTTTCATCCAGTAATGGTATTCTTCCACTCAAAATTTTTCTGATTTTTTAAATTTATTGTATGTATGTATATTAAGGAGGATCGTTTTGTTCGACAAAAAAAAAAAAAAAATGAAAATTGCCCTAGTGAAATAAGATTCTACAATTTTTTTTTGAGAAAGAACGCCCAGGGAACCATAGGTCAAACGCGAATTATTTTCTTTTTAAAAAGAAAACTCATCTTAAATATGCCTAAAAGCATGCTAAAAATTATCGAAATTTCTACCTAATCAAAAATGTTTTTATTTAATTTGAATTTTTCTTATTTTGATTCTTAGCATAATTTTAGGCATGAGAAATAATAAAATTTTGCTTGAAAAGTCATCATAAATTGACCATTTTATAATAGTTATTAAAGAAAATATAAAATTTTTTCAATGGCTCGAGTTTTGAAGTGATTGTTTCTCTGCTATCTGAGATGTTTTCACCAACAATGATGAGTAAAATAAGTCGAATATAGCATGAAAAACCGTTGTTTGCAAAAGCGGAAGGTTAAAATTCACATTTGACCTATAGTTTCTCCGGCATAATTATTAAGTATGGGAAACAGAATAATATTCTGCTAGGGAAATGAGAGGTTACAAAATCGATCCACCTTAATGTATGTATATAGAACCCAGCTAGCATTTTTCGAAATTTTTTATCAAAAGCGAGTCTTTTTCTAGTCGCCTTTCTGATTAAAAAGATCAAATATGCGCTCGTTTTCGGATTAAAAATAAAACTTTTGTCGGAAGAAATTGGAACCCTAGCCGCGACTCTTCTTAGGGAGTCATATTTGATATCATTTACGAGTCATTTTCGAGTCATATTTGTTATCATTTTCGAGTCATTTTTGTTACTATTTTCGAGTCTTCTACGACTCATATTTTCTATCATTTTGGAGTCTTCTACAACGAATATTTATAATCAATTGCATTCCAAAAATAAAAAATTTTTTTAAAATCAATACACATTTTTTAGATTTTCCGTGTATATGTTATGTATTGTTATATGTATTATTATTATAAATTCAACATTTTTTTCCCCTTGCTTTATGTGGGATTTGAAGCTAGGTACTCTCGTTTTCTAGTCATGTGCTTTTGATTTTGTAATTTGAATACGACTCGCATTTGAAACATATTGGAGAGTCGTTTTCGAGTCTTCTTTTAATCATGCATGTGATCAATCATTTTCTAATCACGAAGGGGGATCGAAAAAGACTCGTAAATAAATCTTCTCATAAAACAGTCTTCCAAATGTTGGGTGGTCTTTATCATCGCCGACTCAGTAGCTTTGAAAATTTTAGAAAAAATAAGAATATTTCCTTCTTCGATGCTTCTTTTAATTGAACTAATTATAATCATAATAATTATGTATGATAACTACATGCACTCAAACTAGTTGTAATATGAGAGCTTAACAACTAGTTAGTTTTTAGTTGTGTTGTAATTTCTTGACTATTATGGAAGACAACGAATGTTATTTCAATTTGTGAGAAAAGTCAAAATCATACAATATATGTATGTACTATGTCTGGTTGTTAAACATAATCAGATTATCAGTTTAAGTTGAGTTGCCTTCAAGTAGACTAGACGACTAACGAGGTTGTAAATGTGTTCATAATCAGAGCATTAATTTTACTTAAGAATTTGTTTCTTAGCTAGGATCCTATTAGCCCTACTCCCACACATCACTAGCCTAATGGTTCATTAAGCTAAGCTGCATTCAGTCAAGACTTATTCAGTCTTTCGTTTTACGCTTTCTTTTGTCCATACAACCCAATAGCTTTGGACTGAATAGCATGACTTACCTTTGAACGTTATCTAAAAAGGAAATATACCGAAAATAAACGGGCCGCCTACATTCACAAAATTGACGGAAAAGTTCACGTCCAATCGGCTGCTGATCTATTACATAACCATAGCTTATATCTGAAAGAAGAGAAAGGAAAGAAAGAAGAAAAATAAATAAAAGGCAATTCCAGAAATCCATGAATGAACGTTATTTAAAGAACTAGGGTCTTTTGTCTTCCTATGTAGCTGTAAGGACTTACCTAATTTGTCTTTGAGGTGTATACACTGCGATATGTGTGGGAATTGTAGGATTTTTCGCCATTTTTTACTTTTTCCTTTATTGCTATCGGAGCCACCTGAAAGGACAAGACGCAAAAAAAGAAAATCAAAATTAGAAAAATTTATTATCTTAAGGTTTAAAGTGAAAACAGTTGTTTTGAATTAGGATTTGAAAGCTTTGTAATTTTTTTTTTTTTTTTTTTTTTACGAGTAAAGCAATGAGTAAAGGCCATCAATGGCCTTGGCACGTGTTTGAGCTTGAACAATGTTTGGCTTTTCGTCAAAGCACATGAAAAGGAAATTTGCATAAATTTTCTTTAAGTGGTTTCCAGATGAAGTTAACTCTGAAGGAACAATCAGAAAATAGGTACGACATGTGGCTACGGCCGTAGGCATAAGAAAATAAATCCAAATCGACGAAATGTGCGTGTAGGAAACGTGGCAAGGAATTTTTATGGGTATTCAATTTCCGCAGGGTCAGAATGATCGAATTGAGTTTAGCGCTCGTTGTTCATTTCGAATAGCGAAGCGAGATATTGGACCGGAACGAGGAGGAGCGTTTGGAATTTTAAGCAGCAGAATTTCACTAACAATAGACCGAAGCAATTCAATGAATTCTCCCCACCTCCCCTTCCCATCAAAGGCATGTCACAAATGCGCTGTATCGTGTATCCGACGACATTTTACTGCACATGAGTATTTAAATAGAAAGTGTTTCGATGAAATGTTGTCAATCAGGTTCTAAGCAATTTTTTCTTCTTCTTGTTTTCAATTGTATTTTTTTATGTAAAATTCCATATTGTACAAGAATGTTAATATAAATAATATCCATCAATATTTTATTCTCAACAATAAAACCTCCTGCTCCGTTGGAATATGAGTGCGAACTCCTACATACATATGTTATCAACTGACAGCTTGAGTGACTATTTCCATACCTTTATGTTCTTTTATATTTTCAGCAGGGAATTTAATCACGTACGATGTGAGGAAAGCTCGTAAACTACTGACATAAGAGGTACACTGAGAACATTTATTTGAATTATCATTTAGTGTGAAAGCGATGATTTACAAATAGGTACATCAACACTTGCAATATTCTCTCTTGGGGGAAACTTATGGCGCAATAAAAGCAAGAAAAGGTTCACAAGAATGGCAAACATGAAAAAAAATTTAAAGAAAATAAACTTATAGTTCTTTCAGATTTATTAAGGTTAACCCTCTTATTCCTGGCTCTTTCTCTAAGCGGACTTTTTTCAAATAAATTTACAAAAAAAAAAAAAAACTAATAAATTCAGATTCGTGTTTTTCTACCTAAAATGAGTCATATCTGAACTTATCATTGAAAAAAAAAAAAACAATTGTGACATTAGAGGGTTAAGGCCACCAACGGAAAAAACTAAGAACTTATCGTTTGAAAAACTTGAAGGATTTGCGTTCAAATTGAAGGAATTGAGATAAGACATTTTCAATTTTTTTACCAGAAAAAGTACAATTTTTGTCACGTCCGAATATATCTGATTGCCTTTCTGATCTGCACATTCACGATTTCCACACACAAAAAATTTTTCATTCCAAATAATCGTCTAAGTAAGCGAGAAGGGCAAGGGGAGGAGAAAAAATTCCCCTTCGTCTCACCTGTCCTATCTAAAAACAAAAGAATTCCGAAAGAAAAATTTTTGTGCGGATTTCGGGAAGTAGAAATTTGAGCAAGTATAAAAGTCCGCAAGAGCTGCACGAAAGTAATTAAAAACCAAATTACTATTTACCGCATTCTTCAATTCGGGACTTCAAATGACTAACATAGCTGTCACGTTACACATATATACATATATGGGTGAATACATATATGTATTTTTTTTAATTTTTTTTTTTTTTTCAATGTACGCAAGAGAGAAACGAGCATCATTTTTATGGGCATCCATTCCCGTTGCAAATTTCCATGAGAATTTTTCAATGTCAAAAGACAGTTTCGACAACTGGCATTACTTGTAACAAGGAATGTTCGCCTTTAACAACCGAAAGTCGTTCGCTTTAGTGTCTTCATTAGAGCACAGCAAGCAGCCGAACTTCAAGTGAATATCATCATCTAACATGACAACAGCAGGTGACATGGCAAGGTTCAGAAGTCGCTCGTGTTTGCTGTTGTTGACGTCCTGCTTTATTTTGAACGTATGCTCTCTGTGTACTCATATGCATGTTTTATGTCCGGAAAATTTTCAACTCCAATGTCGTGTACTTCTGAATTCAAATTGAGTTGTTCGTGTTGTATGTGGAATGAGAATCAAACTCATACCATTCCATTGCTCATACGTCGCAGGTCCATGCTAGTGCTTAAGAAATCTTGATGCGTGTTTGAAATAATGAATTTGAAAAGAATATTTGATAGCGTTGAAAAAAAAAGATATTCTTCTCAAGATTTTTTTTTAGTTGTAATTACTACCGAAAATTCTGCACATATTCTCCTTTGGGGAAAAAGAATTTTCATGGATAATTAGGGGGAATTTCAATGAGCTGTATGAGATGGTTTTGATATGCTTTTGTTCGCACATGTTTGCATGAGAAAAAACTTTTTCTTTTGGACTCAAATTGTTTTCTTCATTAAGTTTTCTCTCAATTGTGGAAAGGGACCTTTCCTTCCCCGGTACATCATTTGAAAGGACAAAATCATCCCCTCGAGGGAATTGTAACGATTTTGCGTTGAAAAGTCGTTAATGTGTAATCTTCTAAAGGAAATCATAAAAAATTTCCATACTTTGAATAAAGTTTTTACTGAAAATATTAAGAGGCATCTTCTCTTTACATCAATCATAAACCATTCAAAGCTCAAGCTTTAATAATAAATTAACTAACCGTTGAGCTTTTCGTTTTACAATTCTTCGGAAAAGTAAATGCCAATCATTTTCATTATAAAGAGCATTTCCGTCAGGAAGCAGCAAGCTCATATGAAGGCAAATAGCTGGAGTTCACCGGAAATAATAATATTAAAAGGTTCTAATCCTCTTTTGTTTGAGTAAATTTCATCATTGTGCACATTCACTCAGTACTCTTAAGTCTTTTATGGTTGAATGATGTACTAACTGAACGTCGCAGACATTAAGTAATGAACATCTTGTTTTTATGATTATAAAAAGAAAAATTTTAATTTATTTCTTTTCTCACTCATGCTAAAGTTAATTCTCTGGGATACGGAGCGAACATCAATCAAGCGGATACCTACTATTTTAAGCCCCCTTATATCTACGACACTAAAGTGGAGTATTCAATTGGACTTCGGCGATGACCTATTGTCCAATGGCAGCAGTTTTCCAAACCCAAGATTAAAAAATCAGATACTCCACGCACAAGCCAATTATTCTTAACTCTTTAAAGGCCGTTTATCGATTTTTAAGTCATTAAATTAAAAAAAAAAAAATCCATCTCTGCTTTGGTGCAAGGTATCATGCTGTGCGAGATGTTAAAATCAAGCTTGATTTATTGGCTCTTAAAATAAATTATAGCTTTTCAAGTTGTATCATTCACCCAAAGTTCACACCTGGTTTTATAATATTAGGTGTAGTAAAAAGAAATCCATTATTTTTGCATTAAATTGATGGCTTTATTTAAGATAGTTAGAATGACCCGATTTAGGTCAAATATGCGCCGTTTTGTTCGATAACTTGTTGCCATTTTAAAGGTAATTTCATTATGCCTCTCTCATAGAAGCCCTCGTTCCTATTATCAAAAAATTGAGACAGTCGAATTTCAGAAGCCTCTCTTGAAGCGAATGTTTCACCAGCAAAATTGTTCGCCATGGACAGGAACATATGGTAATCACTTGGTGCCAGGTCCGGACTATAAGGTGGATGCAGAAGAACCTCCCAACCAAACTCCCGGAGCTTCTGGCGAGTCACTATCGATGTGTGTGGCCTGGCGTTGTCCTGATGGAACACAATTCCTCTCCTATTGGCCAAAGCTGGCCGCTTATGGGCGATTGCTTCCTTCAGACGGTCCAATTGTTGACAGTAGAGTTCCGAGTTAAGAGTTTTGCCGTATGGGAGCAGCTCATAGTAGATAATTCCCTGCCAATCCCACCAAACACACAGCAAAATCTTCCTGGCCGTCAATCCTGGCTTGGCCACCGTTTCCGCCGGTTCACCGTGTTTCGACCACGACCGTTTTCGCTTGACGTTGTCGTAAGTGACCCACTTTTCATCACCAGTCACCAACCGCTTCAGAAATGGGTCGATTTTGTTGCGGTTCAGCAGCGATTCGCAGATGGAAATTCGGTCTATGAGGTTTTTTTGCGTTAACTCGTGTGGCACCCATACATCGAGCTTCTTTGTGTATCCAGCCTTATTCAAATGGTTCCAAACGGTTTTTTGTGCAATCTTTAGCTCTTTTGCAATCGAAACAGTGCTAACATGACGGTCGGACTCGATAATTTCCATGATTTTATCGACATTTTCGACAATTGGCCTTCCAGTGCGTGGTGCATCCTTGACATCGAAGTTACCGGAACGGAATCGACGAAACCAAAATTGCGCATGATTGGCTGTTACAGTATCAGGTCCATAAACGCTATTCACATTTTCAGCCGCCTGGCTTGCGTTTTCTCCCTTATCGAAGAAAAACTGTAAAATGTAGCGAATTTTCTCTTTGCTGATGTCCATCTTTGACAAGCTCTCAAACAAAACTGAATCAATCAATCAAAAAAGTGTCAAAAAAGTTTTTTTAGTAGGAACTGTCATCTTTCCAATGCTCCCTAGCGGAACACGATCGGACTTATACAACGCGAGATGCAGATAAATAACGCCATCTATTGGAAAAATAATGGATTTCTTTTTACTACACCTAATATATGAACACTTACTTTGGATAATTTTTAAACTAGATAATAGTTAATAAATAATATTAGTTGATTGCCAATTAATATATAATAAATAATATATGTATGTAGGTATATGCCTCCCCTTTAAGACAATAAAATTTATTGCCATTCATCGATGTGTCTGAAATCATTCCGATATGCATTTCCTATTTTATCTTCATCCAGGAAATACCATATTAGACAAAACTCCATAAAATAGGAGATAAATGCTTCTGCAAAAGGAAGTCTCCCTTTTCTCTTGAAACTAGCCGTTTGGATCTAGCAGTAAGTAATTCCACCCCCATTTCATATCGAGCTATTCGGAAGACTTGCTTAAAAACCATTTCAGATGCTAGTTTTAAATTTTAATGTTCCGAAAGTTTCATGATTTATATGAATTATAGCTTTATGTTAAAATAATTCTCATAAATATTCAAAATGGAAGCTTCAGCTTAGCATATAACTCGTTTGATGCGCACAGCTTATGATAATATGCAGCACTTTAAATGTTGGTAATGATATATGTAATGATTTATACATGAGCACGGCATGTGGTCGCAGTAGGAGGTACACTATTTTCCCTTTATCGTCATATACCAACCGAACTAACAGCATATAAAACCGATCCTGTGCTCTAGATTAAATATCAAATAAAAATAAATAGCACTAAAGCACTAACAATACAGGAAGAAATAAAAACACATTTCATAAATCTAAGACACTTAAAAGGCACCATAGTTCGTCCAGGCCGACTATGATAAGTCCCCAGCTGCTATTATCTATCGTATCATGGGTTCACATTTGGGTCCAATAGGCCAAGTTCAAAACCGATTTAACCGGTTTTGTTGTTCAAGAAGAAGAAATTCGGATAAATTCATTTCGATCCTGAAGTCATGTTTATATAAGGATATACATATTTCCACTTGCTGAGCTTAACTGAAGCTGTTACCAGATCCGCACAAGACTATAATGCCCTGCCGAAATGGATAGGAGCGCTTCAAAGTATTTTCTTGTTCATGAAATCCTTGACAAAAACGAAAGTTTGAAGATACCCAGAGTGTTTTTTTTTTTTTTTTTGGCTTTCAGGATAAAACTGGTTTTATGACTTTACCAAGTTAGATCATAAATCTAGTTAATGGTTAAATTAAAGCCATGTATGTGTGATGTGTGGAGCTTAGTATATGTTTTTCTAATCCTTGTCAAAACGAAAGTCGAGTTCAGAGTTTTTTTTGCTTTCATAAAACTGGATACTGGGACTTTGAGCATAACTAGTTAATGTTTTTAAAATTATGTTGTGTGTGTGGCGTTCAGGATAGATGTTTTATGTCTTTAACCAGAGTTAGATCTAAAAGGATATGGCTTGAGAAACTTATGTTTTCTGAATTAGTGATAGTGTGACCGTTCGAGATAGATTTTATGCTTAAAAGAGAACTTGAAAAGGACTATTAGAAATCCCGTCTAATTTATATACCGAAAAACGCCTTTTACTTGAACAAGAACATTTTTACGAAAGATATATAAAAGTAGAACTAAGCACTTCGATATACTTTTATTGATTACCAATAAAAGGAATTTTATACTTGAGAAATTAATAAACTTGTAGAACTTTATGCCTTCGATGTCCATATCCTTTACTTCAAAATCAAGGACATTTTATATTGAAATTAATAAACTGTAGCTACTTATTGGAGATTTTGATTATTATTTTCAAACCAATTTTTGAAGTGAATTTCTATCTATTCTTTGAGATTTCTGTCTTTTTATTCTCTTCTTATACTCATTTCTCTTGTGATCTCGTCTCTCTTTCTCTTTCTCTCTCTCTCTCTCTTTTCTTTCTTCTTCATTTCTCTATCTCTCTTTCTATCTTTCTCTCTCTCTCTTCTTCTCTCTCTTTCTCTCTTCTCTCTTTCTCTTCTCTCTCCTCTCTTCCTCTCTTTCTTCTCTTTCTTCTCTTTCTCTCTTCTATTTATTCTCTCTTTCTCTTCTCTCTTTCTCTTTCTCTTTTTCTCTCTCTCTCTTCTCTCTCTTCTCTCTTCTCTCTTTCTTCTCTTTCTCTCTTTCTCTCTTCTTTCTCTCTTTCTCTCTTTTCTCTCTTTTCTTCTTCTTCTCTTCTTTCTCTCTCTTCTTTCTTCTTTCTCTCTTCTCTCTTCTCTCTTTCTCTCTTTCTCTCTTCTCTCTCTTCTCTCTTTCTCTCTCTCTTCTCTTTCTCTCTCTCTCTTCTCTTTCTCTCTTTCTCTTCTTCTCTCTCTCTCTCTCTTCTCTAATCTTTCTCTCTCTCTACTCTCTCATCTCTCTCTTCTCTCTCTCTCTCAAATCTTCTCTACTCTCTCTCATCTCTCTCTCTCTCTCTCTCTCCTCTTCTCTCTCTCTCTCCTCTTCTCTCTCTCTCTCTCTCTCTGTATCTCTCTCTCTGTATCTCTCTTTCTGTGTATCTCTCTCTTTCTCTTTGTCTTTCTATATCTTTCTCTCTCTTGAGATTTCACAAATCAAGGGAAAAAGTGCTTTACCATGGTTTTTACTTCCTTTGTAGTCCTTCTCATCATTAAGTAAGGAACACCTGATCAGTTTTACAAACTATAACAAGTGAGGTAGCATTTCTAAGAGCACATTGTTTTTATATTCTCATTTCTGAATTCTTCAAGCGAGTTTAATGCATTTAACAATTAAAAGTTATTTGAAAGAATTGAAAAAATTAATAGGTAAATTGAAAACGAAAAACCTCAATTTGCTTATTTAGCTCGTAAAGCAAATGCTTTAATAAACACGAAAAAAAAGGTGCAGCTTCGACTGTTTTACAAGCTATTTACGCGGTAATTTCTGGTCTTGAATATTTAAAATATTTTTTGCACATGTTCAACAATAACAAAAACAATAGCAACTGTATAGGCCAGCAGAAATCGTGTGAAGCAGGTCGGGAGACCGGCAGACGGCAGACAATAACAGAGGCAGAGACAGAGTCTCGAATGCATGCTGAGAGAATGTTTGATGCAAATCTTGAAAGCCTGCACTTGAAAACTTGAGTTGACAATTAACGTTAAGCACACTTCAAAAGTTTAAACTGAAATGACACAATTACACTCGAAATGTCAATTTCGGAATGCGTTCAATGCGTAATGACTTCATTTCAAGATTAAGACATTAAAATTAATTGATATTTGGCAAGAATTGCTTTTGACTTGAAGAGGCCTTTCGCTAGGGCTGCATGCGACCAAATATCGACAAAGCTAAATTGCAAAACAATCGGTATCGGAATATGAGGTTCCAAAGGGTATGCGTATCTGTTTAGTATCGAAGCATCGCTTACTGAATTTATTGAATCGGCAGTTTCAATCTGCTCAGTAAATTTTGAAAATTTTTCTAAAAATGTCTTTGAAAAATTACCTTAATCCTTTCACTACGAAACTATTCGGATTTATAATGCCTTAAATTTGAAAATTTAACGAAGAATTCCGCAATGGTTTTGTACTCTTCAAAGCGAACCCATCATATTTGTACTATGTTAAGTTCTATTAAAAGCTATATGAGAATTGAGCAATCAACAATTATAATTTTTGAGCAAATCAGCAAAAATATTCGGAGTCCTTAGAAAAATGAGTCCGAAATGAGTCAGAAATATTTCAAAAATAAGAAGAATTAAATAAATTTTTAGCTTGACTTTAAACTTATATACGAAAAAAATCTCTGAGTTTCGATTTGGCAAACACGGTGTCGATGGGTGAGCACATGATTAGAGGGCGAGAGTTCCGAGGTTCAAATCCCACACAGAGAGACAAATGAACATTGAAAAATAACATATTGAATTTATATATACGTAAAAACCAAGATATGTGTGTATGTATCAATAAATATTTTTAATCTATTCGATTGTAAATATCACTCAAATTTTTTGAGTCTTTTTGAACTCATAAATATGAGCGCGGAAAGAGTGACATATGGCCCTTATTTGAATGGAAATAATTGTCAGATTTGAGTGCGGAAGGAGTCATATATGACGCTTGTATGGGCTCCTTCGGTATATAACTTCGGACTCTTAAAGGACGACCTTCAGGAGTCATATATGATTATTTTGGGACTCATAATTTTTCCAGGGAAGAATCAAAGTTTATAAAGTTGGATCCTTCATAATTTTGTTGGGCCACAATGGTAGTGAAAGTTTGATTAAGTGCAGTCGATATCTTATAGAGCATTATTCTTAGAGCGTTGAGATATATTTTATTTAAATTCATATTCTCGGAATAAACTTGCTTGCCGCCAGTAAATAGCCGTTCATAAAAATAAAATAGGTTAAATATTTCATATATTTATTTATTCACCATCACACGAATCATTGTATTTCGTTTAACCCTGGATGGCTTCACTTCGTCGAATCGTTGAACATCATTTTCAACAGCTTGCGTGGTAAAAACCTTTTGAGCAAAAAATACGCAAAAACCGATTTTGGCGAAGTTATTTATTGACATTTAGAAATCAAAAAATAAAAAACAAAATTTTTTATTCTCTGAAAAAATAAGATATTAAGAGCACTGTTTTCTCGCCTTTTCAAAAAAAAAAAAAAAAAAAAATTAAAGTGATTCGAAGAGTAGCCATCCAGGGTTTGGCGAAAAATAAGACCCAAATGTAATTCTTATAATTCGAAAAAATTAAATTAAATAGGAAAAATATTTTTGGCCTTTCAAAAACATAATTTTATTGCCTGAAGAGAGAAACTTTTCATGCTGATTTCGGTTCCTTTTCGCACACAATTTTTCTTTTCTTTTATTCTCCTTGAAATCTGAAAGCACCTACTATAACTTCTGCAATAACTTCAGAAAACTAATTAAGTCGCCTTAAGCTCGAAATGATTTATAGACATCAGTTAAGCCTCTTCAATGCGATGATTTGAAAGCATAACCAATCGACTCCTTACTGCTGTGCTGTGCTGTAAAAGGACATGGTAATTTAAAAAAAAAATTTTAAAGCGCTCTAATTTGAAAACATCAAGTTAAGTTAAGACTCCGCTACAGTTTGACTTCCAATTAATTTCCGATGAAGCTGATTGCAATCAAGGCTATTGACTCATTAATCTTCAGTGAAAACTTTGATAGCAGTAAACAAAATCGCGCAAAAGAACTGCAAACAAAAAAAAAAAACAAAGTTGAGAATCATCTCTCACAACTTGATCATCGACACATTTCAGTGCGAAAATGAAATTCCAACATGCCCGACGATACGCTGGCGAGCAGCTCTTCAAGTCCGTCGTAATTAAAAGCCACACGGATAATCATAATAATTTATTCAAACTTTTCCAGCCCAACCAGAATGAATTGAAGTAAAGATTGCCAGCAAAAAAGACAAACTTAAAACGAAAGCGAAGTTAAATATCCTCGAACTGCGATAATTAATGAGAGCAAATGTGTGCTTTTAATCTTGTAGCAATGGAAGGCTAAAGGCAAACAAAAATTTTCAGAGAAAAGTTTTTCCTTTTACAAAAAAAAAAAAAAAAAAAAAAAAATTTAAATACAAAAATAGCCAAGAGAAGCAGAAAAAAAATAAACAAAGAAGAAAAGAAAATAGAAAAGTAGCTTTTCAATATGAACTGACAGGACCAGACGCTCTTTAACTGTCTAATTGACTTTTGAGCAGACATTTTGTTAGTACAACCTACAAACGAGCGTAGCCGAAAATGTCCTTAAGCTTAAAGAGATGTTTCTGGCATTAGCGTAAATGACGTTTCGAGTAGGGTTGCTAATAGTTTCCTTTAATTAAGAGCGATAGCTTTTGACTTCGGGAACACAAATCGAGCAATGAGACGACAAGAAAAGAGATTACAAAAAATAGTCTCTGACCCAAATAATCGACATTTCCCTCCAAAGTTTCACAGAAAACGTAACGAAAATTGGTAACAAAAATTGTTCCATTGTTGGCAACTCTCCAAGAGCCGTGTGCATGTTACGCCCAAATCAGAATGCACTCGAGTACTCTAATTGCTTCCAGAATAAAGAGAAATTAATTAAATCCAGTTCATAATGCAAATGCACAGTGGGGCAAATTGTTCATTGTGCGAATGATAAAGTTTCACATGAAAATTAAATACCAATTACTACGAATCAGAATGGAAAACAAGGTAGAAAGAGAAGAGGTACAAAAAAATTATAAATAAAATGGAAGAAAAAGATTAATATCATTAAACCCGTTCTATCGACGTCATTAAGAGGTACAAAAAAGTAGCAAAAATAATCCCAAAATGAATGCTTGCTCGAAAATTTCATTAATATTTAATTTGAACGTTCCTTTGGAATAGTCAAAGAACTGTCACGCTCAATGCTCCAGCCAAAGTGGAGCTCTTCATTTAGTTGGGTATGTCACTTTGCCATGACGATCATACATACATAGGTATGTATGTATTGTCTGTTTTGCTCGCAATCGTTGAGACCGAATATTGAATATCGTGTCAGCAAGCAATAACGTAACGAGTGGGAACGTGTTAATTGCATGAAACTCCCATGCCACAAACCACCAACCACCAACTTACAAATGATTGTCAGTTATACCGAAATGGTATTGTCTGCTGACATTATTATGTTCCAGTCACTAATGCATATGCTGATAAAGGAATAATTGATGATATCTAATGCAAGTATCTTGTGAAACGGACGGTATTTGACAGGATATAACACAAGCGTGACAATCGTTGAATCATTGTGATTGACCTAATGAAGACGTTGAAAATCTTGCCCTTTTTATCGGAATTCTCTAGAAACTTCGTTTCCGAATGAATTTCCTTTAAAAATGGAAGAAAATATTCAGCAAAATATAATTTGTGCAATTTTGTGCTATTTTTTTTTTTAAACCCTCGCATGATTATACATATATAGAAATATGTGGTAACTGCAGAGTCATAAAAAGGTGTATGTATAAATGGAAAATGGAGTCATTTATGGCTCTTATTTGAGCGGAAATAAGAGTCTGATATGAGTGCGGAAGTAGTCATATATGTATGACTCGACTCTAACATGGCCTCCCCAGATATATGATTTTTGACTCATATACAGGGGTGGTGAGTCATATAGGACGACCTTTGTGAGAAGGGAAGCTCGTTCATTTTGGACTCCTAAATGAGCTCAAAATGAGGGCTCACACTCCGAACAGGGATTCAAGAATGAGTCAATTAGGACTCCAAATGTATACTACTTTATTTTGATCATTCGCTTAAGCTTGTTGTTGTTGAACTGCATTCGGTGTTAAGGGGTTAGTACGATTCAACGATACGATGAAGGCTTTTATATGCGGCAACTACCCGTAATATAATTTTTTCCTTACTCCCGATTTGCGCGCCAAAAATCTTTCATTCGAAATTCTTTAGTTATTCGATAAGACAGGTGAGAAAATGAAGGGAAATTTCTTCTCATCCCTTGTTATTCTCCCCAACTCAGTTTATTATATAAATAGAAACTAAAATTTGTGTGGAAATTGGGAATTACTCTATCTAGGGGGAAAAAAAGGCGTCCCGCCCATTATTTATGGTCGCTTTCTTAACGTGAAACTATTAACCAAAAGGGTATGTAATTCATATTGTCATACTTCTTCTCAACCCCGTCGCGCGTACAGTAGCTTCTAGAGTAATGTTTTAATGTAAGAATATATCGATTTTCTTCCAACGCTCTTCTTGTTGTCTTCCAGCCTAATCAAACAGCTTTGCATGTCCAAGAGCAATGTTCAGCCGACTGGCATGAAGTTTCACCTCCTTCCTCATGTTTCATAGCAATTCCAATCTAAAGCCTGCATTTAAATCTTTTATAAGGATATGTCCGACCACTAGAAATCCCCAAAATGAGAAACTTTTCGATATTTTTTTTTTTTTTTCGACATCAGATGAAATAAATTAAAAATGGGAAAACAAAGAACCGAAAACCATTCGCGTTCCTTTGCGAATTAAACAGACATTTCAGGCAGTGCGTTATCGGTTTTTAAAGGCGTGAGAAATCTCTTTACAGACCGACGATTTGCCTTCATCAAAATCTAGCGAAAAAGTGGCAAAAAATAAAAATAAAATTCAAATGTATATAAAACCTATATATGTAACAGGTAATGTGTAGGTATGTATGTAAAATGAATAATGGCAATGGCAGCCGAGATTGTTCTTTGTCTCGAGCGCATTTTCGGCTGTCGATGACGGAAACGACCCCATGGCATCGCACCGCATCGAGCTGGAGTGCAGCAGTTCCTCGCAGCAGTGTATTCGTAATTTATGAAATGAGCGATAATTTATAAAGTTTTCGAGTTGAGGTACCATTTTTGCTGCCCTGGATAGGACGGGACTCATACCCACTGTTCTCGGTTCGCTGCAGTAATTTCTCAAATTGAAATTATCCAGCAAAGTGTGACTGTGACTGTGTCTGTTTCTGTTTCTGTGGAGGTGAAGAAAAAGGTGAAAACCTACAAAGTTGTATGAAATTAACAAAGTGCTCTGAAACATTGTAGCTCGTAAGTAGAAGATGAAAATTTCAGGATTTTAAGCTTTCGATTCAATTTAAAACGCAAGGCAGTGAAATCAAGAAAAAACAAAAAAGAAATTTCCAAATGGAACTTAATTTTCGGAAATTTCTTCATGTGAAGCAAGAAGTTTTGATTCGAAGTTGAGTAATTTCAAAATTGAAAAACTTTCGTTTTTGGGCGAATTCTATTTGAAAAGATCCTACGACTTATAATTGTAAAAGTTTTAATATTTCATTTTTTTTGAATGCATATATTTAAATATACACTGTATGGGCACTACCTTAAATATTGAAGATAGGGGCTAGGTATCTTCTGAAAAATTGTTGGTGGTAAAAAAACATTGGGGGTCGGTCATACATTTGACTCCTCTAGGGGCACTCTGGGGCAAGTTACGACGGTGGGGGGAAAATTTATCAAAATATTACTTTTGTATGGGAGCCCCCTTAAGGAGGGGAGATAGGGGGTAGGTTTATTGGAGAAAATTGTTGGGGAGAGAAAAATAATAGGGGTCGGTCATAAAATTTACCCCTCTAGGAGCGACTCTGCTCACAGTAGCTGCAAAAATTGAAAAAAAAAACTAAAATAAAATTTTTTAAATGATTTTTTGCGTGAATTTTTTTTTATCAAATAACCTTAAAAGTAATATTTTATGGAATCTTTAATAAAAGTTCATCGAATTAGACAGGAAATTATTTTTGAGAAAAAAACCGTTAAAGTCATCACCCTAATATACAGGCTTAAGATCGTCAATTGATATATTTATTTATTTATCCGAATTTTCATTTTTTAAATACCAAAATGACTGGCTTCATAGAAGAGAAAACCGTTGGGAAGTCAGAAGCAGGTACTTTTAGAAAACATCGAAAATCTATACATTTTTATACCCACCGTGCCTTGGGTGAATGCATGATTACACTCGATCTCTGTATTGTTTGGCAACTATTTGGAAATTTTCCCCATCGAATTCGAAAACTGAAATAAATACCTACATATCGCACACCTTCTTGAGGTGACACAACTCAAAAATCTTCAATTTTGAGTTAACATATGGAACTTGATCATAGTTCACCTGTCTACCTGCACGAAAAATTCTAGTCCGTTTTTATTATTATAAAAAGCCGAAAAACCCCGTCAATGCCTTCCTTCTTGCTTTGATTGACACTGCGACGCATCTTCGTTTTTTGCCTTTTCTGAAAAATGAGAAATTTGAGTTGTGTCACCTTAGAAGAGGGTGTGCGATATATTTATTTAATGCGAAAAAACTAAAATCCTAAAATTGAGAGTGAAATTTAAAGACTCTGAAGAAAAATCAAATTGTTGCATGACAATGGCTCATTTACCCCAGAAGTATGCAACATTTTTTTTTTAGTTTTGTAATTTTAAAGGATGTTGCATCTGGTCGAGTTGTTAATTTGGAAAAAAATCACTATTTTCTTGAATTTCCGTACAGAAATAAAACTACTTTTGAAACAACAAGAAAATCGTAATGAAAAACTTTCCTTCTACGGGAGCCAGTATTGCTTTTGGCAAAATCGCCTGAAACATTATTTTAACTTTTTTTTGGATGAATTAGACGAATTAGGTTTCTCCGTGGCGTATTCGCTCAGCAATCCTAAGGAATAAAGTTCAAATCCTATAGCAGACGAATTAAATGGGTAATTTTCAAGTAAGGGGCTCTCTCCCGATCTGTCCGAAATGAAAAACTTCATAAAAAAAATCGCTTCAAAAATGAATCAGAAATTTTCTGAAGCGATTTTTTATATGAAGTTTTTCATTTCTGTTTCATTTCTGACAGAACTGGAGAGAGCCCCTAAATGGAGAAATATTAAAAGGAGAAACAAGGGCAGTAAGAATGGAGAAAACTATCTTCCCAGCCATAAATAAGAGGTCCCATACCGGCTTTCCAAAATGTCTTTTTTTTGCTTTATTCAAAGTTTGCTTTAAAGTTTTTTATTCCTGTAAGGTTTTTGAATCTTATATTATTATTTATAAAAATAAAAAAAAATATAAAAAGAAATAAAAAAAATTAAATAAAAATTTATTCCCACCTGACGAGATTTGAGAATCGATTTATCGGTATTTTGACAAAGATTCTTCTTAACATGAGACATGTTAGCTTACACTGTCAATAGACAATTTCATTGTTGAAGAAACGACCTTAAAATTTTTTTTTGAAAACAGCTGTCAATATTTTCAAAGGATGAAGGATCGTAGTATTCAACTCAGTTGAAGAACTTTGAATGTTTGAATTTTGAAATATATTATTTTAGTCTCCATGCCAGTTAACTCAAGCAATTACCTTTGCTACATTTGAATTTTCCAAAAATTTTCATATAAAATTAATAAGCCTAGTTCAAACTCAAGTGAAGACTATCATTTGAAAGTTTGAACCTTCAAAAAGTTTAATCTAGATTGAAGACTATCAGCCTTATGTCATGTTCAGACGGCATTATGAATTAAGTAATTGGCTCCATGAATTACAAATGCGAATTAACCCGTTCAGACGAAAGATTCGTAATTCGTTTTTGACGTTTTGTGTGAAAAGCAACAACCCAGTCGAAAATTTCACCAATTCCAATGTAATGAAACTGTCTCAATATAAGTAAAAAATTCTTTTGACCATGAAAATTTCTTTTGAAGAATGGTCTGTTGTAGCCAGCTCTTATTTTCATGTTATTTTGTACAAGAATGACATTGGAAAGAGCACTAATTGATCTCTTATGTCATGAATGCAATAAATTCTGCCTGGGAGTATTTCTTTTCTTGCTGATTCCTTCTTCTAGTTTCGATAAATTCCGATAAAATTTAGGGAAGGCACTGATTTTATCGTAATTCGGATCGTAATTCAAAGTGAATTACGTTCGAATGAGGTTGTTCAGCTTGTCAAATTTTATATGGCGAATTACGTTATTCACAACGTGATTCGGCTGTGAATTACGAATGAGGGGCGAATTACGTAATTCATGGTGCCGTCTGAACATGACATTAATGATGAAAACTGTATACTCTGAGGATTTGCCAAAAAAAAAAGTGTCTTCGGAGAAAGGTTTCAGGTTTGAGAAAAAATTTATTTACATGAAACTCACCCGGATGGAATGATTTTGGTAAGTCATCGCGCGTTCAAGAAAACTTCAACCGCAGGACTTTTTCAATTCAAATTAATTATTTTTGTTCTGTTCATGTCAAGGAAGTAAAAAAAAAAAAAAAATTAAAAAAATAAAAAAAATTGCATAAAATGCAATTTATTTGAATGCCCGCGAGTGTTTGGCATATCTATGGATCATTTTAAATCATTATGAGTTTCCATTTTTTTGTTCCAAAATTAAAAGAAAACTTCGAAATTGAAAATACATAATCCATTTGCGTATAAATTGGTGTTCGTTTTGAACTCGTTGCAGTTTTAAATCGAAATTAATTGACTATCGATTAAATGTGCAATAAGCTCGTACTTAGGTGTGTAGCGATGGTGATGAATTAAACGAAAATTTAATTATTTAAATGAGGCAATTTGTAAATTCTTGTTGGTAAAAACGAGTGGAGCAGTCAGATGAATGGGACCTCAAAATAAATTGTATGACCTTCCAATTAAAAATTTAGTATTCATCATTAAATTTTGTTCCATGCAAATGTGACAATGATTGCATTTTCATTTGCATATACATACATATACATTTGTATCCAATAACAAGGTTTTGCGGAAAATGTGCTGGCTAGATTTTCTTAAATATGTACATACAGAACACAATAGAAAATTTCAATATTAGCATAAAATTATAGAAACGATTTCCCGGGATTACTTTTTCAGATAAAAAGTTTTTGGTTTAAATTTTGTTTGTTTTTAGTGATGAGTCAATTCTGATGATTGGTATCGATTTTTAATTCGATTGCATAAAAATCGGGGTGCATTGTTTGAAACTTCGTTTTTAAATGAAACGATTCTGAATAAATTATTGAAAAAAATATATTAAGGTAATTCACAAAGTCTTCTAAAATCACTTCAGCTGTAAAAATCAGCTGTAAAAAAAAACTCATTGTAGCTGGGGATAAATTAAAAAGGGATTTTAGAAGACTTTGTGAATTACCTTTAAGTATAATTCCATTTCCTGAAGAACATCTTATTAATTTATCACAAAAATTGAGTTCAAATCTGCAGCATTCAGCAGACTCAACTGATGCGCAAAATTCCGCTAAAAGGTGCACAAAATTCGAGTCTGCTGAATGCATCCTACAGCACTGTTTGCTACTGTTCCGATTAAAATTTTCGTTCCGAAAAACGAAAAAATTTATATGAAAATTATGACATTTTGAGAGGATATTGTGAGGAAAAACTTTAACCGAAACAGTAGCAAACTAGTTTTTAATTTCTTTCATAAAGGGAATTTATAGTTTGTCCAAAAATATTGCACAAATATACTGCGAAAATCATTGCGTACCTGTTCCTGTAGATTATGGCAATCATTTTTTGTGTGGATGCCATCACACGCTTTTGAATAATTTTTGTGAAAAAAAAATCCAGCTTTAAAATTTTGAAATATTTATCAACTTTTTGATTGCTTTCTAATTAAAATCGTTTTGTTAGTCGAATGAATAATTTTGGAGAAAAACTCAATTCGAACAAAAATTTACTCGACCAAAAAGTGCCAAGGGAACGAGCAGCGTAGGCACCAACCGTCCATAAATTAATACAAAGCATGAACATTTTTGTTCAAAAACCAACAAATTCTAATTCTCGACAAAGCCCAAAGGGACGAATGCTTTTGCGATGGACAACAACATTTTTATACTATATATACTATATAAACATACATACATATATATGTAGTGAATTCAATGTGGCCCCAATCGATGTACAGTACACCAGTAGAGAGAAATGGGTATGGCGGCTGTTTGGAAATAATGCCGCAATGCGACCAATAAACTTTCTCATCGTAGAATTTCATTAGCCGACGATGGCGATGATTGATGCTGAGCGTTGAAGGGAAAATTGCGTATATCGAAAGGACTTTTTTTTTTTGTTTGTTTTGGAGTCATCGAAATCTTCTTGTCTCGCTAATAAAGCAGAAAAGTATCTAAAGGACTAAGCAATGGAAAAGAATGTTGCGAAAAGTAAATGAGTTTAGATCTCGTTAAGCATCCGGAGCAAGGAACAACGCTATGCAATAGACGATGATGAACGCACAAAGAAGAATTGGCAATACTAGCTGAGCCAGCGAGCTTTTCCATTGATGCGAATCCCCAAAGGTAGTGCAGTATATCCCGGTTGAGGCACTAATTTAGTGGTTCTGGTTTTTTATATTCATAGTTTTTGCATGGAGATAGCGTTAGAGATGGACACGTGATTGAAATTTCCACCACTATCATCAAATTTTTCAACGCAACTCACTGTCAGTTTTTGTTGTTCGTTCGTCTTCGTGAAATTCACGGAGTTAAGCGCGCCTTTCGTGGATGTGACATCGAACGCACGTCACGGCGCCTATCTCTGTCGTGCTAGCGGCGGCGTAGTAAGGGAGAAATCTCATCATTTGAATTGATGGATTTAGTAGGTGCAGTTAACTCTGAAGGCTTCAGTTTCTTTTTACAGCCAATGAGAGAAAAAAAGAATCGTGCTTGGGTATGCAGCAAGAAAAGAAAAGTAAAATCCTTCATAAGTCTTCACTACGTCATCGAAATTGGATATTTTTCTCACGGATTGTGAGTACAGCCCTCTCTCTCTCTCTCTCTCTCTCTCTCTCACTCACACGCAAGGGAATTGCTTTCACATGCTCTCTGGAATATTGGTTTTCTCCTAAAGCCTTCTGACTCAATTTATACTTACTTGCATAGCAATGAATTCATGAGGGCTTATAGCAAAATTTCCGTGTACTAGTATTGGGGTATAATAAGCTTGCAATTTAGTTTTAACATGCATAATCATGTTGGATTTCATTGTAATTATCTCATTAATCCATTATAGAAGCATGAGGCACGACCACAACAAAGCACTTCCAGACCATTGGAAAATTTAATTAATTAGACATGAGAAGAGCCGCAATGATTGATCTAGCTTGAATGAAAAGCGAATCATACCTTTGTTAAGCTTTGTCGGATCTCTTTGCTCGTCAATAGTTAATTAATTTGATTTAATTCAGATAATCAAGCTAATTATGTGAAGCTGAATGCGTTCAATGCATTGTTTGACTTCGTGCAACAAGAAAAAACATGCGGCAACAGCTAAACAAATGTGAGTCAACGTGACGTTGAGGCCTCGGTGAGGTTATTTTAATGTCAAAGTCCGGCATGAGGAGGATTTTTTTGACGGTTCCATACTCGTATGGACTACAGTCTTCTACGGATATAAGAACGATTAAAATTATAAGTACAGTAAAATCCGGATTTAACGACCCTCAAAGGGCCAGCGAAATTTGGTCGTACTAACCGAACGACGCACAAAACGGTTCATTTTTTTTTTTTTGCATTGTAAAACAATAGGAGTATTCACAAAGGCGTCGGAAAATAGGAAAGTTGGAAAATCAGAAAATTTTAACTGCTTAAAAAGTTTTGCAAAATACAAAAGAAAGGGTCTGGCGGGTTGCGGCATCATGAAAGGAATTTTTAAATTTTGTTGATTTTTCGATAGGTGCCATCTAAAGACACTGTGGAGACTACTTTTTAGATTTTTATTTTGAACGGTCCTTGAAATATCCTTGAAAATCCTTTTTAATAAGCCTTTTTTCAAAATTTTATATCTCAACAACCAATTGAGATAGAGAGACGATCTAAGCAGATTCTGTTAGATAATAAAACAGGGAAGCTAAAAATTTTTTTTTTAATTTTTACACTGAGAAAATTTTTTTTACAAAACTAAAAAGAAAATTTTGAATATTTTTTTCAGTGTATTCCCAGTTTCGCGCCACTCTATACTTTTTTTTAGAAACACCCCTTAGTATTGACTTTCATTTAAAAGAAAAAAATATTTAATTCAGATGGCTCAGCAGTGTGATATTCAAAAAATTGCAAGTGCACCTATATGCTCCCAGTACTAATATCCAGTACAAATGTGTGCAATATTTAAAAATTCCTTTCATGATGCCGCATGCCTTTGCTTAACCCGCCAGACTCTTTAAAAAAATTTTAAGAAGTCGCAATTTTCCGATTTTCCGACTTTCCAACGTTTTTAACACGCCTTTGTGAATACCCCTTATATGAAACAAAACTCGAGGTTGCATTTACGTTGCTCAAAATGGTTCGACGTTATAAATGAGATCGGATTCTACTGTTTTGAAAACGGCAATAATTTTCTTTTAATTTTAATTCCGAAATGATTCCAGTGCAATTTAGGCAAGACAATGAAATAGCTTTGTTGCTTTCGCTACCGTAATGCGGAGATGCGGACAAGTCTGTTTATTATCACATCCATAATGTTGCAATGCAATTGAAAAGGCCACAAAAACACAGTAGCCACGACAATAAAAATGTTGCCTCAGGCAACCCATATCGGTCACTACTGACTGCTTTTACTGCAAACAATTCCAATAACAATGGACGAATTTCGCCGCTGTTTATTTCCAATGATTACGCTTGGAGGCCTTATGAATGCCTACCACGAAGAAATCAACAAAAAATGAAATATTGTAAAAATTCGACTGTTTGCTCAATCGTTGTTAAAAAGTCAACACAAATATTTGAACTGCAACTTTTTTTCAAAAATATCCAAATGAAATTTTTCCCCAAATCGAAGAGGAAAACATATATTTTCTGGTTGTTGAAGGAAGTTTTTTGTTGATGTGGAAAAAATGTAAAAAGGAAAAGCTATTAAAGCAGTTTGCAGAGAAACTTTCAAACTTAGGTTTCTCTCTGAAATTGCAAACCATTTCGCTTACCATTGGGGGAAAAATAAATATTAATAAATTTTGAATTGTCATTGAAATATTTGGTTGTCTTTAACAGTACATCGCTCTTCTCAGCTTCACAAGTTGACCATCGGACAGGCTGTTCTTTTTAGGAGTCATAAGAGCCTTCGGATCCTTGAAAAGACTTTATCAGTAAATTATTAGGTTTTAGAAACGAAACTACTTCAATATTTGAAGAGGTTAACCTTTGGAAGGAAGTTCGTTGTGGCTGCGGTACAAAATCTGAGATGTATACGAGTGTACACAGCCCCGTCGAAAGGGAATTCCTCGGGCTTGGGAATCTGAGAAGGTCCCCGAATTGAGTTTTCAAACGCAGTTGTGACCTTTTTTCAAGCTTTTGTTTTCAAAAGGGTCTCTCCAATACCGAAATGGCCCAGTGTAAGAAAGCTAACTTTTTTCTTGTCAATCTTTTGTCTCGAAGGGCCCCTGGGATGGAGAGCCCCCAGGACACTAGCTTATATTGACGGGCCTAGGTTACCATTTTGATCTGCTCAACATCAATTGCTTTCATTATGTTAATTGTGAAGAACATTTCATTGAACTCCATTCAACGAAATACAGATAAATACAATCCTGTTTCGATTGAACAACTTCTAGTTGGGGGAGGTAAGGAACCACAAAGCCATCGAATTAGAAATCCTCAAAATTTAAAGATCTTCCTTCCCTTACAAAGCATTGAGCATGTAAATAAGAGAAAGAATTTTGGAGCTGTAATTGCTTTTTCGTCTCTCTTTTGTTGTTGTCGGAATGGATGTCGAGGAAATTGGAACCGCATTTCGATACATTTTGTGCTATTGAAAAAACTAAGAGTCTTATTGAAAGCAAAAATACTCAACAAGATAGAGAAGAAGCAAGAGTCCTGGATGAATTAGGTGTTCTATCTACAATGTACATTCGATTTGAAATACAAAAAAGTATCTCTTAAGCGTCTTGATTGAATATGGAACAAAGAAAAACCAAAAAAACAAAATTAAAAAAAAATAAAATAAACAGCAAAAAAGAAAAGGAAAAATGGAAAAAGGATGTAAGCGATGAAGGACTATTTTCGTTTAACATTTTGATTAAAAATCTTTTCCTTGAAAGGAGGAAAAAAGCATTTGTAGGAATAGCAATAAAAACATCAAAAATCATTTACGAATCAGATCAGATCGATTGTAAGGACAGATAATCAAAGCCGCATTTGTGAAAAGACCGAATCAAGGACGCAAAATGAGACTAAGGACTTTTACAAGAGGTGGGAAAACGACGAATTGGGATTTTTCATACAATTGACAGAGAGAAAATGAACAATTGATGACTTCAATGCCAGTCAATATAGATAATAAAATCAAAGCAATTTAAAACCCATCAAAACCATGCGGCCGAGCTCCACAGCAAATAAACACAATTTCCAATGCGAGATCACATCAAGCACAAATTTTCTTCGTTATCGTTTCATCGTTTACATCTGTAAATCAAATTGCCGTCAATGCTTTTCACGCTCGAACACTTTCCTTATTATATTGATTTATGAAGAGATTTTATGTTAAAATGTTAAAAAAAAAATGGCATAACATAACCTAAATCCAACAAGTAAACTAATTTTCTTCAGATCGAATCACATTCTTTTGTAAGGATACAAATTACTGCATTTCAAAAGTGGAACGGGGAAAAAACATCCATAGAAAGCAAAGAGCTCAAAACCATTGTCCAGTTCAGTTCAGTGCAGTCCCGCCCATTCCTGTTCGTTGTCTACTGGTTTCTCCATACATACATATGTATGATTGATATCAGGCTTCCGAAAATGGGGCAAATAAAATTGAAATAGGAAAAATTCTTGAATGAGAATAAGAACGAGAAATTCTAAAATACCAAAACAACACAATGACACAAAAGATTTATCAAATAAATTGATTCGTATTGATTACTTCGAATTTTGTCAATTTATCGTTACAGCAGATGACAGCTGGGCAATAATAACAAATGTTGGTGGTGCTACGAATACTAATCAAACAACAACGATGAAAACATGACTACGCAAATCATACAAAAAAAAAACTTGCTTTTGTAAAAAAGGGAAAAATGGAGTAACGACTTCATAGTCAATCGTCCAACCCGACACACATCTCTGGTTTCTGTATCGACTGCCTTAAAACCGAATTACGGAAGAAAAGTTAAAAAACTATTTTGAGGCAAGGACTGGTCCAAAAAAAAAAAAAAAAAAACAAAAAAAAAAAAAAAAACAAAAAAAAAAACAAAAAAAAAACAAAAAAGGACAACGTAAGGGTTATAGTGAATAGATAGGGTAAGGAAAATTATGGGTTAAATGACTATTCCCCATCAGGGCCGTTTTTAGGCATAGGCTACATAGGCTGCAGCCTATGGGCCCGCACCACAAAGGCGGCCGGCACTAGAAAATGGTATTGCCTTTTGGTTTTTCACTGCTCAAACGAAATGTTTCCATAGCAGTGACCTTTTTTTTTTGCTACTATAGGGGGGCCCGTACCACAGCCATAGCCTAGGGGCCCAAAAAGCCTACAAACGGCCCTGTTCCCCATCCAATTTCTTCACCCAAATATTTAAAAAAGAAGAAGTTTACTCTCAAGAAAATTTATTTCCCCGGGAATTCGTTCCCCAGGAATATTCAGAATCGGCCTGCAAATGATTTCCATCCTTTTTTCTCATCAATATTGCGAAATGAGATTTTTTTTTAATGTGGGACAAAATTTTTCCCTAAATTAAACCACACATTTTTGACCAGGGTTTCTCAAAAACTAATTCAGCAACCCTGGTGTGAACACAAATTAAATTTACTAAAAAATTAAGTATGATAAGCATTAACATAGCGAGAACGGGCACAATGCAGGCACAATTCTGGAAATACCCCGCCCCCCCCTAGCCTATATAAAAAATAAAATATGATTTGTCACCCGGGGCGGCTACCCCCTTCGAGCTCCCCTCACTACGCTACTGATGATAAGAATATCGGACAGCGAGCAATAATGACATAAGAAAAAAAAAATGGTTATGAATGTGTTTGGTAAGGGGAAAGGGGGTTTTGAGGAAAGTCTACTTCTTTTCCTCACGAAAATCGATTGAAGCTTATCCCATTTTTTTTTAAAGAAATCCCGCATTTATTGAGCAAATATTCCGCTTTGCAAGGAAAGTTATTTAGCAACGCTGAACCCAGCTCTGATTTTTACTCTACTCTTCTTTAAAGTGTTGTCATATTAAAGTCTGGAGTCGTCCTTGGCAACATAGTTCGCTTTATTCACAGCACCTCAAGAAGAACTCCTTTTATACAATCTAGGTTACCCTTCCTCTACTTTATATCATGTCCAATTATAGTTTTTACTACATGCTTCAGGAGAGGAAGTTTTCAATTTTATTGCTTTATATATTTAATGTTTCCAAGTTTATGACATAAAAGCATATGCTTAATGATGGCAACATTGACACTATTTTCGAGAATCTCCAGAATATTTCAGTCCAATGACAGTGATTTTTTTTTGTTTGTTTTTACGTCGATTGCCTTTATGACCAACAAACTGAGGGGATCATTTGATGAAATGAGATGAAGTGAAATGCCAGATGCCCGCATGCCCGTTGCCCAGAAATTATGACGAACAATAACTATTCATTGAAGCTATGATGTCTGCGTGATTTCACTCCCCGGGGGAGATGCCAAAAAATAAAGTTTAAGAAATATTTCATTTGAACGAAATGAGCTAATCAATTGAAGTGCGTCTGTCTGTCTGTCTGGTTTCTCAGAAATTGTTCGAGCAGAAGACAAATCATAATAACGCCGCGAAATAAATTGGAAAAGTAAGTTGGCCGCCTCAGGGCGTTGTTGCCCAAGCTTTGAGTGGTATTTATTTTCGAGCGAGCAGAGTCGGCAGGACAACCGAGTCCTTGGATTCGCGCAATAGAGTTTAGAACCGGGGGCATCATCTTTGACAGACATTTTCTACGTCAAATCATGCGCAATCAACATTGAAACAGATTAAATTTATCACAGCACCAAGAGAGCGCCTTTGTTTGGAATTTTCGGAGCAAAAACATTTTCAATAATTATAATTATTATATATATATGTACATACGCAGCTGTAGCTTGAATTATTTTTGATTAAAATTGACATTTAAGTATTGGGCTCAGTAGGAAATTGCTTTCATCAGCCGAAAATGGTTTAACATTTAAATAAATTAATACACGTTGTTCGACGTTCCTCGCTTAATTCCCCAAAGACATTTTTTCATTCGATATTCTTGACTTTGGGTGGTAAGAAGACGCGATATAACTCCCCTTTCAAAGACGCTTATTATTATTATTTTATTTATTTTTTTAAATTTTTTTATTTTTTATATATTTTTATATTTTTATTAATTTATTAATTTATTGATTTATTTAATAATGTATTTATTTATTTATTTATTAATTTATTTATTAATTTATTTATTAATTTATTAATTTATTAATTTATTACTTTATTATTTTATTAAATTATTAATTTATTAATTTATTAACTTATTAATTTATTAATTTATTAATCTTATTAATTATTAATTGTTAATTAATTAATTATTATTATTAATTATTATTTATTAATTTATTTATTTATTAATTTATTAATTTGTTAATTTATTAATTAATTAAATAATTTATTAATTTATTAACTTATTAATTTATTAATTTATTTATTTAATTTATTAATTTATTAATTTATTATTTATTATTTTATTATTTTATTAAATTATTAATTTATTAACTTATTAATTTATTAATTTGTTAATTTATTAATTAATTAAATAATTATTTAATTTATTAATTAATTTATTTATTTATTTATAATTTATTAATTTGTTAATTTTTAATTAATTATTGTAATTGCTTATTGTATTGTATTTATCTTTTAATTAGTTTTAATTTCATTGAATTTAATTAATTTATACATTTATTTGTTAATTGTAAAATTCCAATTAATTAAGCTTAAATTAATTATTTAAAAATTGTATTTATGAATCTCTATTAATAATTTAAAATTTATTTTTTGAGCTTTATTATTGTAAAATATGGAATTTCCCATTTCTATAAGAGAAAATTTTTTTTTTGTTTCACAGGATATGTTGCAAGAAGAAGAAGAGAAGAGAAAATGTATTTTGGTATCTCGCCTCTCCATTCGTCCATTCGTATTGTATCCTTTTAATTCACGGTTTGAGCAGGTTTCATTGACAAATAGCTTTCAACGGACCATGCTTTTTGTGGTACCTTCGTACAAGAGCTTCCTTTTAAGGCCTTTAGAATTTTTGTTAAAAATTGTATTTTTGAATCCTCCTGATTAAAATTTCAAAAGTTTTCCTTCTTTGGAGCCTTTTATGGGGTTGAAAAATCTTTCACGTGAGCACTGGAAAATTTTTAAAATGTTGACAGGTAGGCAAGCTTCCATCGTCTTCATAATTATTCTCTACGAAAACATTTTGATTTTCATAACCCAGCTTATACCCTTCTAAAGCTAAAGCTGTAACTACTAGAACTAAGCTTTTCAGCTAGGTATACAAGATTAGAGCTGGGGAAACATCCGACAGCACTATCGTTACTATCGATTGTGTCAAACTATCGAAAACATTGATGGTTTTTTAACGACTATCGCTAGTTTTGATTCATTGACATTTACTTTAAGCTTTGGAAAGTTGATGCTATCAGCGACAGAGAGGACTTTTTCCTTAAATGGATAGATTCCTAAAAATGTCCCAATTCAGATTATCGCGATGCATAAATTTCCCATAGTTTGAAGAAAATACCCATTTTTCCCATGTCATATTGTTTGAGTGAAAAAAATCGACGATCTGGTGTCTTACTATTCCAGCCCTAACGATTTTAATCGAATGAAATTTCAGAAAAGAAAACAAAAACGCATATCGTCTCCATTGTACATTACAAAGCTTAGCACGCTTTTTAATTTGTCAATTCACACATTTTTATTGATGGTTGCACAACAAAAGCAAATATTTATTACCCATTGACGCATCGCTCCAAGCTGTTTCTGTGCTCAAAAGCTTCAATTACCCGCAGAATAAAAACTAAAACAGAACTTGTCTGGATTCGAAATAATAGATTGAAATACAAACGGATAAAAAAAATTCAACGAACGGCTGAAATTCCGCGTGAAAGAGAAAAAGAAATTAATAGGGGGAAAAAATCCGGATGTTTTATAATTAATGAGGCAGAAAAACAGACGCAACGCCGCAATCGAAAAAGCTTAAAAAAAAAAATAATTAAATTAAAAACAAATTTACCTTAACAGAAACTTAAATATTGACATTTGATGGAAATAAAAAAAAAAAAGTAAAAATAAAACAAAGAACAATGTTTGAGGGATTGGGGACGGTTATGCATAACATTAACAGCAGACAGAGCTTTATATTTATGTGCCATTTTTGCTTCCGTAACTTGACATATTTTTAAAATATTCCCGTTCTGCGTTGAACAGATTTTCTTCGAAAGCACCACAGTTCCGAGTTGTCGCGTACACAGTAGGTCCCCCATTAGTTTTATCTACATGAAAGAATGAACTCTTAACTTGGACCTGCGTATAGATCTAACTTTGCCTTAAGAATATATGACGGAAATGTAAAGCTCTTGATGCAAAGTACCGATTTCTTTAAGTAATCGGAAGATTTAGAGAAAAACAAGTAAGAAAGCTAAAGTCGGTCAAGCCCGACTTTGAAATACCCAGCGTCCCGACATTATGAGCGCACTATGTTTTGCTTCTCTATTTGTGGGCGTGGCAGTGGGAGGGCAACATAAATTATTTCCCTACATCTTTCATTCGCCTTGGTGAACCTATGTTGCGAATTTGAAGCTTCTACGCCTTTTACTTCGGAAGTTGCGAAAAATCTTCATTTGTGGGCTTGGCAGTGGGCGGGCCATATAAAATTTTTTCCTACACCTTTCATTCGCCTTGGTGAACCTATGTTGCGAATTTGAAGCTTCTACGCCTTTTACTTCGGAAGTTATGAAAAATCTTCATTTGTGGGCGTGGCAGTGGGCGGGCCACATAAAATTTTTACCTACAACTTTCATTCGCCTTGGTGAACCTATGTTGCGAATTTGAAGCTTCTACGCCTTTTACTTCGGAAGTTACGAAAAATCTTTATTTGTGGGCGTGGCAGTGGGCGGGCCCCAAACATTTTTTTCCTACACCTTTCATTCGCCTTGGTGAACCTATGTTGCGAATTCGAAGCTTCTACGCCTTTTACTTCGGAAGTTACGAAAAATCTTCATTTGTGGGCGTGGCAGTGGGCGGGCCATAAAAAAAATTTTCCTACCCCTTTCATTTGTCTTGGTCAACCTATGCTGCGAATTTGAAGCTTCTACGCCTTTTACTTCACAAGTTACGATAAGCCTTTATTTTTGGGCTTATTTGTGGGCGTGGCTCGAGGAGGGCGGCGTCTATTTTTTGCCAGGATATGTCATTTTTCGTAGTTTACCAGCACACCAAATATCAATGGAATGTGTTGAGTGGTTCGCAAGTTACAAGCATTTTATTGAAAACACAATAAATTCATTTGTGGGCGTGGCAGTGGGCGGATGTCTCCCATTTTTACTTAGGATCATACTCGGACCCCGATATACATGTGTGCCAAATTTCGACTTCATTGGTTCAGCCGTTTCGGAGGAGATCCGACCACGGACGGACGGACAGACGGACAGACGGTCAGACGGACAGACGGACAGACGGACATGTCTAAATCGATTCAGTTTTCGATCCTGATCATTTCTATATATATTTTTCTATATCTCCGGAGCTTAATTCTCCCTGTTACAAGATTTGCACAAAACTAATATACCCCGCTTACGCTGGGTATAAAAATCATAATTACAGAAATGTGGTAATTTTCAGAAGAATTTCCACTTTGAGTAAAAATCGATTTTTCATTCTTAACTCCCCTCTCCTCTTCCCTAATAGTCCATTGCTATGGGATCAAAGCAGCTGCGGTTGATTTTACTGAATGGAATTGCTGGAAAAAGAGCTCAGCTTTTATTACGCCGCAGATAAAATGCCGGTTCCCTTGCGATTCTATATTCTACGGAAATTAAATTGTCTCCTAATTGCATCATGTGAAAAACATGGAGGGAGAAATCTCAACTGTCTTAAGGAAAAGTTTTTCCTTTTGCGTTTTTATTTCCTATTGCCGTTGGAGGTGCTATTGTTCGCACAGGTGGATCCAAGTGCCGATATGTCTCAAAGTTTGAAGGATAAAAAAAAATTTTTTTTTTAGAACACCTGCGACAACATAGCTTCCGATGTCCTTTTAATTATCAAATAAAAAAAAATTTTTTTTCTTCCATTACTTTGTGCAGTGTACACAATTCAAAAGAAGTTTCCATCAAAGTTTCCTCTTCGATTTTCCGACTAATACTCGCGAAACTTTTGAGAAACTCCTACACAAAGTGGTTGTCTGTCCGTCTGTCTTCCAGCATCTCTGAATAGTTGTTCCTGTTGTTGTTGTTGTTGTACATGGATTTCAAATTTCCCCACCATCATCCTCCGCGTTACCTACATACCTCACTCAGAGGAAGAGCGTGTGGGTGTTTGTTTGGGAACACAATTAGGCTAATTGTTGATATTCCTAGTTCCCATTAATACTGACAGCTTTAGTGCTTTCATTTGATTTAATTATATGCCTAAGTTGTTTATTTGAAGTTTGGTGCTTTAGCGTTTGTTGTCTTTGCATTGTTCCATGAAAGCTTTTTGCAAAATTCATCATATCATTGTCGCGCTTCCTTTGACATGAGCAACATTGTTTTCGTTTAATCTTGATTTGATTAGATATGCAGGGACGAATGTAGGTTAGTTTGATGTTTTCATTATTATCAATTGTAGGTTTATATATGGAACATTGAAAGTACATTACAGATTTTTCTGTATTACTCATACCTACATACACTCCGTAAAGACAGGATAGCCTCACTCATTTATCAATGACTTATCGCACCATTTCTGTGCTATTAATATTGCAATCAAAATCATTTCTATGCAATTAGCAAGAGGTACCTTCGTTTAATAATGACAAAAATTCCAAGAGGGTGGGTTGACGCAAACCGCATTTTTTCAATTGTCTATCTTGACAGCTACGAAAATGTGCTTTTTAAAGTGTAAAGTTGAAATAGCCTCATTGCATCGTTCTTACTTTCTGCGTAGCGTTACTTGTTTAAAGTTTACTTTTTTGACTTATTAGTAAAGACGTTTGTATTAAATTGCTGAAAAGAAAACAATGGGAAGGAAATCATCGCTAAATGCATCAGAAATTGCGAAAATTGAAAGCCTATCACGACGAAGGACTTTCAAACCGTGCCATAGCCCAAAAAATTGGTCGAAGTCCAAAAGTTGTAAACAATTTTTTAAAAGCTCCTTTGGAATACAAAAAACGCTATAAAGGGAACACGGTTGGAAAGCTTTCGCCGCAGGACAAACGAAAAATCGCTCGTATTGCATCAAATTCGTCAATGTCTTTAAAGAAGATTGGAGCTGCAGCTGGAGTAGACGTCAGCAAAGTAACCATAAGTAACGTTATTAAAGCTACAGGAACATTAAAGCGTCGAAAACTCCAGAAGAAACCACCTCTGAATGCCACACACAAGGTTAAAAGACTCCAATTTGCCAAAGATCATATGCCGTGGATTGTACAACAAACGCAAAACGATAATGATTGGCGCAAAGTGATTTTTTCTGACGAAAAACGCTTCAACCTGGACGGGCCTGATGGTTTTAATTATTATTTCCATTTCCGTCCAGGTTGCCGAGGCCTGATTTCACTAAACTATTTAGATAAAACTTAAATAAAAATTTCCTTTTTTTTATATGAAATTTGGCAGTTAGTTCCATCTAAGTTCGATTTAAAAAGCTTGGTGAAATCGACCCTTAGCATTTATATGATAGAATTAAATTTTGTTTGAAGTTCTCACAAATTGTATTTATGTCTCATAAATTGAGCAACGTTAAATAACATTTGATCATTTGTTTTTATTTCTGTTTTGTTTTATTTGGAAGAGTCAATTTTCGGAAGGTACATATTTAATAGCACTGAGGTTTTTGTTCATTGAACAAAAAAAAAATAAAATAAATAAATAAAAAATAAATAAAAGGTTTTCTCCGCAAGTAGAAGATAGAAACAAATATTTGCGACAGCAAGGAATTTTTATTTCCTAACAATGTGAAAACATTCGAAAGAATTTTACCGTAAGTATGTTCCTAAGAAAAACTAAGCAATGGAATTTTTTAAAAGTCATCAAAGAAAAACGTAAAACATTTGTTTATCAATTGAATCAAACATTTGTGTAAATATTTAAACGAAAATTACTTAAGATTTCTGCTTAAATAAACAAAGCTTATACTGAAGTTGTATTTCAATTTGAAACGCGTTCTATTTCACTTCAAAGAGAGAGAGAGAGAGGAGAGAGAGTGAGAGGGAGTGAGAGAGAGAGAGAAAGAGGAGAAAGAGAAAGAGAGAGAAATAGAGTGAGAGAAAGAGGAGAAAGAAAAAGAGAGAGAGAGAGAGAGCGAGTGAGCGAGAGAGAAGGAGAAAGAGAGAACGAGAGAGAGTGAAAGAGCGAGAGAGAGAGAGAGAGAGAGATATATATATAGTGAGAGCGAGTGAGAGAAAGAGAGAGTGAGAGCGAGCGAGAGAAAGAGAAAGAGAGAGGGAGCGAGTGAGCGAGAGAGAAGGAGAAAGAGAGAAGAAGGAAGAGAGAGAGAGAGAGAGAGAGAGAGAGAGAGAGAGAGATATTGAGAGTGAGAGATAGAGAGAGAATGAGAGGGTGAGAGAGAGTGAGAGGGTGAGAGAGAGTGAGAGGGTGAGAGAGAGTGAGAGGGTGAGAGAGAGTGAGAACGAAGTAGAGAGGGAGAGATTGAGAGAGAAGTAGAGAGGGAGAGAGCGAGTGACTAAGAGAGAGAATGAGAGGAAATATAAATAAAGTGTACTCTCTCTTAAGCGGACACATTTTTCGGTTCCTTAGGTGTCCGCTTAAGAGAGAGTAGGTACACTGTATAGGTAATGTGCGCAAAAAAGACGACAAGTTGAAGAGGCGAAAGCCCCCCTCCCCACCATCATCAACCGCAATCATTCGCGAGATCTCCTCCCCCCCCTGTATGATGACGTAATATATTGATGGCCTCTCATTTCTCAATTTTCACATGACTTTTGATGGAATTCAGTGTTAAAATCTAATTTTCAAGGATTTAAATTCGAAAATGGTTCGTCAAAAAAAAAAGATTAAGGCAACTTTCTGGGCATTTATAATAGACCCGGCATTTATAATCGACTGCATACTATAACCAGAAGACGAAGTGACGCAGCAGTAACCATCCAATTATCAATTTCAGCAATTACATATTTTTTTATTTTCACCTTTAATCGATTCGTGTGTGTCGCTTTTGAGATTCGGAGCACTCAATTGATTATGTACACAATACATTGATTAATCAGAAAATGTATCAATAGTAAAAAAGAAAATGAAAAAATGTTACTTAATTGACTCGAAAATTGCATTTATCGGCTCAATTAATGTCACGATAGCGCATAATAAAACGCTTCAAAATTCGTCGATTCTTGTCAATTGAAGTTTCTCGCATTTATAAGCAGCAAGCCCGAAAGAATACAAATACATGAGGACTTTTTTTCCTGTTTGCTGATATCGCCTAACAAAAATCATATGTCGCATATAATAAAACACAATTGGGGGAAATATATGAAGAAAAAGTAAAAGATAATAACCAGAGTATAGACAGCGACAGCTACCGCCTCGATGTATTCATAAATAATTCAGCTGTACGAATTCGAAGTTGAATGAATGATTTGAGTAGGTACATATGCCGCCGCTTCCATTCAATTCATGTGAGTGGAAAGCTATGTATGCAAGCGAAAATGTGGGTACCTCAAAATTTGTATCTGTTTTTTCAACTATGGTGCGGGTTATCAAAAAAAAAAAAAAAGTTACAGAATTTTTTCATTAAGTTCTGCACGTCAAGCTATGTTCGACGTATGATACCAGGGATAAAAAACTGTTAACTCTAACGTCGTAAAAGTTGAAGGACTGTTAAGAAATATTCTTTTTATATAAGGCAGTGCAAAGCTTTTGACAGTTCTTTGGTATCCTCCTTATTTATGGTTATAATTAATACTCCTATTATGGAGCAAACAGCTGTACGACCCGCTGTGGCACTGAGAACCTACCTACGTATACGTAACGTAAAACTGTATGCTCGCACAATACCGAATACCCCACGTTTTCTGAAAAATAAAAATGAAATTTTTTGCTTATAACTTTCACATTTGTCATCCGATCGTCATTGAGTTCTTTGGCTTTCAATGTTCGTTACGACTCTAGCAAAAATGGGTATGCCTAATATTGGGATAATTTGCACTGGCTGCTAAGATATGGCTCGATAAGTGAGTGAAAGAAGCGAAAAATATGAGCGAAAAATGGCCCTTCCGACCTGATAGGAGCCACAACTATAGTCTTAGGGTGGCGTTTATGTACTTAAAATTTTCGTACGGTTTCCACCTTTCCGAAATAGGTTTATCTGCTTGGCTATTTTAAACGGTAATTGATTTATAGCCTGAAATATGGGGCAAAGTAGAGAAAATTGGCTCTTTTCACATTTTGGGACATATCTCGGAAACGCTACTTAAATCTATCAAACCATTGACTTTTTTGGATTGAGGGTGCCTTAAACTAACATAAAATAACCAATAGAAAAAAAGTGTATCAAAAAAAAATTTTTTTTTAGCAGTGTGTTATTCCCATTACACTCGAAATGACTGGAGGTTTTCTTTACTATACATTATAGTCTGTTATAACCGGATCCGTTACAATCGGTTTCGACTGTAAAAGATACGTTGAAGTACAAATTTTCGTTATTTATTCCCAGTGTATGCATTCCTATGAAATGGTAAATATCAAATTCCCCGAAAAGTATGCTTTGAAAAATGGCGAGGGAGGAAGACTATTACTGAAGAGGAAGATTAAACAATTTATGATTGAGTTATAGGTCCTAAATTCATAAGTCCCTATTGAAAACGATGATAATGAAATTCAATGTCTCAGTGAGCAATCTTTTTAATGACAGGGTGAGCCTCAATCAAGCACTTCTCCATTGCCTTCATATACACTCTTCCCCTCGATGGACGCATTGAATGGATGCGTTTAAGAAAATCCAAGTCAATGGATGCAAAAGTCAACAGCAACGTCCATGTGTACTATCTCGATGTTTCATATAAAAAGACCTTTTCGAACAAGCCGTATAAAAGTAATCAGCCTCCCACGCTCCCACCTTATATTGAATCGTCGAACTCCTTTCTCTAAAAGCTTTGCGAATGTATCTTCAATTCTTAGCTACAAAGAAAAACAATTTTTTATTGTTACTTTTCTTTTACTAAGCTTTCCATTTTCAAGAGGGGGAGAGGGAAATATGTGCTCGTAAAGTGTTTTATACCAAGTTGTTTTGCGCTTATTGTTATTGTTGTAAGGCTGTAACTTGTTTTCTTATTTTTATTTTTTTTTTTTTTTTTTTTATAATACGAAGTGAATACTGCTTTTTTTATGACAATCTGTTTGTTTTTATCTGTAACTCACACCGAAAGATAGAGCCACAGATACAGAGCAAAAGACAGAATCGCGAGACAAAGACAGAAAATAAGCTCGTCGTACGAGGCGAGCTTATGACTTGTGATAGCAAAATGAAGCGTTAAGTTGTCATATTATTAAGAATTGTATTTTTCTTGCTATCGTCTCATAATTCATGCCCGAATGCATCTGTTTGAAGCATTTCAGAGCGAACTTTTAGAGCGTGCTTTTTTTTTTATTTATTTATTATTACTTTTTTTGCCATTTTTCATTGTAATTCGAATGTGTTTGTATGTAACAAGGTGAGCTGCAATTCAATAAATTATAGACGATGTGGGTGGTTGGTATGCCTGAATGTGTACAGACAAATACCTCCAATCAATTGAAAAATAAATTAAAAAAAAAAATAAAAAAATTTTTGCAGAATAAAAACTTCAGAATAAAATTGAGTCCGCTTTTCATATGGAAGAAGACACTTTTAAAGCTCAACTTCGTTGCCTCGTCATAGCTTCTTGCTGAACTTAATTTAAATAAATGACAAACTACTTTTTTTCTCATTTCAGCTGAATAAAACGCTTTCTGCAGAATCAAACAGAATTGATAAAATGACAAAGATTAATGGGGGAAAAAAATTTGGCATGAACGAAAGTTTAGTGACCTTTTTCGTTCAAAACTATACCGGAATTTCATCTTTGAGCAAAGGTTGCTTTTATATCGTATTATCCAACTACGTCAATCAGACGAATGACTACTTACTTAAAAAGTTTTCTTAGAAAATTGGCTTACCTGAAATGAAAAGAGGAGAGAGAAAATATTACTATTAAGGATCGTAGATGTTTGCTTAAATATGCGAATATAAATATAATTTTTGTTAATTTATTTAAATATGTTTTAAGAAATGTTTACATTAGTTCAGATCTGATAAGTTTATATTATCATTGATTATATCAGTTTATATTCTGAGCAATTGTAATTAGATGAAATAGACGTTTTAATTGAAATGGAAGGTAATGTTTTCGAATTAAACGATTTTTAATGTGGATGACCCATGACACATCACTAAGAATGAGAGTTGAAAATTTACTGATGCAACCATGACTGTAAAATTTCTGCTGCAAGGAGAGCAAGTCATGGCGATAAGCTGCGCCAGATCAGCCACTTGCCTAACAGCGATCGAAAGATTTAAATTATTTTCTCCAAAAATCAAAAAATCTCTCTCAAGTTCATTGCTCATTTGAACATCCAATAATTCACTTAGATGTACTTATGTATATCGTATCGTTTAACGGTTTAACAATCACCGATATGGCCAACCAACCCTTGCGGAAATAGCACCAACGAAAGATCTCTCAATTTCTCAATAGATCTTTGGAATATATGTACCTGTATCTCAAATAGTTGCCTTTTTATTCCTCATACAAAACATATCTGCTCCTTCCGGATGTCCACCAATCTCATCCCCGAGCTTTTATACTTGATGAGAGACGGAAATCGATGAGAATGGAAATCAACTCGGACCGCTTCATTTTGACTTGGTCGTCTTTCTTTTAACTCTTAGAGATTATTAATAACTTCTGGAGCTGAAAAATATCGTTACTCTTCGGTAAAAAGTAACGATTACTGTAGTCAGTATTCATAAGCGTTAAATGAAGAATTCTTTGTTACGAAAAAAAACTTTGGCCCCTTTTGTGAACAAAAAAAAATAAGCACGGTTCATAATTATCTTAATTCGGTCATTCAAAAAGTTTATGTCTAAGTATTGAGTTTTAACTATGATTATTATTACATATTTTATTCTACATGGTAGTTTGAAATTCAAAAATTGGTTTTGATTACAATCTTTTCACAATGTTTTTTGTTATTCAAAATGAAATCTGATTCAATATTTTAAAAATGACTGAAGGTTATTTTAAGCTATACAGTATTCAATAACGTCTCGTTACTAATGGAAGTACTTTGTTACTAGTACTTTTTGGCCAAAATGCCAGCTGATGGTTGCCGTAGTAATTTAGTACTTAAAAAATCGGTGCGCAAAACAGTGTATGGTAGTAGAGTGAATTGAGTTGATTATTTGATTACCAAATACTGGGTGAAAATTCAAAGAGCATGTGGGAGTTTTGATTACTTTATCAGCCTTGAGTTATTCAATGAATGAATGAACAATATTTAAAAAAATAGAACGAGTACTTAGTAACGAGTACTTAGTAACGAGTACTTGTACCGAGTACTTAGTAAGGAGTACTTAATAGCGCGTACTTAGTAATGAGAACTTCGTAACGATTAATTCGTAACGATTAATTCGTAACGATTACTTCGTAACGAGTACTTAGTAACGATTACTTGACGAAAATAACGAATACACTCGAATAGTGTAAATTTTTGCATTTTTACAGCTCTAATAATTACGCTTTGTGGTCTTAATGATGCAACGAAATTTTTCTTACAGCCAATCTGTCTTTGCCTGTCGCTATGGGACCTACAGTTTAACGCCGACTCCGAACGGCAAGAATTTCACATGATCATCTACTTTTACAAATTAAATATAAAAGCCCTACTCCAAAAATTCTAAATAATGAAGTAAACTAAATGACTTGAAGAGTGCCATTTCAAAAAAAAATTCCTATTATCGAGCTGCTTCTTAGTCATGTCACCGCAAACTCTTGACAAGGACTTTCATCGAGATATCTCAAACCCTGTTAATGAACAGAGGGCTATAAATCGAGTCTCTTGGTGTCGCTGGTGTCATTTCTATCCACAGTGGTTGTGGGTGTTACACACAAACGCACAAACTCAATGTAATCTCGCAACTCAGATTGTGTCGGATATAAAAATATTCAAATAAATAAAGTGTTACTAAAAGCGTTACAATTTGTGATGCGGTCACGAGAAAAAGTGCTAAAGTCCAAATAAACAAAATTCCGTTTGCATTAAATGTTTAAGCTTCTTCTATTTACATTTCAAAGCTAATAAGAAAGCTGTACTCAGTCAAGGTTAACCAACGTTTAGATTCATACTTTCCTATCGAAAAGACAGGGGGGCTCACAATTCCGCAAGTCATTTGTTAATATATGCACACTAATACTATTTTCAAACACACCGCTTTCCATAAAAGCGTAATAATTCAATGGAAATCCTAATTCAAATTGGCACTTAAAATGCCAATCAAGATTACAAAATTATAAGCCCTTAATTTTTCTCTCAAAATTTGTTCGTTTTTCGTTCTTCCCGTTGAAAATATTTAAACGGATTTTCGTTCTTTTCGTTTTTTTTTTTTTTTCAGTTATCTGTCAAAGTTGATTGACAGTTTCGTTTGGTGGAAATCGCTACTAAATCATACGATCGATATGCAACATTGAATTACGTTGTTAATTGCTACTATGAAATGAAGAGCAACATGGAGTATTCATTCGGTCTGACGACTCTCAAGATCCAAGCTGCAAAAAGATATGGAGACCTCAACCCTTGCTCTAAGTTCTACATTTCCAATCTATGTCAATATTTTCAAAAAGCCTGAAATTTTAACCCATTAAACGCTTGTGATACTTATACAATATGTCACGCACCGACTATTTGACATTCAATAAATTCACATAATTCACTTGAAAAATCCCACTTTGGCATTTAAAATGTTATCTAAGAAAAAATTTAAGCTGTCTTTTCACAGAGCCAGTCAGCTTGTCAGCAGATCCGATCCGGCTGATGAGAAATAAAACCGTATAAAACTGTTTAAATATTGAGATCGTGCACAAGCAAATGATCGTAGATTCACAGTTTGCTCTCTTCTGTTGTCAAAATCAATTTTAGACGCATTTTAAAGCGAAATGCTTTGAGTAGGTATCGCTATCACCACCATCCCATTTTGGGTGTATAAAAAAGATTCGTTACGATTGCAATATTTTGCCAGCTTTAAGCATAGAGCGGAGCAATTGCTGAGGCGGATGCAAAATAAACGTAATTTCGAAACTTGATGAACAAATGTATCGAAATACTGTTTCGAATGTTCCCCCATATATATTATTATTATCCAAAAATTCGTGTTTTCGACGCTTTCATATTTTCGAAAATAAGACTGCCCAGCACTGATGCCAGTTTAGGGGTATATCCCTTAAATAGAAACACATTTATGATCTTTATTGGAGTCTTAGGGCAGAAGGTGGTCAGAGAAATTTTTTTTTGGGACCTTATCGAACCAATTTTTCGTTCTTAGAAGATTTCAAAACTAATTTTTAGGCAATTTTTGTCTTGTTTTGAGACATAATTTCCTTGGTTAGTTAACCAAACGACCCTTTTCTAACCTAACCGCAGTTTAAAAGACACGATCTATGGTCAACACTCGAAATAACCAAGGGTTATTATTATGCCGCGGAATTTGAATATGTAAAAAATGAAAAAAAAAAAAAAATTCAAAAAATATTCAAAAAAATTCAAAAAAATTCAAAAAATTCAAAATATTCAAAAAATATTCAAAAAAAATTCAAACAAAAATGAAAAAAAAATCAAAAAATGTACAGTCAAAAATTCCAAATTAGTTCGATTAAGTATAGCTCAAAATCCAATATTGCGAGAGCTCGATGCGAAACGCCGAGACGTCGCGCAAATATTTTGCGTGACGCATTTCAATCTCCAATGAAAGTTCTGCGTCGCGCAGATGATAGCATAATTTCACTTCTAGTAATGCAATATTTGAACAAAGTGCCAATCTAACAAGTACCGAGTACTCATAAAAATTATTCGTTAACACTTATGTTCTCATTTATGACGGCTATAAATGCTACTGAACTTGTTCACTACTTAATTTTTTTATTTTCAAAAAAATTTTGCTTTAAGTTTTTTACATTTGCCAACAAATTTTATTTGAAAATTTGTGGTTTCACTAGTTTTAACGAGTACCCAATAGCGAGTACTTAAAAAAATATCTACATCATTAGTTTTCAAACTGCCTCGCAACGAGAAATATTCAATTTGTCGAACTCTTCTCGCTACGAGCTCTCGCAATGCGATACATTGGAGCTTGAGCCATACGATTGAATTTTTTGAAATATTTGATCGTCTCGCCCCGGTGTCTCGCATCGGGCTCTCGCAATATTGGACTTTGGGCTTATGCCTATTAAAATGTTGAATTGTCAAATTAACAAAAAAAAAAAAGCCTACTTCAGTGAATAAAATATTCAAAAAGCACAGTTAAATGCAAAAAAAATTCAAAATATTCAATAAATTCAAAAAATTCCAAATATTTAAAATCCGGGTTCTAGTTATTATTAACCAGGCTTTAAAAGACCGGCCCTCATGGGAATATTCCCCTCAAAAAAACTGGCAACAGTGCTGCCCAGCGAACATTTATATCAGACATGTCTTCAGAATAATTTCCGAATTGTCTTAATTTTCTCTAATTTTTATTTTTTTTTTTCTTCTATTTTTTCGTATTTTCGTGCATGTTAAAGCAGGTAATGCTGTATTAATGTATTTGGCCATCTTAGTCTAAGTGACTGGGACAGATTTTTAAGTGGTTCTTTAGTAACAGTTGTTCAAAAGATTTTGATGAGCTTTAATTCGACCTATTCAAAGTCGGTTGCATTTGTAATTTTGAACTAGTTTCAAGAAATTCCTATCAAAGACGAAAAATAAAAACATTTTTATCGATTCTTCTCTTCAAATTGAGCAAATAAAAATTAACTGAAATGGATGCGTCGCACGTGTCGAAATGACTCAATTGATTATTACTGCAATTCAAAAAGACTACGCGGGTGGTCTTCGTTCTCACAACAAGCAATTGCAGTAAGACCATTAAAATGAAACCATTAAACAAAATTGCGCAACTGGAACTACACAAGATTAAGAACGTGCTTTCTTCCGACACACAGAGCAGACACACTTTTCAAAAAGAAAAAAATTATAAAAATAATAATAAAAATAATTAGAAAAAGAATGAAATAAAAATTTAAAATAAAAACAAACAAAAAACCAGTAAGGGTGTTATAGGCAAGCCTGACAATAAAATACCCGACACAGACACACATGCTTAAATAATTTTTAAAACACGCCCAAAAAACAGGACCATTTAGTAAGAATATTGTAGGGATTTTAAAGGCCATAAGGGGCCCCATATACCAATTTTTATTAAATTTCATTATGAAAACCGCCCCTTTCCCACGCCCAATTTTCTAAATTTTTTGCATTTCAATTGCACGCTTAAATGTACGCTAAAATTTCAAATTTCATTGAAATGTTGTGAAAAAGTCCGATTTTGACAGGTTTTGGATTTTTGTGACAGACCCTAGTACTGGGGGTACCTTAATAATGGATCTATCAAAGAAATTTTTGGAGAGGATGTTTATGGCTGCAAAAGCACAAGTGCAAACTTTCCTTCAAGTTCCATTTGAATTTCAGGCGTAGGAGACAATTTTCGAAAAACGCCCTTATGCCACGCCCACTTTTTGGAAATCTTATTACTTGCCTTTCAAAATGTTCAAATACCAAATTTCATCAAAATATCTTGAAAAACTCCGGTTTTAGAGCAATTTTTGTAAAATTCATAACAGACCCTAGTACTGGAGTTACCCCTAAAAATGGTCCGATCGGGTCCATTCTCGAACTTGTTCTTACTCATGTACCTGTTAGTACGCATACCAAATTTCGTTAAGATAACTCAACTCCTTCGATTAGAAAACTGTATACAGACAGACAGACAGGACCGGACATGGCTAAATCGAATCTCCTGTTGACGCTGATCATTTCTATATATATTTTGTATGGTATTTCTGGGTGTTACGCACAACTGCACAATAGCAATATACCCTCGACACAGAGTGTTTCGGGTATAAAAAAAAAACAAATTGTAATAAGTAATGGCGCAATAAAATTACTTTTCAAGTTCAATTCAAAATTGATTTGCGTCATTGAGACGAACGAACAGAACAGAACAGAAAGCGCAAAACATTTCCAGGGAAAATGATTTCCGATTAAATCTGTTGTCAAATTCAGGCCATTCCAGGGACCATTTTTATAATTCCGCTGATTGCTGATACGCAATACGTGCGTAAGAGTCTAAATGCATACATAGAAAATCATTTGTGTCGCTCCACACTTCTGACCAGACACCACGCTGTGCTTCTTACACCATCTTTCCGTGTGTGCGTGTGTGTTTTTGTTTGTCTGTCTCTCAGTGCATGTTTCATGTACTTCCGTTGTCAGGTCATCACATTTTAGATTCATTAATTTAGTGTAATTCGAGATATCTAATATGGCTACTCGGAAGGGACCCATAAGTATTAACGACGAAGATATGTGAGCGGAGCGTTGTACTAGATGAACAAGAAACACGATCTGCCTTCCGTTTACCAATCGAAAGAAGGCTACGAAGAAAGTTGCAATCATAATTTCTACTTTCGAGCCATTTCTTACATAACCGAGGTATGTGCGTCTTGTTGTAATACACACGGATCGTGCCTTTTGACAATTTCCTCCTCCTAACTATTTCAGCGAAGAATTTTTAGGCATGTATTTAATTGATTTTCTGTGTGTGTTTGATTGTTATCAAATGATGGCAAGAATTTTCCATCGCAATTTCAGCGTAGCATTCTTAAATGCTCTGTCTTCTCAGATGCAGCAACAGCAACAGCAAGGGGAACAGCATCAGTAGCAGTGGTTGTATCTTTTAATCTTTTCATTGTATATCATTTTTTAACTTCCCTTTATTTCCATGGGAGGCGATTAGTAGATATCGCCATATCAGCACGAAGCACTCATATCTCTCTTTTTATTTTTCATTTGATTTTTATAATCATTTTTCTGTGTGCATCTGTAATCCGAGCGTTGAAACTAGATGAGGTTCTTTGTCGCGATGAGCTTTTTAATTTATAGGCATGAAATCTTTGCTTTCCATGAGATTTGCCTTTCATCTAACAAATAAATCCTATAGACTGACCTTCTGGCGAGAGAGTTGAATTTTCGCTCAAGTGGTCGGAATTATTTTGATAACAGCACGTAGCTTGGTCTTTTTGCGGTTTGTCAGTTAAGTGAGGCCTATTCGTTGACGTTTTGAGGTTGTGTATCAATTTTTTTATTTTTTTTATTATAGACAATTGACATAGTAATTGTACTTTAGAGTGTGAGCATTAAGAATGAGTAATAATCTAATAAGTTCGATTTCATTGATAGCAGTCGGATAGATGTCCATTTAGATATTCAATTTTCTAATCTTATTTCCAAAAAATTTATTAGACATGTAGGGTACCAAATTAAAGGAAATCAATCCAGCATTTTGAATAAAATAAAAAATGTGGGTGTTAATTGGACACTTTTCATACCAAAATGGCTTCCAAAGTAAAAAAAAAAAAATTGAAAGTTTTTTCAAAATTTTTCACTTTGACCGTTTATTTTTCACTTTTTTTTTATTATTATTTTACCTAAAAGCACATACAATTGGCTTTCAAACTGCATTTAAGTTTTTTTTCTACGATGAACCATTATCGTGGGAGAGTTATTTTTCTCGACTTACTGCCTAAAATCTTCAAGACCCTATAACTCCTCAGGGGTGCATTTGCGACCCCCCACTACGATTTTTTGTTAGTTGTGACATCCTCTTTCAGCTCCCGACCGGTTGACCTTCACAAACGTAACACCCTGATATATATATATATATATATTATATATATATATATATAATATATATATATATATATATATATATATTTATATATATATATATATATATATATATATATATATTGCTATGTAATACATAAAACACCTTTAAACATTTTTGTTTTGGTAATAATTTAAAAGGAAGTTTTGTTTTTCCTTTTTATGTATGTATAAATCAAAGCTATTATTTTCTCCTCTAGCACCTCGTTTTACCTTATTTCCATCACATTATAATTGATTTACGCCTAGAAGCCCAGAATGAATAAGAACCTTTTTTTTTTTTTTACGCGATCTTTTGAAATATTAACGAAGAGCAACGCACAAAATGGGTTCTTAGGAGCTCTCGTTAACCCTAAAAGAACTCTAATCTCGTAAAACTGAGAACGTGTCCCAAGAGGCTTAAATCTTTATTTCATTTAAGACACACGAAAGTTCAATGTTGCTTTAAGTGCTTTTTTATGAACTTTTCTTTTGAAGGTAAAAACAAAAAATCAAAAAAATAATAGGTATGAGCGGCAAAGTTAATCTCTTTGACTCATATAACAGAATAAAATCAAATGTTGGCCATGAAAATAATATTATTCAATAAAGTTATGCATTATTAAAAAATCCACAAAAAAAAAACGAAGAAAAAAAACCGAATGATTCGATCGTTAGGCGCGTTGGCAATAATTCCTCAAACCATCGAATAAGTTTTCCTCTCAACTAAGCTTTCCCCATTAACTTCCCATGAAGTAGAAAATTGGTTTATGTTTTCCCCCTTAAAAACCCATTAAGCCCCATTTAACAGGCTTCGAAAAAATATCGATATATTCTTTTTTGAACGGAAACTTTATTATCGTCTCGTGTAAAAATCCGCATTAAATTTTATTGAATTTCTTAAGTGTAAAGTCGCCCAATAAATAAAAATACCACAGCGAAACTTTTTGAGTCAACTTAACATCCTGCTGTTGCCGCGAACGAAGAATAATAAGCGATGAAGTAAAGAAAAATCGAAGCCAGCCTCGAGTATCCTTGCGTTTTCTTTCATTTATTTATTTTTTTATATTTTTTTTATATTTTTATTTTTATTTTTTTAATAAATGGAATCAAATACTTTTAATATAAAGCGCCCGAGAAGAAAAGTGGAAAGCAGCGTGAAGCTTGTATTATACCATTGAGTCGTGCATAAATTTTAAGAAGTGGAATATGTGAAAATATTTACTCAAGCCGCACACACACTCGCACGCACAAAAGAAGACTCACACTTATTGAAATCGAAGGCGGAGAATGGAGTAGCGTGCATTGTTCGAGCACTGACTGATTGACTGATGTATGAAAAGTGCTTTCAGGAGAGCAAAAGAGCGGAATTTCACCATCAGTAAATAATGTACACATGAGAGTTTAAAATATAAAGAAATAATAAGAAGGCACAGAGGTAATCACGATAAAGTACTTTACTTTAGTTATCAGAAAATCTGTAATTTTTTTTATTTTTAAAGAAAAACACTTCATGCAATAAGAAGGGGAATTTTATACTCGAAAGTTTCAAAGATTGTATTAAATAAGTAAGTGCTTCAAAGAGTTTACTTCGTTGAATTGGATCATTCGAATTTTCATAACTTTTTTTTTTTTAACACAACAATGAGAATTTTAGTTTTTATGTCCATCAGAGACACTTATCGGATCATTGAAATCTACAGATTTATATGACAAACTTCAAAATATCAATAAGTAGGTACACAATTATTTCGAAAGTTGGCACCTACAAAGAGTATTTAATTATATATTAAATACTCTTTGGCTCCTACTTCAAAAGAAATCGCCCTTTCCTTTTATCAAAATTTTGAGTAATTTTTCGATATTTATTTTAGCTATATTCTCGGATTTTAGAAAAGGCAAGTCGCCTTATTTCAGTTTGAATGCTTGGCAAGGAGAGAATGAATTTTGAACCTGAAGTAAATGCAGGCTTAAGGGGGTTGCCTCATTCGACAAAAAAAAATTTTCGGATTTTTTTGTGTGCATTTTTTTATAGATTGGATATTTGAGAATATCGTGCTAAAAGGATTTTTTGAAATTCGAAATAGTTTAGCGGATGTAGCCTTCTTTGTCGAGCACGGTCTGCGCTAAAACGAGAAATTTTTGCGTTGCTTTAAACTTTAAACGCATTTATCTCGAAACCACTTTCTTTTGAACTGGCGACCATGATTTCTCCAGGTCAACTGGACCGACTTTAATGAAACAAAGTGGATTCGACGCAGAATTATCATCATTATGGCGTGAGTTTCAATCATAATTTTAACAAATTTTTTACTATTTTTTTTTACACTGTACTAAAAATAAAATATACCCGAAATCAATGTGTCATTTTCAATGGCAGTCATTTTGTCCAAAAAAAAATCGCAAAATTATTTTCGATCGTTACCCGAAAATGGCATCAATACTGTTTATAACTCCATTTTTCATTTTCATTTCGGAAAACTAGGAGATGAGCAATCGTGACCGCCAGCACTACACCTTTTTTTGAGCATCGACTTTAACGGCCGAGAACATTTTGAAACGCCCTTACATAAAAAAAAATTTTTTTAAACTAATTTTTATTAATGCGGAACACAATAAAAAAAATTTAAAAAAAACATTAATCAAAATTTTTTTTTTTTTTACTAATTTTCATTAATTCGGAACACAATAAAAAAAAAAATAATAAAAAATAATAAAAAAATAAATCAAAAATGGTCCAAAAACAGTTCCGCAAAAGAGACAACCAACTTAAGTTAAATATTAAAAAAATGATAAAAAAAAATATAAAAAAAAAAAAAAAAAAAAATTGATAAGCTCTCTCTATGCAGCATTTCGAGCATCACTAAAAACGTCTAAAACCTGCAGGATAGACGGCCCATATGCAGCAACCTCATGACGTTTCCCATCCATCTCTCCACAAAAACAATGTTTGCTTATACAATGAACCTTTATAAATAACTAACATCAATAAAAACACTAGCATGAAATGGCCAGTACATATTTCTAGAGGCTTTCTTTGTCAGTTCTTCGATTACTGAGATTTCTTGACAAAATATTGACAAAAGGGATATAAATCAAGGGTCCGAATGGATCTATTTCTCTACTTGTTTTTTTTTTTGGTTTGATTTTCTTCTAGAAATTTTGGCAAGCACGAGAATAGCATCGAAGCCATTACTTTCAACCCGAATCCTCTATAAATCAATTGGATTTGGATAACAGAAAGCTTTTACTATTTACAAAGATAAAAAAAGAAGTTGATTGCAGTCCTGAAAAATAAACAAAACAAAAAAACCTATAGGACAATATCTTGTCTAGACTATGAAATAATCGAAGATTATAAAGAGACACCGCCTTCAAAAAGCACATAGAAAAAGGTCAGTCATGGATGGCAATGAAAGGAAGGTGAAATGTGGAAAAGAAACACTGACTCATATATAAAATTAAATTGGCTTGACGAAGGACTACAAAAGGAGCGAATGCCTGCGGAATGCAAATACAATATGACTTACGACGACCAATTCAATTTATATGTAGCTACATATATTTTCGTATTACTTTTATTTTCTTTTTCTTTTATACTCTCACTTCCTCTTGACCTGTGGCTAAAAACGTTAAACTCATGCTCAACAACAAAAAACACATAGTTTGGGGGTAGTAAATTTTGCAGCCATTAACAAAGAAACATTTATTTGGGTCATGCGCTTGTTCGTAGTCGTCGGTTTCTCTTTTGATTGATTGCGTGTCAAGCACTGCTTAGAAATTATTTGCTTGAGGGAGTTGCTCTTTTGAGTGAGCCATTAGCAGATTAAATGCTAATTTCTGATTTCAATAGCCCGTTAAGTGGTTCGTTTCAAAATTTGACGTTAACAAATCTGTTCATTGTATGCTACTTATGTATGTATGCGAGAGAAAAAGGTTGTAACGGAAAATTCATTATGATTGTTAGGTTTGGATAATTAGTAAAGGGCACCTCACACCCCCAAAAATTTCACTCCATCACTTCAGTCATTGATGAGTGGAAGCACGCAGGAAAAAAATAAATAAATTAACTTCATATTGAAATAAAAAGTTCATATAAGGTCTGTTCCCGTACTGCACAAAACTGCCCAATTTTCATACAGTTTTTTAAAAATTTGGCAGTTTCGTGCAAGTCGGGAACATTCCTATTATTTTCCTAGAACAATCGCTTGTTAGGGTGTCACAAAAAAATTTTTTGTACAGGCTTTTTTTTGAAAGCTGATGGTCTGATATATTTTTGAGATTTTTTTTAAATTTTTTGGAAAAGGTTTAGAGGTTGCTGGTATCAATTTTTTCCTAAAAATCAAGCTTTTCGGATTTTTTTGTTTGAATTTCAGCCATAAGTTTATCAATAACAAACATTACTGTCTCAGAGTCATTGCATCGTTAGAAAAAAGTCTGAACTTTACTTAAGTGTACACAAATCATATGTTTAGCCAATAGTTTTTGGTCAATTAGGAGTAATGAAGGAATATTTTTGGAAAATTTTCATAAGGCTCGTAAAAAAGGGCTTCATAACTTCTAAAGATTCTATAGAAATGAAACAAAGTAATGATGCAGTTTGAAAAAAAAATTGAAGTTCTTAGTAATTCGATACCAAAAGTTAAGTACCAGCAACCTCTAAAACTTTTCCGAAAAATTTGAAAAAAAAAGCTCAGAAATACTTCAGCCCCATAGCTTCCAAATATGAGTTGTGCAACTCAAATTCGAAAAAAAAAAAATTTTTTTTTGGGACACCCTAATGTACATATATCTCCGTTAAGGAGGTGTCCGCTAAATATTTTTCTTTACTTTGTTTAATTAATATTCCGCCAACATTTGTGTTGTGCGCTATTGATATCGGCCTTTTTGGTGTTATTTTCATACTTTTTACTTTTTCTTTCTTTTTTTCTATTTCGATTGAAACACAAATGAATTCCACATCGATTCATTGCACGAGTTTGAAAGGATTTTCTGAGTACCAATAAACCATTTGTATTTTTATTATTTTTATTGTTATTTTCAATCAATTGAGCTTATAGGTATTCATTTCCAAAGGTAATTAACTTTTTCGTAGAATTTTGTTTTCAAATATTTATTCAACATTTTCCCGAAGAGCTATCCTCTCTTGACGAGCTTGCTATCCATGGGAATTCAATCGCACGTCGAACTACAATTTCAATTATATATATAAATGAATACAAATTGTTGATCCAATTCTTTCTAAAGAGGATTCTGTGCGTATTCTGAGCATTAGAGAATTATTCGCTTGAATGATTCCTTGAGCTTTATTGAAAAAAAAAAAAAAAATAAGTAGAAGATAAAAATTATTCATTCCTATAATCGAAGGACTGGAGAAAATAGGATTTGTTTCTCATTTTTATAGCAATAAAAAATATCTAAAAATTCATATGAAGCTATAAAATTGTTATTTTATGCCTTAAGCTGGCATGAAGGATTAGCATTCTTCTTTCTGCTTGCAAAAAATAAAATTGTACGAGTATACTGCACGCATTCCGATGCTTCAGCTATTTATTCTCTTAAATATTGTTTCAATATATTAAGTAATAAATGAAAAAAAAGGTAATTCTATCCGATATTTAACCTTAAACAAATATTTCCTTATAAAAGGAAAAACGTAAAAATGAAAAAGAAATCGAAAAATAAATAAAGCGAAAATCGAACGTATACGTAACGTCTTATTACGGGAAGAATAAATGATTACCCATACGTCCGCTCGTCCACATCTTCAATGTGCATTTCAAAATGTATTGTTCAAAGGCGAGTGCTCGCGCTCTGTCTTCATACAATAAAAAGGAAATTCGAGTGTAATAAATTTTAACCAAAAAAAAAAAAAAAAGCAGAAAAAAGAAAGCAAAAAAACATAAATTCACGTTATGAACTTAAGTAATTTGTTACCACAAGCAATGACGCCGAAAATGTTTTAGTGCGCTCGCAGCTACCGCCGAATAACATAGCAAGATAATGGGGGTGGCATGGCGTCAGAAACCGCAGAGTAGAATGAAAATAATTGCTCGTAAAACGGACACAGCAGCGAAACAAATAATGACAAACGAACTCATGGAGGGAAAATTAAATTAAGCTGCAGAATTGCTTTCGAAGAAATTGAGGAAAACCTGGATAATACGTCAATTGTTGGTCCTCACTTAGAATAAGGAATGTGCTTGTTTCGTAGCTTGATTGCTTGCCGCCTGTTCGCTTATATCACTTTTAACGATAACGACGATGCTGCTTGCTTGCTTGCGACTTGGTGCTAGCTTCATCAAGCGGTTTCAAATATAGCAATTTGAGAAATGTGCGTAGAGTAGAAGAAGTATTGAAACATTTTAGGTTTCCGAAATAATAGCGCAATAAAATCGAATGCTGCAGCACAGTTACATAAATTAGATCACCGGATAGTAAAGTAAGTAAGTATGTTATAAATGGGTATATAAAAATCGACATTAATATGAGGAAACATTAAAAAGAAAATGAAAATATTGGCAATGAATTAGCGATTTTAATTTTCACACTCAAGTGATTCCATTCCAAGAGAGAATAGTGGGGCAATTTCGATTTTAAAGATGCCCAAACTCAGCTCTATAATCCACTCTCTACTCATCTAGAGGATTAAGTGGCTGCATACTTAAAGATGCTCAAACTCAGCTCTATAATCCACTCTCTACTCGTCTAGAGGTATAAGTGGCTGCGTACTTTAATTTTGTATTAATAGTTGACCTTTTCATTCCTTTAGCACTGTCAAAGCAATTAGATGCTGAGCAAGAAGGCTCCTCTTCGGCTATTTCTTTTTTTTTTTACTCACAAGCCTTCTATGCAATTCAAGTGTTGAACTTAAAATGAAATGTTTTTCCTTTACAAACGCGCACTTAACCGTCTAAGTACAGCTATCATTAATGTGTATAAAATGATTTTATTTTTATGAAACCCATTCGCTTGGCTCTTATTTTATCATTGATTCTTAAATTGATTGACGTCAGAAAAGAAGAACATTAAGGAAACACAATTGACCATCACTCAGTGTTTTCGCTATTTATAATTCCGCTTACGTCAAAGGAAGCTACGCGTTACAAAAAAAAAAAATATAAGAATAGAAAAAATATTAACTGATACCGGTTCGAAAAAAAGAAATCAAAGTCTTAAAATGTCAAAAAATCATCGATTGTGTGTGCATAGATAAACATTCGCTGTACGAATATACGAAAGTTCCTTGCGTTTCGGAAAATAAACATTTTGAACAGCTTCTTGAAAGATCGGAAACGATTTTGAAGTCATGCAGAGGAAACAGATTTTCGAATAGCATAAATAAACAAAAAAAAAACATGCCTTTTCAGTTTACAATACGCAACTTGTTGGATTCGATATACATTGTATCTACCTATAATGGTTTTTCGTCTACACAATATCGGTTTTAAAAATAATCTGGCAATATCGTTTCACTTGACAGACAAGATTTGCAAACTAAGATTTTTATAGAATTGAGTTTAAAGTCTCAATTTAACAATATGTATGTAAACAAATCGCACCATTTGAGAAGCAAGATCGCATTTAAACAATTCACATAAATTGAAATGAAAGTGTAAACTTTTTCGATAAATCTCTCTTCAAGGCCCGCCAGACATCGTTTCGATTTTGAAAAATTCTTTTTCACGAAACAGACATTTGAACGAAATTCTTTAATATTATTTTATATAAACCTCTAATTGGAATTGCCTTTTTGTCAACATGGAAAAAATGGCACGTCCTCTCTATTTGACCATAAGCAATTTGTCTTCACAAGTCTATTGTCCGGATCTATTAAAAAGAAAGAAATCGGGGGAACCCGAGTTCGATTGAAACATTAAAGAGATAAAAATCTATACAGATTTATGTAAGTACCATAGCAATACAGCTTATAAAAATGTTCTTTGGAAAAAAGCCATAAGATAGGTACAAAAAAATGCATATTAAGGACCTTAAGGACTTCAAATTTAGCAAAATTTCAATTTACCATTGAACGAATTATGATATTTAGTCACTAAAATGAAGGCTGAGTTTCCAATTTACGAAGTGAGAGGCCCTGGGTTCGACTCACAGCTCAGGTTGTGGATGTTGTTTAGTTTTTCATTGTTTCTCTTTGGTTTACCATTTTTCGTGGTATCACAAAGGGCCCATTAGGCCTAAGTGTGTCATCCTTTATGGTGACAGACACATTAACCTAACCTATCCTAACCTAACCTAACCTAACCTAACCTAACTTAACTTAACCTAACCTAACCCAACCCAACCCAACCCAACCCAACCTAACCTCAGCTTACCTAACCTTACCTTACCTTACCTTACCTTACCTTACCTTACCTTACCTAACCTAACCTAACCTAACCTAACCTAACCTAACCTAACCTAACCTAACCTAACCTAACCTAACTCAACCTAACGCCATCTAACCCCATCTAACCCAACCTAACCTAATATAACCTAACCTAACCTAACCTAACCTATCCTAACCTAACCTAACCTAACCTAACCTAACCTAACTCAACCTAACCCAACCTAGCCCAACCTAACTTAATATAACCTAACCTTACCTAATCCTATCCTATCCTAATCTCTAATCTAATCTAATCTAATCTAATCTAATCTAATCTAATCTAATCTAATCTAATCTAATCTAATCTAATCTAATCTAATCTAATCTAATCTAATCTAATCTAACCTTACCTAACCTAAGCTGACCTAGTCACTAAAATTTGAGAACAAAGTATGGTATGGTACGCTGGTATGGACACATCCTGAGAGTAGATGAGAACATCTTGACAAAAAAAGGACTACACACTAAAAAAAAAAATACAGGGTGGCAACAACGAAGGCACAGCGCAATGAAATGGGATCTCGGCTGCAGGACTTACATTGGATGATGCAACCGACATTTTAAAACGCAAGAAGAAGACGAAGAAGGCAGTCAGCCTTGGAATCAAACAAGTTTTGATATTACTTTGAAAAACTCCTTCAGGATATACATATGTATGACTATTTGCGATAGTTTGAAAGCTTTGTAAATAAAAACTTGTCTTGCAGCAACTCATATTATTAAGAAATCTTTGTTCATGTGAACCATTGCTCACTCATTTTTCCACAGAACAGAATTTACACCATCTAGCGCCACTAAACAATTTTAATTCACCAATTATATTTGATAAGCCTGTTAAGAGGAAATGGATCTGTATCAATTTCCATTTCCAATTATATCCAAAATAACTTAAAAAAAAAACAAAAAAAAAAAAAAATATTAAAAGTTGAAAACTAACTCACACAGGAAAAACCTCAAGCTCTTTTTGTTGAAACCCATTGAACATGAAAACGAAATAAATGTATTCATATATAAAACCAATCAATGAGTTCTCGGTAAATAATGATGAAAATGCAAAATACAAATTCCACAATGTATTGACATCGAATCAAATCGACAACAGCATGCACGTTCTCTATGTGTGTATATGGCTATAAGCAAACAAATACAACACAAATTATTGCAATTACATACATAAACACAAACGTGCACGTATACATACGAAACAAATGCATTATAGAAAAGCAATCAGCAGTGACAATAGCACTGAAATCATGTCGAATCAGCCTCAACAACAAATTCGTTTCCTATGAGCACAACAAAGGATGCAGCATGTTGCAAATGAAATAGAAATAGATATTTTCCCCAGCTGCGCGAAAGCAGCAGCACAGCAAATGGTCTATCTACATATTTTCTATCTCTATGCAAACCAGCTTTGACATTTTCCGAATGCAGTAAGAAATTAAAAAAATAAAATAAAATAAAATCCGAAGCCAGAAAAAGTGAATAATAGCAAGAAGCGATAGCGTGGGAGTTAAGTGCAACAACGACATTCATGGAAGATGTTCCCAGAATTGTTGAAGTGTGCAAAAAAAAAAAAAAAAAAATAAATAAAAAAAATCCAGAATCTATGTATGGAAAAATTCAAAGATAGTCCTATAAGATAGTATCGATGACAATCCGCTATCAATATGGGCTTCATTGAACAAATTGGACATCGTTAGACAACAGACGAGGATGGATTTTTAAAATTCAATGCAATGAAATTGAGAACAAACGAAGAAAATTGGTTCACATCGTCGTATGAGCAATAGTAATTCACTTGAGGGAAATAAGTTACGTATACGTCATGTTGCTACGAAGAGTTGAGGGTTTACAGCAACGGAATCAGTGAATTCAAGCAAATAATAATTTTTAAAGCCTTTTTCCAAGCCATTTTTAAAGGAGAAAAACAAGAATATGAGACTTGGAGATTAACAAACTATGAAAGCGACAGATTACTAGCCTTTGAAAGAAAGATGCTGCGAAAGATATTCGGTCCAGTAAGAGACTCTGATGGCAATTTTTAGACAGCGCTATAACGCGAAGTTTTACGAAAAGCTAAATGGTGATACTATATTGCAGCACGTCAAGATAATGCATCTTAAATGACTGGGGTATGTCTTAAGAATGCCGATGCGAGGAGTTCCAAAAAAAACTTTTTCGAACGAGCTACCAGGAACGAAAAAAGAGGGAGATCAAGAAAGAAGTGGTTTAATAGTGCCGTTGAAGATGCAGAATGATGATGATTCTAAATTGAAATTATTTAATTTTCTTTCATAATTTATGCTCGAATATTTTTTAATTATTTACAGCAATTAAATGTGCTTGTTAAATATTAATTTTGTCCCATTTAAGTGCCATTTTAACGATTGTTATTGAGTTTTTGAACATCTCAACGCAATCAAAATCGAATGCAGAACACATTTATTGTATAGATGTTGAAGAAATGAAAAATAATTATCAAAAGCAATTAAGATTCCATTGCTCTTAAAATATTTTCTTTAAGTTAAATAAGGGACAATAGCTTTGCAGTCAAAAAATTGGATTGAACAAGGATTCTTTGTTGATTTATTTTGAGAGAAAAATTTATTTTTTTTTAAACAGGTAAATTGCCCCTCCATTTTTCCAAAGGTTATATGTCATCGTACCCTCCTTTTAAGTAACATTCAGTGGGGTGTGCGTCTGACATTGAAAGAAATCAAAAATAAATAAATTTTTTAACAAGCTATTTTAAGTTGAAAGTATCGACGAGCAAAATATGTTGGTAACTTCAAAGAGCTAAAGCACATCTGAAGTTCTGTGTCTGCAACAGTCAAAAACCTTTTAAAAGGCAAACAACAATTCTTTTTTTTTTTTGTAACGATTGTCTGAGAATTTTTATTTTTACTCTCCATTTTTCTTTTCTTCTTTGAGATGAAATATTTTTTTTAAAAATTTTGTTTGAATCTACATTGTATTATGATATTCGAAAAGGTCAGAGCGTTCGTTGGTTCATCTTTTAATAAAAAAAAAATATTTAAGGCTTTAAATACAAATGTTTCATTTCTGTTTTCTTCTACTACATTTTTGTATATGTAGACTCCGAAATATTTGAATCACAATTTATTTTTCATTATACCTTTTCCGAAGGAAAGGGTATATTAAGTTTGGCACGGTGTATGTAACATACCAAAGGAGTCGCGGTAGATATAGACATATATATATATTCTTGATCAGGGTGACAAGAGGAATCGATCTAGCCATGTCTGTCTGTCTGTCTGTCTGTCTGTCTGTCTGTCTGTCTGTCTGTCTGTCTGTCTGTCTGTCTGTCTGTCTGTCTGTCTGTCTGTCTGTCTGTCTGTCTGTCGTCGGTCACACTTTAGTTTTTCGTAATTTACTCCTAAGCCATGAAAGATATCATATTGAAATTTGGCATGGACTTCAACCAGGTAAATGTCCGAAAAACTGCATACAAATTTTTTTCGTAGTCCCTTCTTGGGTCGTGGGAAGTGGTTCAGAAGTTTCAAAAATCACGATTTTTAACGTTTTTCCTGGATAACTTTTTTACTATACATCCCAGCTTATTGAAATTTGGTGAGTGTATAGCTACTATGTAGACTTAAGCTTTCGCTGAAAAAAAATTGCGACATCGCTATAACTATGGTCATCATCCTACACAATAGAAAAAAACACTCTTTCTCTTATTCTCATATCTGAATACAAAAATTATTTTTTTGCTTCTTCCGATTGTGTATTTTGCCGCCAAATAAAGTCGCCCATTATGGATAAATTTTGACCATGACCACATTTCGCGAAATTCGCAAAAATTGATTTTCACTATTTTGAATTGAGTATTTCGCAGTTAAACAAAATGTCCTCTAAGGGTTAAAATTTGATCAAGACCACCATCCGCGAAATTCGCGAAAACCTGATTTTCACTATTTTTAATTGAGTATTTCGCAGCTAAACAAAATGTCCTCTAAGGGTTAAAATTTGATCAAGACCACCATCCGCGAAATTCGCGAAAATTTGATTTTCACTAGTTTGAATTGAGTATTTCGCAGTTAAACAAAATGTCCTCTAAGGGTTAAAATTTGATCAAGACCACCATCCGCGAAATTCGCGAAAACCTGATTTTCACTATTTTTAATTGAGTATTTCGCAGCTAAACAAAATGTCCTCTAAGGGTTAAAATTTGATCAAGACCACCATCCGCGAAATTCGCAAAAATTTGATTTTCACTATTTTGAAGTGAGTATTTCGCAGTTAAACAAAATGTCCTCTAAGGGTTAAAATTTGATCAAGACCACCATCCGCGAAATTCGCGAAAACCTGATTTTCACTATTTTGAATTGAGTATTTCGCAGTTAAACAAAATGTCCTCTAAGGGTTAAAATTTGATCAAGACCACCATCCGCGAAATTCGCGAAAATTTGATTTTCACTAGTTTGAATTGAGTATTTCGCAGTTAAACAAAATGTCCTCTAAGGGTTAAAATTTGATCAAGACCACCATCCGCGAAATTCGCGAAAACCTGATTTTCACTATTTTTAATTGAGTATTTCGCAGCTAAACAAAATGTCCTCTAAGGGTTAAAATTTGATCAAGACCACCATCCGCGAAATTCGCAAAAATTTGATTTTCACTATTTTGAAGTGAGTATTTCGCAGCTAAACTAAATTTCCTCTAAGGGTTAAAATTTGATCAAGACCACCATCCGCGAAATTCGCGAAAATTTGATTTTCACTATTTTGAATTGAGTATTTCGCAGTTAAACAAAATGTCCTCTAAGGGTTAAAATTTGATCAAGACCACCATCCGCGAAATTCGCGAAAACCTGATTTTCACTATTTTGAAGTGAGTATTTCGCAGCTAAACTAAATTTCCTCTAAGGGTTAAAATGTGATCAAGACCACCATCCGCGAAATTTGCGAAAATTTGATTTTCACTATTTTGAATTGAGTATTTCGCAGCTAGACATATTGTCCTCTAACGGTTAAAATTTGACCATGACCACCATTCGCGAAATTTTTTTGCTTAATAATATAATTATTATTATTGTTATTATTTGTGTATTGCGCCTTAATAAATTAAGACGCAATCTTTAAAAAATAGGAGGCGCTAGCTTCCGAGGCTATCGGCCTGTGCTTAATAATAATCTCGAGTTTTAGAACCTAAATCGAAGTACAGATAAGGTATAAATAGATATCCAAGCTAGAACAACGAAAACGGCAGGAATTTTCGTTAAGGTAATGTTTTAACATATTTTAGGCTGAGGAAAAGGTATGTGTGCAATCGGCTTTGCCGATGTAAACTTCTTTACTTGTTTTTTTTTACATATATAAAAAGTAACGGACGGACGGACATGCACAGATCGCATTATAAAATGTACCAACCATTCATCTGATTGAGAAGAGCAATGGCCAAGCACAATTTCATGAATAAATAAAAGTGTAATCATCATCGAATCGGAGGCTTTGCTTTGCGAGGAAAATGAACCAACAAAAGGAACAAAATAACAACAACAACAAAATAACAAAAATAAAGACCCCCATAGTGACAGAACGATGCCACATTAGCGGCTGTAACCGCATTTCTATCTGAATGAATTGAAAGCATTTACACGATAATTTGAAAATCGCTATGTAACCAAATTGCATCAATCAGAGTACCAAGTTCATTGAACGCGATTGCAAATACGAGTAGTGAAACGAAATGGCAATCAAATCATACAGTCTGTTGCGTGAGATGAATAAGATTTTAAAATTTATTCATTTGCAAAGCCCCTCAAAGCTAATTGCACAATGAATCTTATTGAAAGCAACGCTTTCAACGAGACCAAATCAGAGAAAATAATTCCTCTATTTGAATATTTAATTTTTTGGAGCACGGTAGGTACTATTCGCAATTCAAAAGCGATGCCATTGAATAAATTACTCCTGCTGCTGAACTAATGTAAGCAATTTAATGCAAAATTCATTAGGGATTGTATTCGGATTTGAAATAACCTTACGTCAATTAGTAATGCTAGTCACAAGCTCAAAAGAAAAAAGAAGAGAGACCTCAGCTAAAATCTATTCAAGAAGAAAAATAATTTACACTCATCTGTAAGAAATCGTAATGTTAAAAGTTTATCTACAATTAGGGCTTTACGCATGGATTGATTTAAATCTAGGAACCAACAAGAGCAGTGCCGGATTTATACCGAATAGGCAACATAGGGCGGCAAATTTTCAAAGGCGGCATGTTCTAACCCGTCAATGCATCAATAACAGAAAAGGCGAAAATTGTGCTGCTGTCTAAGGCGGAAAAATCAAATCTGCCTAGGACGGCAAATTCTCTTAACCCGTTTCTGAGTAAGAGACTTAAATGTGTCTTCAAATTACAGTATTTTCTTTGTATGCGTGTTGAAGCCAGGATCCAATAATTATTCATCGAATCTGGATCTTCTACAAATATAAAAATTCTCTGACATTTTAAATAATGCACAAACATTTAAAAAATTCAAGCAAATTATTTAATTAAGACACAAAGAACTAAAACACACTTGATTTGCATCGAGGATCTAAATCTCTTACAGATTTTTAGATTTATTTCAAATGATTAAAATTAAAAATTTAATTATTTCATTGAAGATCTAAACCAATAAGATTTGTCCGACAATGATTTTTGAATCCTACAAAATAATTTTTCAATAAAATTGAATCCTAGTTTCAAAAAAAAATTTAGATATTGTTTTCCTTTTGTCTTCGACCAAATATTTTCAATACTATTTGGTCTTAAAAAATTTTTCAGCTCCAATTTCTTGTGCTTTTTAATTTTTTAAATATTTTTTTTCTTTTTTTATATTTTTTTAATATTTTTATATTTTTTCATATTTTTTTATTTTTTATTTTACTTTATTTTTTATTTTCTTTTTTTCTTATTTTTATTCTTTTATTTTTTCTTTATTTTTTTATTATTATTTATTTTTTTCTTATTATTTATATTTTTAATATTTTTTGATTTTTTTAAATTTTAAAAAAAATTTAAAAATTAAAAAAAAAATTGTTAAATTTTTTATTTTTTATTTTTTTATATTTTTTAAATTTAAGATTTTTTTTTATTTTAATAAGATTTTTTTTAATTTTATTATTTTTTTTTTTAATTTTTTAATTTTTTTTTTTTTTAATTTATTTTTTATTTTTTTTATTTTTATTCAAAATTAAATAAAACGTTAGGAACTTAGTCTGGTCTTCAATTTTCTGCTTTTCCACGAGATCTTATACACAAAAACAGATGAAACTCTCATGATACAAGAGTCAAGATAAGTCTTTTCTTCCAAAGTAAGATAAGCTATTTGTGGAATAATTAAATTTACTTTAAAAGAACAGAAAAAAATTTAGACCCATTGGCTACTGTTCCGGTTAAAGTTTATCTTCACGATTTCCTCTCAACAATGTCAATATTTTTATAAAAAATTTTTTGTTTTTCGAAACGAAAACTTTAATCAGAACAGTAGAAAACGGACCTTAAAGACCTTACAATATTTTCCTATTTAAGTCGAAGCACAAAATCGACCAAGAAAACTTGTCCACGTTTAAATTGAAACTTACAGCCGTCTAGATTTGAGGATGTTACCATGCTGCGTTTGCTAGTGCATCATTCATCGTTGTTACACACATTCATATAATAGAAACTCATATTTCTCAATGAGAATGTAAAAAAAAAAAAACTCAATGTTCTTGTAGTCCTGCCTTGCTGAGCATTTTATACGCCTTTCGTATGCTCGTTTCTTTGTATTCTCGTTTGTTGATGAATTCGCAGAGAGATTCGAATTTTCCAATGACGCCGCATATCCGATGTGCATCAAGTTAGCTTGCACTTTTTCAAATTTCCCAAAAAAAAATTATTGTGCTGCAATGTGCCCAATTTGTGCTATCATGTGCCGTTTCGAAAAAAAAAAAATCCTCAAGGGATGCCATTTTTATGAGGAGGTCCTTTTTTGGTGTCAAGTTAGCTTGCACTTTTTCGAATTTCCCGAAAAAAATTATTGTGCTGTAATGTGCCCAGTTTGTGCTATCATGTGCCGTTTCGAAAAAAAAAATTCCTCAAGGGATGCCATTTTTATGAGGAGGTCCTTTTTTTCGTGTCAAGTTAGCTTGCACTTTTTCAAATTTCCCCAAAAAAATTATTGTGCTGTAATGTGCCCAGTTTGTGCTATCATGTGCCGTTTCGAAAAAAAAAATTGCTCAAGGCATTTTTATGAGGAGGATACGCCCATGTGTCCATCCAACGCTGTTTCGGACACCCTCGTTGTCTGAAACCTTCACAGTAATAATTCTAGCGCCTTTACCCCCATTTTTTCCATTGTTTTTAATACTTCTAAGAGAGGAATTGTTCAAATGCAACATAGAGATCTCGAAATAAATACTTGGTCGGCTAGTTCGACCCAAACGAAGCCAATAAGACAAGCAATAAAAGCATTCCATGATGTCCCATTGACCATTCTAACAACAAAATGATAACATGTCTCTGATTCTTTTCCTCAGAAACTATTTTTCACCGTAAAGCTTGAGAGGAAAAATATTTAAAAAAAAAAATTAAAATATAAAAAAAAATTAAAACATAAAAAAAAATTTACAAATAAATAAATAAATCCAGAGACAAAGGAATGCAAACTACTCCAACACTCGCGTGAGTGTCTACAATTTCGATTTATTTGCGTAAAAAGTTTCATATTTTTTTCTTCGGAACTAATTAGCAACAAAAAGCTCTTTATATTGAAGTGAAACATGTTGAGAGATAAAAAGGAATCGACGAACTGAAACAACACATCACATACGCACTACTCACATAGCCATATGATTCATGACGTTTGCTGACGAGGAGCAACAACAGCAACAACAATGAGACACAAATAAGTAATAAATCGGAATTATTCGAAAAGCCAGGGGGGCGGGGGAAAAAAGGAAAATATTTATGATGAAAAGCGAACTAGGCAAATGAAGGTGGAGAGCGTGATTTTCGAATATACATACAGTATATATATACATTTCTTTTATCATGCAACATGTTCTCGTTGTAACAACAATAACAATATTTATACATGTATAAAACATGATAGGCGGGGTGCACGCTATGTGATGGAATGATGGCGATTGTTGCTTGTTGCTGCCATTATTATCGCACGCCCGTCAGTCAGTCACTCAGCCAGTCAGTCACTTACTCAGGCACTTAGTCAGTTAGTCCATCATCTTTGGAGCTGGATAGCATAGCGTTGGCGACAGTTATACATTGTAAAAAGGCGTGCAGCTAAGTTGTTGTTGTTATTGCTGCTGCTGCTGCATTTTTTCACTCTTTCCTCGGGCTTACTGCATTGTTGACTGACGAGATTTAGCACGCGATATTTACGTGAAAGAGTCAAGCGTCCGAAGAAATGTCTACTGCTGCTGTCAGCCTAGCTTGTCTCTTCAAGTACTGCGACAATAAAGCGTTTATCACGCACGTTTCACTGCGCCTTTATTATCCACATACTCTTTACTCTTTGACTTTATATATTTTTTTGTTAAATGTTCTTTCACTTTGCAAATAGAAGGGATTTTTTTCCATTAAAAAAAAAAATTTTTTTTATTCGAGCTAAGCACACCATTAAAGAGCATTATTGAGTCGGCGAACTGGCGAGACTTTGAAGCGTCACTTTTGCGGCTGAAGCAAATGCAGCATAAAAAGATGATGCAGAAGTGCAATTGCGAGGAAATTATCTTAATTAAGCACATAATTAGAAAGCATTTACATATCAATTAATTGACATGCATTATGCCTTTTCAGATGTGGTTTTCAAAGGCAGCAAAGAACAAAACAAAATAAAAAAAAACCTTCATTATGGAATCTTTTCAAACAAAATAAAGAAATGCTAAGGACGCACAAAAGATCAAAGCCTTTAATCACTATAAAAAATATTAAAAAAATAAAACGTTTTTTGTTAGATAAAACAAACAATTATGGTTGCAGTCTTCACCTCGGTTAAGAGCTTTTCGAATACTATTATTCTTTTTGTCTCCATGTCAGTTAACCAGTCAAGCTATATTTGAATTTTTCACAAATTGTCCTATAAAATTAATAAACCTGGTTTAAACCTGGTTTAAACTCGCCTTTAAACCTTCAAAAAGTTTAAACCAATTCGGCGGTTCAAACCGGTTTTTCTACTTCTTTGAACCGGGGTTTCGATTCGGTCATCGGATCGGGAATTTCTCACACTAAACAATTTTGTTAGCACGTGTTCCCACTTTTTACGCAATTTTTTTTTACCATTTAGGGTTAAAATTTCCACAACAAAAAGTTACTGATGGTTACCTTACTTATATTAGAGATGGTATCGATACTAATTTCATAAGAATATCGACTTTGATTTTGGTATTTTTGGCCTATGGGAGCGACCACTGTGCATGGTTCCAGGCAAAAATAAAACCCTGAACCTTTACAAAAAGGGGTTCGGTTTTCGGTTCGGTTCAAACATTTGTGGAAATCTTCGGTTCGGTTAATGGTTCGGTTCATCAGCGGATAAAAGCGGTTTTCCGCTTCAAAACCGGTTCGGTTCAAACCCGGTTCATTTCCCTGATGAAAATATACGATTCGGTCCGCCTAATCAAATTCAGTGTACCCCCGGTAATCTGATCCATATCTAAACCGAAACCGCCTAGAATCCAACATGACTATTATTCAGGCGGTGTCATCGATATGGACTCGAAATTTGTACCTCAGAGTATAATACCGTCGGCAGACGTATATAGTTAATCGCGATTAAATTTTTTTAATCCGCTTTTCCAAAAAACCCTGACAGACGACAAATGGTGGATTAAAAAATGTATGATCAAGCAACCAGCTTTTTTTTATGTGTCAAAACTTTTGATTCCACCCAATTAAATTTATTATTTAAATTCTATTTGACAGCTATCACCAAGGTTTCTTTGTCAAAAAGAACGATTATGCATATAATCGCGCTTCTAAAAGTTCGATTAAAATGGAATTGATCCTACTTTTATCTATACATAATTCATCTTTAATCGGCAAAACGGAGATTATCGCGATTATGCTATACGTCTGTCTAGGCTATAAAATATAGAATCTTACAATTAAATCTCTAAGTGTCCGATTACAATGTACTTATGTTCCTACTCTTTTGAAAAAAAAAAAAAAAAAAAAATTCCGGACTATAGGGGGTCCTAGGCTAAAAAAAAAAAAAAAAAAAAACAAGTAAGGGTGTTATAGTCAGGCGAGCAGTATATATATATAGACTGACAATAGAATACCCGACACAGACACACATGTTGAAATAATTTTTAATATCAAGAGGTGTTTCAGACCAAAAGGGGCCCCATATACCAACTTTTGATAGATTTCTTTATGAAAATTGCCCCTTTGCCACGCCCACTTTTCCAATTTTTCGGAATTCTAATCGGAGGATTAGATATACGCTCAAATCCTAAGTTTCATTAAAATATTTCGAAAAAGTCAGATTTTAAGGCAGTTTTGAGATTTTTGTGACAGACCCTAGTACTGGAGGTGCCCTTAATAAAGGACCGAGCAAGGAAATTTCTTTGGAGGATGTTTATGGCTACAAAGGAAGCATAAGTGCCAAACACCCAGACCATTTTTTGGTAGTAGGATTTTCGATTTCTAGTTTTATCTTGTCGCTATAAAATGTTGTAAACTGTGACTATTCACCCTGCGAATCATCCAGCTGAATTCTGCAAATCATTCGTCATCGTTAGATACTGTATTAAATCACGAATAAAGAAAAGATAATCTCCTCGCACATTCGAAATTCATGCGAAAGCAGCGGATCTAAAAATAAAATCATTTTTTCCTGTAGTCAAAGCTTTTTTCGAGATTCCTAGCCGCGATGGAATTCAATGCGAAAAGATTTTTTTACTTATTTATTTTTATTATTTCTTTTTCTTTTTTGCTGCTAACTTAGTAAATCCTCAGATTTAAAATAAACCAGATTTTTCAACCACGCATACTTTTCAAAGCTGTCCACAGGGAAAGACCACCTTTTCGGCTTATGTGATCATAATCCTGTTTTTTTTTTTTTTTTTCGGCCTCCTCATTCATTTCGCGTTATCTCGACTGAACAGCAGTTCGTGTAATTATATTTTAGTACATAATTCAAGTCCAAAATATATCTCTATTTCGAAAGTAAAACCGCACGAATCCAGCAGCGGACAGCTAGACAGAAAGCCTGTCCCACAACGGCTATCACATACCGACATAGCTGAACAGACCGAAAGGCAGACAAACGAACGGGCAGGCAGGGACATAGAGACGGGCAGTCAATCGGGTGTATTCATGTTAACTTTGAAATGACGGCGATAGTGTCTTAAATTAAAAACTTTTCCTACGTACTTTTCCAATTTAGTGGACGACGACGACAACCACTTTTTCCTGGTCTTCTCTTTGATATAAGCTTTCACTAAAAACGGTCCTTGCTCAACAGACGAGAAGACCAAATTCAAGTGAAAAACCATTTTCATACATTCTGCGAAAGTAAATAGTGGAAAAAAAAGAAGCGAAACGGAGCAAATAAAAGTTATTTTCCTAAAATTATGGCATCAATTTCTGATTTTATTCGCCATTTTCGGACGACGATTGTGAAGAGCAAAAAAAAAAAAAAGTATTATTGTGGTTTGTTGGTGAAAAACGTTGCTTTGGGTTCGAGATTTTTTTTTTTTTTTTGTATTCATTTGAGTTTTTTTATTCGTGCTATGTCGAGCAAAAGTGTGGGTGGGTTCAACGTCAACTGGACTCAGTGGAAAAAGACGTTTTGAAGGCAAAAAGGGGCGCTTTGGAATATGAAAATTTAAGATGTATGAAACCAAAAAGTCAAAATTTTGCAAGTTTCCTTTTGTCCCTTGTTTTTTGTGTAGCTTCTCCTTTTCAATGTTGATTTGATCTAGAAAAAATAAATTTTTCTTTTTTGACTGCCTTGGGCCTCATTATGGACTGAAACGGCACTGCGTAGGATGCAATTTTTACTTTAATGCGCAACAAAAATGACCGTCCATTTCGGTGTGGACATTCGATTTTGCGTTTTGCGTTTTGCGATGAAGCAGATGTTGCTGGTGCTGATGGGTGGTGGCGCTGTTGTGAATGCGGATGCTGCTGCTGCTGCTGCTGATGCTGCATAATGAAATAAAATCACCGATATAAGTTGAACTCTTCAGGCGGAACCGTAAAATTGCATTATCCAGTCTAATGGAAATGTACGAGCACATAATCGCCATCATTATTGCCAGAGTTAAAAGCTACTGCTGTGCAATGATAATGGCTGGAATGGTGGGTGTTCCTATTTCTCAACGTGGAACGGCAAATACGTTTCCCAGCGGAAATGAGGAGATGAATTTGTAAAAAAAAAAAAAAAAAAAAAAATGGGAGTAAACTCAGGCTACTTGGAGAGTGACATAAAAATTTTTATAGAATATTTCTTCTAAAAAGAGCTTGAAAGAAAGGTCTTGCAGTACAGTTGAAAATGTATCAATGAAGGCCGAAAACATTACTCTTGGAGAAGTTGTATGATGGTTCGAATTTTTTCCCAACAGCAAGTCAATATTAACGTAGTTATTTGAATTAATTGGAGGAAAAACGAAGAGGAAACTTGCAATAAGGACTGTCCCAGAAAAAGCTGTCCTTTTATTATTAGGATTTTTTTATTAAAAAGTGTTAACTCTATAGCAACATTTTTGGTACCTATAAGTATAAGGATTTTATATTGCAGATTCCAAAAAAAAAAAAAAAAAAAAAAAAAAAAAAAAAAGGTATTCACAAAGGTGTGTTAAAAACGTTGGAAAGTCGGAAAATTGCGACTTCTTAAAAAAATTTCAACTTTTTTTGTATCTTGCAAAACTTTTTAGGCAGATAAAATTTTCGGATTTTACTATTTGTACTATTATCCGACGCCTTTGTGAATACCCCTATACTAATTAGTAAAATAAAAGAGCTACTGAAAAGCTGTCATCTCAACAAGAAGAAAATCGGAGAGCAATTACTTGAAAATACCTGGAAAATCCAAACACCACGTCCAAAAAGATCGCTAAGGAAGTTCGATTCTTCGTAAAAACTGTCGAAAGAACCATAAAAGGACACAAACAGCTTACCGCTGACGCCAGCGTCAGAGAGAAAAAGTGGTTCTGCGAACCAAACGGTGGCCCAAAAGGTTAAGCGGCTGTTTACTCAGAATCCAGGCACTTCGGCTTGTGATATGGCAGCAAAAGCGGGAACATCGGAGTCAAGTGTTCAACGGATTAAAAAATGTTGCAACCTTAGGAGCTATAAAGTACAAAAAGTTCCTGATAGGTCAGAAGAAAAAAACCACGAACCCAAGAGGAGGGCTCGAAAGCTGCATCGCGATAACCTGCCCAAATTTGATTGCATAATCATGGACGATGAAACGCACTGCAAGTAATTTCCTGAACACGGATATTTTACTGCGGTTAAAAGGGGTGTAGTATCCCCTAAATTTTACCGCAGAAAAACATACAAAATTTCGAAAGAAATACATTGTTCATCAGGCCATTTGCAGAATGTTGGCCTCCGAAGCAAGGAATTTGTGACAGATCGCACCATTAACACCGAAATTTACAACACAGAATGTCTGGAGCGGCATACACTAAAGTCAACGAACGGTCGGTAAAAAACCTAATGAAGGACCTTTATCAGAAAGTTCACACTTTTCATTAAGTGTAACTAATTTTTTCAGTGTAACTAAAATTTTGATTTATTTTGTAATGTTCCTCTAATAATAAACTGAAACAATTTAAAAAAACAAAAAACATCAATGGTTCTGGCAATAACAAAAAAAAAAGAACAAAAGGACACAGATATATCTGGCACAGTCCTTAGTATATTTGTATGTATGTATTTATGTTGCAGTGAATGTCACTTAGGCCCATTGTGATACCACGAGGGGTTTTCTCGTATTTGTGTGAGTCTTATTAGGCATTGTGCCTCCAACATGCCAGTGGCTAGTTTTGGAACATTACACTCCGTTTCGGTTGAGCCGAGAATCGATCTTCGGACCCCGGGATCAAGAGCAAAGCACCCATCTCCTACGCTATCCCAGAGCCACTAGTATATTTGTAACTAGTTGGAGAGCAGTCTGGATTCATGGGAGGCCAGTTAATAACTGTCAAAATGATTCGTAATCTAAAATTCTTCGCTTAAATTTTGTATTCATTTAAATTGTGATTTCACTTTGACTTGAGAGTGCAAAAAGAAAACTACGGAGAATGAATGAGCACAAAAGATCTGTTTCTTTTAAATTGCAATCATAAGACAGCTGAAAATATTTTTATATAAAAAAAAATTGAAGGGGGAGAGAGAGAAAACAAAACTCAATTTTCTTCATTCTTATCGTTTTGCGGTGCTGTTTTGTCGCTTTCGCAATGCTTTTCACTTGAATGAATGCAGACATGATAACTGCAAGTGTCTTTCTCTTTCTTTTTCACTTTTTCTACATTGTCTTCTCCTTTCTTATTTCTCTGTCTTTCGAATTGAAATCGCAAGTACATAGCATAAAACTGCATTGTATTGAAATGAGCCCCTTGACACAATCTTGGGATAATTGCCTTTGGGGTTCTATCAATCGCATCTTTTCAGATTTTATTGCAAATTATTTCTTTCCTTTTGCAAATATTTTGACATTTAAATTGTATGCTTTCGACTTGTACAGGACAGTGTTGCCAGTATTTTTGGTCGACTTTTCCCCCTTGGATATAAAAAAAAAAAAAAAAATTTCTGCTTTCTGTAGAAAAATGTTTTCAAAAAGTTCCTTTAAGCATTTGAAATGATTTTTGGTTGAAATTATATCGCTATAATCCCTTAAAATGGGAACAAATCTCAATCTGGCATCACTGTTATAATAGAAGCAAATAATGTAGACGAGATAATGAGACAATAAATTCTGAACAAAAATAAACTTCTCAGACAATTTCTATTTTCAGTATTGAAGCTACTTAAAGAATTATCGAAAAAGTTTTACGGCCTCTTTGATCTTTTTCTTTTGAATAACTTCGCTAATAACTTAGTAATAAAATTTAAGACAAAAATAAAGAAACGAAAGAATGGTCACAATTGAAATTTCTTCAATATGATGCCATAAAAATTTTTGAACTTTTGACCGAAAAAAACACCAAGTGAAACGAACAATTTTTCTCACAAAAACAAAAAAAAAAATAAAAATAAAAAAGAAAGAGGAAGAGAAGAGAAGCCCAACTTGACGTGATTCTGAAATTTAAATGAAACCCATGAAGAATTGCTTTAAGCTGCAGGGCGACAAATGTCGAAATAAAAAAAAGATTACTTATTTTCCCCAAATAGTTAGTTGTACCTATGTATAAGATCCGATGGTTAATTTTAGTGAAGCTGTAATAATGGGTTCAGATGTATAACATTTTACGTTGCGAAAGGCCCCGGGTTCAACTCTCAGCTAGGCCGCGGGTGTTTGTTAACATAATTATGTTGATTTTTTCGTTTTCGGGGAGCTGGCCTCTGTTGCCATATGTACTACATGGGCTGAAAAGTCTTTGGCCTGACCTAGAGATGCCGCCACAAATCCAAAATCCTTATGCTCATTACAGAGTACCGACTTCAACTTAGATCCTGTCAAAATTTCATGACATTTGGTTGACTCGTTTTCAAGTTATAGCTCTCGAAGTGACGCTACCTCAGTGAATTTTGTAAACAATGGAAAAAAGTGAATTTCGTGTTTTGATAAAACATTGTTTTTTGATGGGAAAAAACACAGTGGAAACAAAGGCATGGCTTAATAAATGTTCTAATACATCTGCCCTACCGAATTCAACTATCAAATACTGGTTTGCTGAATTTCGTCGTGACCGTACAAGCACTACTGATGCTCCGCGCTCAGGAAGGCCAAATGAGGCAGTTACTCCGGAAAATATCCAAAAAGTCACTGATTTGGTATTGAATTATCGCAAAATGAAGTTGAATGAGATATCTAACATCATAGGCATCTCAAAGGAACGCGTTGGACACATCATTCATGAATATTTACACATGCGAAAGCTGTGCGCGCGATGGGTGCCGCGTTTTCTTACAATCGACCAAAAAGCAAAACGAATTCGACTTTCTGAGCAGAATTTGGCATTGTTACGCCGCAATAAGAAGGAGTTTTTGCGTCGATTTGTGACTATGGATGAGACATGGATTCATCACTATACTCCGGAGTCCAGTCGACAGTCGGCGGAGTGGTTGTTTCCTGGTGAAAGCCGTACGAAGCGCCCAAAAACACAACAATCGGCTGGGAAGGTTCTTGCCAGTATTTTTTGCGATGCACATCGAATAATCTTCATGATTATCTTCAACATGGAAGAACAATCAACAAACAATATTATTGTGGGTTATTGCATCAATTGGACACCGAAATCAAGTCTAAACGGCCTCATTTAGCGAGAAAAAAAATTCTCTTCGACCAAGACAACGCTCCAGCTCATCTGCACGCGATACGACAGATAAATTGAAGGAATTACGCTATGAAGTGGTTGAACACCCACCGTATTTGCCAGATTTGGCCCCCAGCAACTATTTTCTGTTTCCCGGTTTGAAAAATTGGCTCGCTGGGAAGAGATTTTATTCAAATGAGGAAGTCGAGTTGGAAACAAACGCCTATTTTGAGGGACTTGACGCGGACCACTATAAAAAGGGAATCGAAATGTTGGAAGACCGATACAGCAAATGCATAACTCTAAAGGGAGATTATGTCGAAGAATAAAATCATTTTTGCACTAATAATATCGTTTTTTTATTGTCAGGCCAGAGACTTTTCAGCCCATGTAGTATGTAGTTAAGTTTATGATTTATCACTTGCTCACTGTTACCAACAAACAATAAGAATTTTGAATTTATGTAACTTTCACATCCCTGAATTGGTTATCTGGATAATCGAGTATCCATCCACAATCGAGCATGCTCATGCGAGCGGCTCGGGGCTCGATGCACTGCTCGATGAATTGGCTCGCCAATACCTGAAAATTGACATTACCAAATTTTTTTCCCCGTAAAAGTTTAACAACTGAAGATTTTTTTTTTACAAAATTGAAGGTGGCTCCAAAACAGGACTTCAGAGAAGAAAAAAGGCAAAAAAAAATTTATCCAAAATTCTTAACGAAATCGCGGCAACAAAACCACTGTAAACAAGTGTAACCTGACAATTATATGGAGGGGTATAGTTCAAAATTTTATAGACGATGGCCCGAAAAACAGCAGGAAGGGTAAAAACAGGACCATTAAGAAAGAATATTCTCGCGATTTTTAAGGCCATTTAGCGGGATCTGCTAGTTCAATATAAATCCGACAGTTCCGAGTAAAAAGAAAGACAAAAAAAAAAAAAAAAGGAAAAAGAGAAACACTTCCTACTGCCACCACCTTGCAGTTAAATACGTCTTGAATCGAGTTGTTCTTGATTTAATATTTGGAATAATCTTATCAAATATCTTTGATCCTTATTCATTTCATATAATTTAGTTTATTTTATTTCATTCAAAAACAAATTTTTTGTTTTCAATAAATTCACTGACTCGCTTTTGTTTTCTCACAAATATTTTAAAAAGCGCGAGAAACAGGATAACACTATGGGACTTTGCGATTGCGAATATTTGTTTGGCTGTATAGGACGGGAGAAAGCCCTCTTAGTGATTGCAATCACTGAAATCGTATGGATCTGCCTCAGTTTCATCATTGAAGTACTATTCGGAATGTTGGAAATTTTCGGTTTGCTCTTCGCAATTTTCGGAATTGCTTGCGCTGTAATGCTTTTGATTGGAGCTTGGAAGCAAAAGAAAATACTTCTATTATTTTACTATATATACATGATCATTGCAAGTATCATCACTTTTCTTTACGTTATCTGTGTAGTGCTGATACATTGCTATCCCGAGACTTTCAATTATGATATGCCGATTAGTCTGCTTGATGTGCTGTTGTGGTGTTTTATATATCTTCCATATGCAATAATTAGGATATATTTCGGAATTTTTGTACACAAAATTTACAAGGATATGTGAGAAATAATGTAAGACAATGGATTTCTAAATAAATAATTATTCGTACCTATTAATGAGCTAATGTGTACGCTTCGTTGGGAATCTGGGGTCAGGCGCTCAGGGAAAATCCAGAGCAATGTAAATTACATTATGTAATACTAGAACGGAGATGAAGTTTTGGACAAATCATTCGAAGTAGCTCACTTAGAGTACAGGTGGTAGAATATACTTTTAAAGGACGTCGGACGTCCCCAAACAGCAGTCATTGAGACCATCCTACAAAGGGTGGGGGAAGAGTTAAAACACACATCGCTCCCGGGCAACTCAAGAGAGACAACTCGAAATTTGAGATCTTTCAGAAAACGCAAAAAACAAAAAGTGTCAATCAAAGCAAGAATAAAGGGATAACGGCATTTTTTCGACTTTTTATAATAGGTCTGTTCCCGTACTGCACGAAACTGCTACCTAAATTGCACAATTTTACCGAAAATTGTTCCGATACTGCACCATTGTGCGAATGAGAGAGATTTTGACAGAGTATCTATCTTCATCTTCTACTCGAATCTGAATCGATAGGCAGTTTAACTCAGGGTTCTTTAAATTGAAGAAGTCGAAGGAAAATTCTTTGAATAATGATGATTCGAGTTATCGAAGTTTGACTGTATGTTACAAAAAATTATTGAAATATTTACCTTATTTTTGTTTTACAACAAAGCGTTACCATGCAACCGCCCGTCTCTTAAAAATACTCCTCTAAATATAACCCTCTCACTGCATTTGCCTTAGTTAGGTTAGGTTAGGTTAGGTTGGGTTAAGTAAGGTTAGGTTGTTAGTAGGTTAGGTTAGGTTAGGTTAGGTTAGGTTAGGTTAGGTTAGGTTAGGTTAGGTTAGGTTAGGTTAGGAAAGGTTAGGTTAGGTTAGGGTTGGGTTAGGTTAGGTTAATTTAATTTAGGTTAGGTTAGGTTATGTAAGATTAGGTTAGGTAAGATTAGGTTAGGTAAGATTAGGTTAGGATAGGTTAGGATAGGATAGGTTAGGATAGGTAGGTTAGGTTAGGATAGGATAGGATAGGTTAGGATAGTAGGTTAGGATTAGGTTAGGTTAGGTTAGGTTAGGTTAGGATAGGATAGGATTAGGATAGGATAGGATAGGATAGGATAGGTAGGTTAGGATAGGATAGGTTAGGATTAGGTTAGTGTTAGGGTTAGGATTAGGAGTTAGGTTAGGTTAGGTTAGGTTAGGTTAGGTTAGGTTAGGTTAGGTTAGGTTAGGTTAGGTTATGTAAGATTAGGTTAGGTAAGGATAATAGGTTAGGATAAGGATAGGATAGGTAAGTAAGGTAGGTTAGGTTAAGGTTAGGTTAGGTAAGGTAAGGTAAGGTATAGGTAAGGTAAGGTAAGGTAAGGTAAGGTAAGGTAAGGTAAGGTAAGGTTAGGTTAGTGTGGCTGCCACCAAGGGTGACACACTTGGGCATGTGGTTACTTGGTAATATATTCTTCGATTATTTGGGTATAGAAATTGGCAGACGAAAATGGCGTAATGGTTGTAAGAAAAGAGAGAGCACAAAACATTCTCTAAAGCCCACATGTATCCACTTTTGCCTGTTTTTCAAAATTAACTAACGGTTTAGATTAAATAGGTAGTGAGTGAGAAAAAATATGAATTTTGATAGATGGTTTATTTGGATTGTGGTAAAGAACTCTAGAAAATATATTTCATATTTTTCCAATAACTTCATGGCTGTAGATAAATATCTATATATATAAACTACCACAAAGAAAAGATCTACTCTAAATATGTCGACGGCAGCCATACGTAGAGCTTTCGAATTGTTGAGACGGTCTTCAGTGTATACAACAAAGGTACATTCTCTACACTCTACACTATTTTATATACGTAAAAAAAATTCTATAGTGTATTTCAGGCTTAAGAAATAAACAGGTTTAACTGATGTTTTTCATTAAATATTTATTCAATTGATCATCAATTTTCGGGGTGGTTTTCCAAAAAATTAAAATGTTGTAAAACCCACCGTGATCGGATAAGGATTTTTCTGATCCCGCCCATTGTCGTTAGTATAAGAAACTATGGGGAAGAGGGACGGGTATTTTATACAAAATGTGAAACAAGAAGGATAAGAAAAATCATAAAATTTTCTGTTCAAGTCTTTTATTCATATATAAGAGAGAAGTTTGTTTGTACACCTATTAAAAATTTCGATAAATAATCGCCATTTTCGCATCTTTGCGAAATACTGCAAATACGGTTCAGTATACAACAACAATTTCATATGAATTCATACCGCATTTTTCAGAATATTGCTACAATTCTGAAAAATGCTTAATGTGGGGATAGTGGAAACACGCATTTCACAGCTTCAAACGTTTATTTCATATTAAAAATTCTATTTGAAAGTGAATTTTCTTTTAAAATGATTTTTTTTTTTTTTTTAAGATCCATTGAAATTGTGGAGCACGTTTGATGTGCCCTTCCACTTATGGACAAACACTGACAATTGCTATGTTTGGTATTTTAGATAAAGTGCAAGTGTACGCCAGCATGTTTACAGCAGTGGCTTTTACAAGGAACGTAATTAATTCGCTTTTGATTCGAAAGTATGTTAAACAAACATTCCTCATAAGTATATCTTTTCAAAATAATTTTAAAAGGTATGAAGAGAAGAAAACTTAAAGTTAAACGCTCTTCGAAAGTAGAAGGAAAATTCGACCAGATTTTTATGCAATTATTTTGTTGAATCGTTTTGGCCTTAAGGGGGTTGTCTCATTGGTGAGGCTGTTTTTGGACCTTTTTTAAAAAAAATTCCTTACAGAAAACGAAAAGAGCTTTTTCGATTTAATTTTTATTTATTTTTTTTTTATTTTTTTATTTTATTTTTTTTTATTTTGTTTTATTTTTTTTTTATTTTAGTTTTTTATTTTTTTTTATTTTTTTTTTAATTTTTTTTTTTATTTTTTAAATTTTTTTTTTTAATTTTTTTATTTTTTTTTTATTTTATTTATTTTTATTTATTTTATTTTTATTTTTTTTATTTATTTTTTTTTATTTATTTTTTTTTTTATTTTTTTGTTTTTATTGTGTTAGGAATGAATGAAAGTGAATAAAGAACTACTTTGTTTTTATATGAGGGCGGTTCAAAAAGTTCTCGACCGTCAAAGTGGATGTTCAAAAAAAGTTTTAGTGCTGGCTGCCACGATTTCAGGTCTCCAAATTGTCCGAAATGAAAATGAAAAACGGAATCATAATCAGTATAGATGTCATTATGGTGTGAACATCCAAAAACACTTTGGGACAAAATGGCGTCCATTGAAATATGAAATATCGATTTTGGATATATTTTTTTTTTAGTTCAGTGTAGAAAAAAAATATTTTTAAAAAAATTGTTAAAATTACGATTGAGTTTCACCCGAAAATGGTGACAATTCTGCGTCGACTGAACTTCATTTCATCAAAATCGGTCCAGTTGAACTGGAGAAATCATGGCCGCCAGTTCCGAAGAAGTGGTTTCGAAATAAATGCATTTAAAGTTTGAAGCAACGCAAAAATTACTCGTTTTAGCACAGACCGTGCTCGACAAAGAAGGCTACATCTGCTAAACTATTTCGAATTTCAAAAAATCCTTTTGGCACGATATTCTCAAACATCCAAGCTATAAATATATGCAAAAAAAAAAAAAAAAAAAAATTACAAAAAAATTTTTGTCCAATGAGACAACTCCCTTAAGAAGAAAAAGTAGGTAATGGACACTCAGAAAAAATATTGATAAAAGGATAGTCATATAGACTTATGAGGGCTGATGTGAAAAGAAGGGGGATAACCTTCGGGCCACGACTTCTGGAAGGGGCTCCTCACTCCTTCGAAAACAAAGTGATGACCTATTCTTTTGGTCAAACTCTTGTTTTCCGGCAAGAGGGCCCCGGCCATGGAATCCGAACTGCATGGTTTTACTAAAGCACGTCTTTGGATACTAGAAAATCGCTACAATAACCTATCATGTTGTCATGCATGGCACGATATTAAAAGCACCAAAGAATCGTCAACACAGCTAAAAGTTCACTTAAAAAAAGTGGGAAATTGGAGCATTTAAAACTGATTTTCCTTTAAAGAATTCATTTCTGCAATATAGAGCGAGACAGAGAAAGTAAAGTAAAGGGTAAAAAGTATGAATCGAAAAAAAAAATGAAAACATCCTTGAAAAGCGCACCTGGAAATACGAAAATGTCACACCAGAAACAAATTGTTACCGTTATGCTTACATGAGTGTGAAGGTGACCTTTTGAAAAAGTTTTTGTGAAAATTGTTTTATTTTTTATTGCGACATACAGCAACAAGACTGCGACAAAAAAAAAGAAGAGGAAAAATCTTCTGCCTTACAGTGAACACCGTCCATTTTTTTCCCCCTGCTACCTCAGCACATTCAGAAATTGCTGACAAGAGCAGTAGCAGTCCAGAGATAAAAGAAAATCCGTCGAAATATGAGAAGAAAGTAAAAAACGTAAAGCTTGTTTTTTTTTTTTCCCCTGTACGAATTATCAGATTATAAGCCCTTTTGCTTTTATCCTTCTTCCAAATTATGTTATTACCATTGACAATCAAGTAACTTGAGATATGAAAGAAAAAAGCTGAATAACAACTCTATGTCCATTTATGAATTGAAATAGGATGAAGGGGCTCCTTCGAACTAGTTTAGAAAAAGGAATTTTTTTTGGCTCATTAAATTTCACTAAAGCTTTTGTGGGTCAGAAATTGAGCTTTTAACTTTTTCACAACGTCAACGAGGAAAAAGCAAGCACTTGGAAATGAAAAATATAAAAATTATGGTTGCTTACGCAGCAAGAATTCGGTGAGAAGAGGAGTGTGCGTGTGTGTGAAAGGTTGGACGTTTTTGCTTCTTCACAATTTTTTCAAGAAAATTGAATTGGAAAACGAAAAAAAAAAAAAATTTTAAAAGGAGTAGGAAAAGTTCTTTCCATAGTGCTCACAATTAGTTGAGTGATGCTCGTATAATTTTATTACAGGAAAGTCAAAAGTTTGGGATTCTAATGTGCAGAGAACCATTTTTAAAACGAGATAATCTTATACGGTTTGAGTTTGGGTGAGTCTGAAATCATTTAGACTCTGTCCATAGAATGCAATCTCTTATATGAAAGAACAAAATAATTTTTTTTTTTTTTTCTCTAAAACAGACAAGTGCTTGAAAGTATTGGCTGTGTGCAAGTATTTACAAATCTATATGAAATGTCATTTGAAGGTTAAAATATCATCAAGTGGACTTTTGGATCGGCACATAAAAAAAACTTAATAAAAATAATTAAAGAAAATGTTATCATCCTATGCGCTTGCCTTACTATTTAATAAATAGTATTTATCTATATTAATGCGGTGATATAATTCGTTCTAATCTAACCTTCATGTCTCCCTATATTTCTTTCATCGAAAGGAGCGTCCCTAACGTTTGGATTTGCCCATATCTATCCATCCATCTATCCTAGTGTCTTGCTATATGTATATCCATCTATTTAGGCATACAACTTTTAATCTCTGTGTATTCATGTATCTTTTAATCTACCTAGACATCTATCTATCTACATAGCTATCCATATATGGTATATATTCATATATCTATCTGCCTATCAATCTATCCATATATCAATCTACCAATCTATCCATATATCTTTATCTCCCTATATACAAATGTCTCTGTCTGTCTGCCTCTCTGTCTATCTGTCTTTCTGTCTATATGTGTCTCTATCTCTCTGTCTCTCTATCTCTCTATCTCTCTATCTCTCTATCTCTCTATCTATCTGTCTCTCTGTCTTTCTGTCTTTCTGTCCATCTGTTTCTCTGTCTTTCTCTGTATGTGACTATCTCTCTATCACTCTATCTGTCTATCTGTCTTTCTTTCTTTCTGTCTTTCTGTCTTTCTGTCGTTCTGTCTTTCTGTCTTTCTCTCTCTCACTCTATCTGTTTATCTCTCTTTCTCTGTATGTGACTATCTCTCTATCACTTTATCTCTCTATAAATCTATCTTTCCATATAACTCTCTATCCATGTAATACACGGCATGTATGTCCCTCTATCCACGTATCTCTCTTTCTATCCATGTACATATCTCTTTCTATCCATGTATATCTCTTTATCCATGTAACTCTCTCTATCCATCAATCTCTCTATATCCATGTACCTCTTTGATCCATCTATCTTGCAATACATCTCTCTATCCATATATCTCTCTATCAATCTATCCATCCATTTTTTTTAAATAAAAATCTCCACGTCCAGCGTTACGATTAATTTCTTCCATTTTTCTCGAAGAAAATAACACATGCGGCAGTAAAAATTCATGTTTGAACCTACGAAACGAACCACAGGGAAAGTATATATTTCTTTAGCATACTTTTTGGGGCAAAATCATCTAAGTTCATGATCTATTACGTAGGCGGCGGCTGCTGTTTTAAGCAACGGGCAAAGAATTTTTTGTCAATTAAATCTCAAATTAGAAATTCCAATCCGGCTTCATGCACAATAAAATATAATATGAATATTTTTACGTGTATTAATTAAATCAAGGATGCGGCTTAAGCGTGACTTACCTTCTCTCGCTTTCAAGTAGACCGTATTGGCCACAATGTTCTCTAATTCCATTAGTTCCAGGTTGGCGGTTTTTTATTTAATCCCTTCGCACGCTCGAAAAATGAATTTTTCACACACACAAAACCTCGTTTGTGCGTTTTTACTTCAAGCGTGTTGAAGTCAGAGAGTTTCCCTCATAAAGGAAAATTGTTGATGTTTTTGTTGTGCGCTTCTTCTTCCGGTGCTTGTCTTGTGCTTTGTTCTTGTTCTTGTTCTTGTTCACCTACTTTTATGGTGTTGTGCTTACTTTCTTTTATTATATTTGTTTTGTCTTCTATAAAAATTTTGTGCTATAAGCTGAAGAAAAGTCGCTGAATTTTCCGATGGAAACACACCTCTTTGCTTTATGTAAGACGCCAAAGTTAATAGCCGTTGTGCTACGCAACACAAAATATTTCCTTCGATGTCAGCTTCAGTTTCCGCTTCCGATCTCTGGCTTTTCTACTTAGTTCTTAAGGTTTCCTTTTTTCCTTTTTTCTCTTTTCAACGTCAAAAAATTTTTACCTTCTCCGTATTTTATTATGACTTTCTCTAGAAAGTTTAGACTAAAGTCACTATGCGAGAGTGATAGATGTGCGATTTTCCCTTGGAATTTTCCCGCCTGTTTTTTTTTTATTTCGGTATTCTATTGCTCTTAATTGTTGTTTCCTTTAATTAATTCTTATTGCAGTCATTGGCAATGGCGTCATTTAGTCTTTAGGCGTTCCGAATACATGATTGCTGGAACTTTTGCTCGAAAGCATTTTGGTTATTTAACTTGAAATTAATCCTGTATTTTGAATATTTTGCGCGTTATTTTCTCATGATTTGGAATGAGTTAAATATTTTTTTTCAATGATTTATTTTTTTTTTTTTTTGTGCTATCCTTGTGTTGTGCAATCGTTGATGAATTGAAGCTGCAAAGTAAACAGAGAAAATAAAATTCAGTTCAATGGATGGAGAAGATGTCAGTTTCAGAAATTCAAATCATTTTCGATGATTATGCATGAACAGAGGTTTCTTATTAGGTTCTATATTAGGATGTTTTTATTTTTGAATTGTTTATTTTTTATACCCAGCGTAAGCAGGGTATACTAGTTTTGTGCAAATCTTGTAACAGGGAGAACTAAGCTCCGGAGATATAGACAAATGTATATAGAAATGATCAGGATCAAAAACTGAATCGATTTAGACATGTCCGTCTGTCCATCCGTCCGTCCGTGTCCGGATCTCCTCCGAAACGGCTGGACCAATCAACTCAAATTTTGGCACACAGGTATATCAGGATCCGAGTATGATCCTAAGTAAAAATGGGAGACATCCGCCCACTGCCACACCCAAAAATGAATTTATTGTGTTTTCAGTAAAATGCTTGTAACTTGCGAACCACTCAACACATTGCATTGATATTTGGTGTGCTGGTAAACTACGAAAAGGGACATATTCTGGAAAATAATGGACGCCATCCTCCTCGAGCCACGCCCACAAATAAGGGCTTATCGTAACTTGTGAAGTAAAAGTCGTAGAAGCTTCAAATTCGCAACAAAGGTTGACCAAGGCTAACGAAAGGTGTAGGAAAAAAATTTATGTGGCCCGCTCGCTGCCACGCCCACAAATGGAGAGGCAAAACATAGTGCGCCAATAATGTCGGGACGCTGGGTATTTCAAAGTCGGGCTTGACCGACTTTAGCTTTCTTACTTGTTTGTATATAAAATTTTCGAAAGTAATTTATCGATTTGTTTTATTTTATTTTTTTCGTTTTTTTTTTTGGGCATCGCAAAATAATAAAAAGAGGGCAAAGGAAATAACGGATGCTTGAAGAACATGAAAGTTTCAAAGTCTTAAAGGCTGTCCGAATGGTCTACGTGCTCAGTCATAATTCACGTCATTTGACTGTGAGCGCGAACTTCAAACACATGTGTTAATATGAAGTTCGCCATTTTCAATTATTCTCCCGCGACGTGACGTACAAAAGTTTGGTAGCTCTCAACATTTGACATACATATCTGCGTCCCCATGTTTGACAGATGCCAAAAAAAAAAAAAAAGAAAGAAAGAAACAATTTCTCCATTTTCTTATTACTTGAAAACTTATAGCTTCGTTGAACAAATTATACCTCAAATTAGATAATAGGGCAATTCCATTGTCACGGGTGGGACAGATCAAGTAAAACCTTTCAATTTCTTCTTCATATTTTATGTTATATGTACCAAATTTATGGGTAAGTCTTCTATAATACCAAAAAGAATATTCTATAATTTGATCCAGTTAACGAAAAATTAAAAAAGATGGTCAAAAATAATAACAATTAAAAAAAAATTTTATTAGTTTTGGAAATAGATGAGGAATTTCGTTGTGTCACGGGCGGGACAAATTTTGAACCTCAGCTCTAAAAGGCACTTTTTTTGAAAGGAAAGTCTGCAAATGTATTTGACATTTCTATTATAATAGCTTGTTTTGTCAAAGAAAAGATTTTAAGTTTTAAATCTGTAAAGAATTAAGCAAAACTTTATTTTCCTTCTTACAAAAAACTTAAAAATGTAATGTCACGGGTGGGACAAATACGATTTTTTTTTTAAATTAGCAACTTTATTTATAATAAACAATTTTATTTATTAAAAATTTATGCACTTCTTATTTTTTATAAATAGAAGCCAGAGGCTCACGTCTGACTCATTCCAATCACTTCCATCTGTGTCAGTATATATTTGTGCTATACTTAGTTGAAAGGCCCTACGTGTGACAGGTTTTGATTGATATGTAAGGGATGTTATTAAATTTCTTTTACTGGCGACTTTGAAATAATGATGAGATTGAATCTTAGGAAGTGAAAGTGCCAAATTCCACCTTTTGTCTTTCGGAAGATTGAAAAAGCACCTAATGAAACAAAGCAAAAAAAAAAAAAAAAATTGTATAAAATACATAATATTTAAGAATTTTAAATATATTTCACTTGTTTTAAATCACAGTAAGACCACTTTAAAAAATGTCTCACCCGTGTCAATTTTGGTCCCACCCGTGAGTGTCACGTTTTTAGTATTCAAGGTTTCGTCAATGTTAACATGATAGAAAGAAAAATTTTGTTCATAAAAGTTACATTTGTCCTCTTAAAAAAAAAAGTATGGAAAAACAACAAAATGACGATATTTTTTTTTTTCAAGAATAAGGCTCTCAGATATTTTACCATTTGGTTTTTTCAGAGAGAAATCAAATTTTAATTATTTAATTTTAAGACACCCAGGTTCACTTTCTCATGGAATTGCCATGGAATAGATTAAATTTTCTAACAATTCCTTTAAGAAAATAAGGGATAATTTTACTAAATTTGTCAAAGAAATCACTTAATGTTTTAACTAAAAATTTTGGGGTTTTGGAAACTAACTAAGCTTGGTTTTATGTAATCCTCATGAAATAAATCCGCGAATCTTGACCGCTAGTAGCACAGCTATCACCAAAAGAAGTTCGTATAAAAATCATTATTTTTGAAAACGGTTTCAGCGCCTTGAATTCCTTATAACCCCAAAGCCATTAACTCAATTATGGTTTAGCTCGACTTAAGCTTGTCTTTCATATTACAACATATACATAGGTATATTGTATTTAATCTCATGGATATAACATTTTGTATTACACAGACATAATCATAAGGACTTTGAGATGAACATTTTCTTGCATTAGATATGGGAATACATAAGAAACTATCGGTTAATCGATAAATTAATGTATTCTTTCCGAGCATTTTCCGCTTAAAAACATTTCTCGCTTAGAATTGTTTTCACACTTCTGATTTCCAGTGAAAGTACGGAGGGAAAAGCGTCTGAGCTGTAAGTTTCTCAACTTCCACCATAGGGGGTCTGTTAAAGCGGACTCCCGTTTACGTGGTATTTCCACTAGAAAGTCCATTGAAAAGACCACCAATTGATCACTGTACAAATGAATTTATCGCTTAATTATGCATTGAGATGTTATTGCTACGGAGCGAGATTGAAAATGTTGTTAGGAAAATCATTTTTAATTTTTTGATAAACTTATTGCCATGAAAAAATAAAGACACAAAGTGAAAACAATTTCCCTCAATTTACATTAAAATCGAATTGAATTCCATTGGTTTTTAACTTCGGCTCGCATGACTTAAACCCATCCATAAGCATTACATTTCTGGAATTCAGGGCATGCAGTCATGTCATGGTCTGGCAAACAATAAAATTTGTTCAACGAATTGTAAATATCATGACACATTTGATCATAATAAACAATACTGATTCTCATTGCTTCGTCATACAACAGAGAAACCAAAAACAAATCCTAATTGTTTAAAAAATAAACACCATAAACATCAGAATCTGATACTTTTGTAACTGTGCCGAACCAATAAACTTTATGCAATATCAATTATTTATTTATGTACGTACGTACGTACGAGAATACCAAACATAAAATATTCATTGAAATGACCTTCTCTAAAGTGCTTGATTTGTTGTAACCATCGGGGTATATGTGACTCGATGTCGTCGTCGTCGGGTACTGTTACAAATACCCGTCCGCCCTCTTTTCCTCTTTTTTGCTTCCATTTTGGGAATAAGTTTAAGCTCGTGAGAAAAGGAAAATGTGTAAATTGCGAAATCAAAGCTTTGTTGACACTGAGCAAAAGCGTCCTTAATGCATGTGGTTAACCGAAAGCCTTTCACCAGCGACCGAGAGCAGAGACAAATGAATGAATGAATGAATGAATGAATGAAGAACGGACGGAACGAACGAACGTATGAATGAATAAATACATGAGAATTTATGTAAATTATGGTATTAAGTAAGACGCAAGCATCGGCAACTGCATAAATGCATGAAGTTCTCACATTGATTGAGGTCACTTCTACCGACAGAACCTGAATTTAAATTTTGTTATGTGAAAAGAATTGCACAAAAATTCATCTACATTTAAATGGCCTATTAAAAGAAACACAACGTAGTTTCAGCACCTTTAAGGACAATGATGGATATAAAATTAATTTTTTTTTTGTTTGTTTCTTTTGCATCACACCACTCCTGGCGCCATTTTTCGGGTTTTATTCAATTCATTTAACGATGGTTTAGAGCCTATTTTTATTGCTCTTTGGGCCGAAAAGAGCAATATTGGTATTACTCAAGACACTTAAGTAAAAACTTAACTATCCTTATGCAGCCTTTTACTGTTTGCTTTAGTTTTTTTTTTTTTTTTGTTTTGTATTTTTTGTTTTGCAGAGATAAAAGTTTGGCATTATCAGACTACTGGCAAGCCCCTAAAGAATTCTTTGCTCAGATATGAAATAAAATTTTCTAATTTAAGGTAATTAATGCCTTTGGTTTAATGAACGAAATTCCGTTTGTTGGCTTACGAATTCAGGAAAGTGCGTTAATCGCTGTGCATTCGTGAAGACTTTAGAAGATAAAAGACTCTTACAGCTATTAAGACCATGATATCGCGAGTTGATATAAACCTATTAGTCCAGCTGTGATATTGCTTTTATGTGAGCCCCAGCAATATTATCCATATCAAAGTCCAGTTCTATTAAAAAAAAAAAAAATCAGATTTTATGTGCCACATGCCCCCATAATAACGCATTAGAAGCAATCATGGACAAAAATAGATAAATTTAGGAAAATACATAGGCAAAATCAATCACAGCCGATTTAAACTAACATCCTCATATAAAAAGAATAAAAATCAAAATAAAAAAAATAAAAAAATAAATAAACTATAAAAAAATAAATAAAAATAAATAAAACCAATTTTTTTAAATAAATAAATTTTTAAAAAATAACTAAACAAAAATATATAAAATAAATATAAAAATCTTCCTTTCTGGCATTTTTTTATTTCCTCACTCAATTAACTCGAAAATAAGTACTCCCTTCTTTTTGTTACAAACTGAACGAGTAACCAATACATGCCCATCTCCGATGTTATCTTGAACATAAAATGGGAAATGGAATAAATAAACGTGCGAATCGTGCCTAACAGAAACGTTAAAAGCGGGTTCATTAAGCGTTTTGCCATTAACTGTGCCGAAAATAGGCGACACTGTAAAATGTAGATACCGAAATTAAGAGGCGGGACGAGCGATGGCACTTACGAAACGGCATTACGAAGTCGAAGCATAAAAATTTCCTTACATTGGGGACCAATAAGGAGAATAAAATTGGGGAAAAGGCTGAATGGTGTGGTATGTATAAATACCTTTGCGATAATAGCGCCGGTAACTGAAAGGAACACAAGATGCTCATAGATATGTACGTTTGTTTGCTATGCTATAATAAAATAAAAGGACATTATGCCTGCCCACGTTCATTACGTGTTATTGCCATTTTTGAAGTGGTGAAGTGTTTTAGCGCTTTCCTATTTCCATTCACATTATTTAATACGCTGCTTAAAAGTCGCTTTTTCCATGTTTTCTTATGTTTAAGATACTGGATTCATTAAAATTTTTATTCTTTTTATTTTTATTATTTATAAGTATATTGTTTTTAATTGTTTCATTTTTTATTTTTACTTTTTTGATTATTAAATTTTTGAATTTTTTAACATATTATTTTTTATATATTTTTTATTTCAAAAAAAAATATTTATTTTTATATTTTTATATTTTCATATTTTTATATTACATTTTTTTTATTGCTTTTTTTATATTTCCAAATTTTTTTTATTTCTTTTTATATTTCTAAATTTTTTTATTTATTTTAATATTTTTTTAATTTTTCTTTTAATATTTTTTTTTTTTTTAGTTATTTTCAACTTTTCAGATTTTTATTAATCCTTATATTTTAAATTTTTTTTATTTATTTAAAATTTTTTTATTTATTCTTATATTTTATTATTTATTTATATATTTTTATATTTTTTATTTTATTTTATTTTTTTTTATTTTTTTAAATTTTTTAAATTTTTAAACAAAATTTTTAGTTTTTTTAAATTTTTTTATTTTTATATATTTTTATTATTTTTTTATTTTTTTATATATTTTATATTTTTTTTTAATTTTTTAAAAAATTTTTTTTAATTTTTTTAATACTTTTTTTTAATATTTTTTTTTTTAATATTTTTTTTTTAATATTTTTTTTTTAATATTTTTTTTTAAATATTTTTTTTATTTTTTGAATTTTTTATTTATTTTTGTGTTTTTATATTTTTAAAAATACTAATATGTAGTGTCCGGTTCTTAATTCGGTATTTTATTTTACTTTAACCAAACTATAAACTTAAAACTACAGAACATTAGTATTTAAACTGTACAGCGTGTACTTAACTTAGCAGAAAACAAACAACTCGGACATGCGGCTTCGGGCTTTGCTCCTCAACGAATGAATTCAAAATCCCTGTCTCTCGCGTGTAGAGAAACTTAAGCAGGGTTGCCAGGTGTGCACTATTGAAAATCTCAAGCATGGTTGCCAGATATACAGTATTTAAAATCCTACATATATATCTTTAATAAAATGGCAATATTAATGGTTTTTTTTTTAAATTATGAATTATTTAATCTCACTATATGTATCCGATTGTCCATTAAAATCAAATAAATGTAGCTGTAGACTTTCTGATTGTACTTCAGTATACACTTCTTCAAAAAAAAAATGTAAATACTGCTTTTCAATATCAAAATCATCGTTTGAAGGAGTTAAAGCTAAAATTAAATTCTTACTAGAATCTGATCGTTGCGGTTGACGCTTGAGTCAACTTGTAATTTTTTTTTTTTTTTGTTTCTATTCTGTTCTTACCTTTATAAAGATGTTTGTACTTGATGTCAAAACTGATTTCAGAAACCAAAATACCACTACCGGCGGCACTTCAATGCCTCGAACTACATACATATAAGAACAAAAGTTGCGTAAGGAGCAACCGCAATCATTGTCACGTAGTACTGAGGAGGTGCATGCTACGTCATGCATTTTGTTAAGTGAAATGTGGTCGGAAAGACGAACATATACTTCTATGTATTCCCTAACCGCATGCTCACATTTGCAAAGAGCTACTAAGTTTCACGATTATACCTGGCATTTCAGATGATTTTAAGCGATTTTCTTGCGGCTTATGCGGTCTTTTGTATGCTTCACCTTATGAAATGGTGTTAATTTTGAAAATAGTCTTAGAGGGTTTTAAGAATTCAATCTAATGGGTGGAAATGAAATGTCGATTGGGTGACATAATATGAAATCATTTCGCAAGGTTATACAAGGACAATATATTAGAACATTCTTCTATTTAATTATTTATATATAAATATTATTAAACAGAAGTGCTTCAAATACGACTGTTCAATAAATATCGTCGCTCTATTTCAAATGATTTAGCTAAATTTCAGTTATCCAAGTTCGGAAATGGTCTGGCTTTGAATCTAAGTATTAAGAGCGAAATTTCGCTAATGGAAATCGCGATAGTGATTTCCCAGAACGAAAGAAAATTATTATTGAAATGGACACATATACATACGCACAAGCACTGACATACACAAAAGCACATTTTCAATGATGACAGAGTGAGAAAGAGAGAGATATCTTGTAATTAAAATGTAATTTGCATCTTTCAAACTCAAACTGCAGCAATGTTCAACTATAGAATATGAATTTAATTATAGAATATGAAGAAAACTGTGCACTTTTCATGTCCTGCTGGCACACGAGATGGCATGCTTTACTTAAATAATTGCTCTACTCTCATTACTGTAGCTACAGCCGATAGATACAACCAACAACACTCCAAGTTAATGGATAATTAAAGGGCAAATACATTTTAACCGCATAGAAATTATGACACCTTATAGTGTTGCATTAAGAAAAACCATTGCAAAATTACAAGCCGCCTAAGTGTATTAATAATACATAATTTGTACTGGGAGGGTCTGAGAAGGCTTGAGAAGAAAGGAGGAACAGGCATTGAAGGTGTTGGGTGAACTTAAGCGAGGTTATAGAGCGGCGATCAATAAAAGACTTTAAAATTGAAAACTTCGATTCGAAATCCTTTTTCTTCACTTATCTACCTGACACCCGAGTTCATGGAGAATACCAAAAACTTCGGAAAGTGTATGAAAACTGTAAGTACTGTAGTGTCTATATTTTCACGAAAGAATACAACTTTTTGTCATAAAAAGCTTTTTAGATTCCTTTCACAACAAAGCCGATTTAAAAGACATTTCTCTTCCTTGTTTAAATGCAAAAAAAAAAAAAATTTTTTAAAAAATAGAAAAGACCAACAAACTAAGGAACCTCCAGAGACTTGCGCAATATACAAACCAGTCAAGTGCAATGCTTGTCAGCAGCAAAGAAAAACTTTTCATACTTTTTTTCTCGAAAAAAAAAAAAAAAACGAAACAAAAACGAAAAACCGTTGTAGACACGGCCACGGACTGACAACTTCGATTTTACCATAAATATCGTTGAAAAAAACTCTTGGGAAATGCAATGCATGCTAGGATTGCCATCTCGTCGAAAATACGTATTCGAATACGAATGATGCCACTCCAGTGGCAAAGTGAAAAGCGCAAAAAAGTAACAGGACTGGAGCTTGTTAGAAATTTTTCAATCAACTTTTTATTTGCCCACCGTGCGTTTTTTCCTCCATTTTCTACTTTTTGTGAAATTTTTTTTTTTAGTTTTTCCTGTTTCATAGGATTTTGAGTGTGTGCGTGCCCCGAAAAAATTACAGCACAATTGAGTTTTCAGGATATCATCAACGAAAATTGGACTGCTCTTCAGTTCGGCTTAAAGTTTTCTATCAAAAGTTCGATGTAAGCGTGTATAAATTGCTTCATGTAGCAGGTTGCTACGAAATTCGGTGGCAAAATGTTAGATTGTTTCTGCAGTCCGACTGCAATGGCAATATAATACTCGCCAAAGGGCGCGTATGGTGTCGCCCATAAAACCATTTGTTTTAAAAGATATTAGCATTAAGAACACACTCTCTCTCTCTCTCTCTCTAATCTTCGAAATATAAAAAATAAAAAAAAAAAAAATAATAATAATAATAATAATAATAATAATAATAATAATAATAATAATAATAATAATAATAATAATAATTAAAAACGAGTAAGATTGTTACGTCAGACAGTGAATCAGCCTCGGACGAGCGTCGTCACGATCGGGGACGACGCGGGAATAACCAGCCCGATCAAGATACCGGCCCGGAAACTGAACCTGGACAAATAAACCCACCTCACCAAAATGTTTTGCTGAATCAATCGACAACCACTAGGAGAGGCCTGCCACGGCAACGGATAACATGGAAACATGAGATGAATATAGAAGTTATACGTTGCTACTACATAAGCACCAATTTAGAGCAAAAGAAATTAGGTTACGGAAACGAACTACACCAACTCTTTCTTCAGAAATATCCACGATTCATAAACAGAATAACAGTACAACAAATTATTGGACAAAAACGCAGTATCTTCAAAAGCAAAAAACTATCAGAGATAGAAATTCAAAATATTAAAACAGATGTAGCACAACAACTACAAGTACCAAATAACCAAGAGCAGTTAACATCACTAACACAAATAACAGAAAATAGTGAACAAAATGAACAACTTAACCCAATATCCACCCGCGAGGAGCTGCAATCAGCTACAACACAAACAGAGTACCATAGACCTGATATAACCCAGCAAGACAGTACTGTAACAAACATTAGGGAAGCTTTCGAAGAAAATAAAGTAAGATGGGAAGGTATACCTGCATTAAGAAGACCACAGATACCCAAACTCATCATCAAACCAGAAACCATAGAACTTATTAAAATTCTAAATGATGAAATAATTCCTCAATACAGTGAAACTACAAACAATCTCAATGAACTACACACAATTATATATATATCAGCTTTAACAATAGTAGAACGCAATGGGCAGAAGACAATTAATACAGAGATAGATAAAACAAAAACTGGGAAAACTAAACCAAAATGGCAAATAAGGCTAGAAAACAAAATAAACATGCTAAGAAGACACCTGGGTAGACTCACACAGTACAATAGAGGAAACAGAAGTAAGAATATCCTAAGACATGTAACGCAGATAAGACAGTCAATCCCCGGAAACATTGCAGAAATAACAGATATTTGCAAACAGAAACTAAAAGTATACGCTGCAAGACTTCGAAGATATAAGGAAGCGCTCCAAAGGAGACAGGATAACAATTTATTTAGTAAAAGTGAAAAACTATTCTACAAACAAATATCACAAGATGAAATTGAAATTCAACCACCTTCAAAGGATGAAATAACCAAGTTTTGGAAAGGCATCTGGGCAAACGCAATAGAACACGAAAGTAATAGCCCGTGGATCCAAGAAGAGAGAAACAGGTATATAGGCATACATCAACAAGAAGATTACTTAATATCAGTGGAAAACTTGTCAGAAGTTATAAGGAATACACATAATTGGAAATGTCCAGGCCCTGATGGAATTCAAAATTTTTGGTACAAAACGTTCACATCAACACACAGTAAACTCACAGCTCATATTAACGATGCAATTAACAACACAGAATTAATGCCAGCATTCCTAATGGAAGGAATAACATTCATAAAACCGAAGAATGCAGAAACGAAAAACCCAGCTAACTATAGACCCATCACATGCCTGCCAACACTATACAAAATAATATCCTCAGTCATATCCAACAAAATCTACAATCATATGGTCAACAATAACATCCTAACAGAAGAGCAAAAGGGGTGTAGAAAACGCAGTAGGGGATGTAAAGAACAGCTTGTTATAGACACAGTTATTATGAAGCAAGCAACAAAACAACAAAGAAATTTACATACGTGTTATATAGACTACAAAAAAGCCTTTGACATGGTTCCACACTCATGGCTGATACAAGTGCTACAAATTTACAAGATACACCCACAGATACAAATATTCCTAAGAGACACCATGAAACAATGGAAAACATCGATCCTTTTAAGAACGAAAACAGAAAATATAAAATCGGAATCTATATCAATTAGAAGGGGAATCTTTCAGGGAGACTCTATGAGTGCGCTATGGTTCTGTGTATCCCTCAACCCATTATCGAATGCCCTTAACGGTACGGAGCATGGGTTTACAATAAGAAACAGTAGGAGAGAACTCCATAGAATCAGTCACCTTTTATACATGGATGACATAAAGATATACGCAGGATCTAAAGCACAACTGAAGAGCCTAATTAACACTGTGGAGAAAATAACACGAGATATAAGAATGGAATTCGGGATCGCAAAATGTAAGACACAACATTTAGAAAATGGAAAATGGGTAGATCAAGAAAACTACGAATTAAACGGGGAAGATCTAACAAATCTAGCAGAAGGAGAAACGTATAAGTACTTGGGCTTCCAACAAAGTACACGAATAGACCATACAACAATAAAAAGACAACTGACACAAGAGTATAGAAAACGCATGATAGCAATTCTTAAAACATATCTTAATTCGAAAAATCTCATTAAAGCCATAAATACGTACGCGATTCCCATATTAACTTACTCATTTGGGGTAATTAACTGGTCTAGAACAGATTTAGACAACATTGAAATATTGACACGAACGCAAATGACGCAGTACCGAAAGCATCACCCAAATGCATGCAAAGAAAGATTGACCATACCTCGAGGAGAAGGTGGAAGAGGTCTAGTGGATATTAAACAGTTACACAGCAAGCAGAAAGACAATCTCAGAAACTATTTTTATACACAGCATACATCGATACACAGGGCAATAATAACAGCAGATAAAAATTACACACCATTGAATCTATCCGACAATAGCATAACATATATCTGCGCAACAAACCAACAGAAGAAAACAGAGTGGATGCAAAAACAACTGCATGGGAAGCACCCAAATATTCTGCAAGACACGAATATAGATGCACGCAATTCGAATTCCTGGCTTAGGAAGGGAATCCTACAACCGGAAACAGAAGGTTTCATCGTGGCCATTCAGGACCAAGTAATATGTACAAAAAACTATCTGAAATACATAATTAAGGACCCAAGCATAACATCAGACCTTTGTAGAAAATGTAACATCTGCAAAGAGACAATCGAACATATAACAAATGGTTGCCCAATTATAACAGGAACTCAATACACACAGAGACACGATCTAGTAGCTAAAATTATACACCGAGAACTTATACAAACAATATTTAAAACTAATATAGGCGAACAATACTATAAGTACGTTCCTGAAAGTATAATTGAAGATGAAAACCACCTTGTATATTGGAACAGAACAATACTCACAGACAGAGAAATAGTAAACAATCGGCCGGATATAACGATTGTAGACAAAACAAACAAGAACACATATTTTCTTGAAATCTCGGTACCAAGTGACTCTAACATACACAGGAAGTGTATCGAAAAAATTGAAAAATATTTACCCCTATGTGAAGAGGTAAAAAGAATATGGGGGCAAAATACTGTGAAAACAATACCATTTGTGATATCAGCAACAGGAATTCTGCATAAAACATTTCTTAGAAATCTAGAAGAAATTGGTCTAAGCAAAACTACTCACTACGACATCCAGAAGGCAGTAGTATTGAAAACAAGTAGTATTGTCAGAAGTTTCCTTAACCTGAAATAAAAAAAAACTAAAAAAAAAAATAAAAAATAAAAATTCCGCAGGGGCATTGCTTTGAGTATTGACGGGTGTTACGATCCCGCGGACCCCAGTAAGCAATAGCAAACAAATAAACAATAGAGTAAAAGTCAATAAAATAGAAATATAAAAAACTGAAAAAAAAGTGCCGATACGACTTGCAGTCGAAACCTGCCGTCGTGCTCGGTGTAAATGGACCCCGTCTCGCGCGGTATGCGGGGGGGAGAGTGGCGTGGGATAATAATAATAATAATAATAAATAAATAAATAGAATTATAAAAAAAATATTTAAAACATTTTTTAAATACAAAAAAACTTTTTTTTTAATTTAAAAAAATAAAAATATATAAGAAATTAAAATTTTTTTAAAAAATTTTAAATTTAAAAGATAAAAAAATAAAAATATAAAAAAAAATAAAAAACTAAAAAAAAAATTTAAAATTTAAAAAATATTAAAACAAAATCGAAAAATATATATTTCAAAGCAATTTTTATGACTTATTGAAAGGACACTGCTGCTAAATGTGTCTGCAAGACATATTCAAATTTCTCCTCAAGAAAGTTCAAAGCGATGTGAAATACAGAAATAAAGACGGATAGACAGACGAATGAACATATTATCTCCTGGTTGGGTATGAAGAACTCTTAGGTTCAAGAATACTTTTTCCAAAGCAGCGCATATTGTTCTTAAAAGTTGAATGCCCCACAAAATCTTGAAGGAGAAAAACAAACAAATTGAATGATCAAAATCGATTGTTTTCACTTCGGAAAATAATTACATTTCCATAAATGTTTCGTGCCCAAAGGCAGAAATTTTTAAAAATTAATAATAAAATAAATTTTAAAAAAATTAAAAACAAAAATACACCAGAAGAAAGAAACTTGTTTTCATGAATGAAAATTGTGTCTGTTCGTTTATGGAAATACATACGTATGTATAAACACGAAAGACGAACGCGTCGTCGTCTATCTACAAACAGGTTGATTTGTTTTTTTCGAATCGGATGAATCTGGAGCTCGCTTGCGCCAAGGTACCGCCGACATGAGTAATGTTTGGCTTTAAGTACATCACGTTGAAATCTGTGACCTAAATTCATAAATCACAAATTGATTGCACAGATACCGTGGGTTGCTGGGGGGTGTAGCAACAGAAGCTAAACGATTTCAATTTTTCTAATGACTTTACTTGAGTTCTTTTTTTTCTTTTTTTCTTTTGAGACAATCAGAGTAAGATGATTTTATAGCCATCGTTTTATGATTCTCCTATTCTGCTTGTTTAGATACGAACTTGGAATTTTTAAAATCCTTTTATTTCTTTTATACTCGAAGGCATATTGGGTTTGTGCGCACGTGTGTGACATTCGGAACCAATCGAGATGAACCGTACAAAATATGTACTGAAATGATTAGCTTCAACAGGAGAATCAGAAAAGAACTTTATTGAACAATTTTGAGGTTATTTTTAAACTTTCAAGATTATTTCCAATAGTTTTCAAAAGTGGGCTTGCCAAAAAAAGCGGATTCAAAAAGTTGCCTCTTTCATTTAAAATTCGAATGGAAGTTGAACAGAATAATATGTTCTCTAATGGCCGATTGCTATAGCTTCCCTTTAAAGTTTTTCGTCACGACATCCTCTCGAGATGTCGAAATTCTAAAACAATTTTTTGTTTGTTTTAATTTACCCGAAATTTTTATGTTTCCTGCACAGGTTTTCAAAGCACGTGCGAGTTCAAGTGCAAATGATTTCTATGTATTTTCTTTCATGAATTGAATGAAAATGTTTCCGGAGTAAAAACAGCAAAAAGGAGGAAAGATAAAATAAAGAAAAACAATTTTTTTTAAATCGAAAAGAAAAAATAATAATTCTGGCGTTCCCGTGCCTGATTTTTAAAAGGTTTCTCCGCGACAGCCGGAGAAGAAACGAGACTTAAGCACAATGTGTGGTCCTGGGCTCATACATTTTTTATGTGCCGCCTTCGAATATCCTTTCGCCTTTGGCTAAAAAATTGCTGTCTTCTATTCTAAGACTCACTCTCTCATTGTGCGAACTCCTTTCAGACACGGTTCCCATCAGAATGTGATGCTTGTTTAATACAAACATAAATGCTCCAAGCTGTTGAATTAATGTCATGAATATAAATGGCTCTGCGAAAGCTCCATAAAAATGGCATTTTCAACATTACATTGCACAGATGGGAGAGACCGAGTTTCCTATCCGTTGGAAGCTTCTGGCGCAAATTTCTTCTAGAACCTCACAGTACAACACGTGCAGGCCCGAATGAATGTAAATAAATGGGAGAATGTGGGATATATATTTTATATACACACATATGTGTCCATACAAAGGTATATATAAGTATAGAAAGAATTTATGTGGATGAATTCTGGGTCCAGTACAATAGATTTTCCTAATGATGTAGAATCAGAAAAAAAGTGACCCTGATTATGATGTTGACAGATTAAAAAAGAAAGGCTTAGAGGTTTGAGAAAACATTATTAAAGAATATGGCTTTTAACGTATCACAGGCCGATTCATAAGAACTTCAAAAATTTGTTTTGCCTTCGGGTTAAATTAAAGATTGTGAGAGCTTGAAGGGTTTATTTTCCGGCAATTTGAGTTAGTTTTTTGGCTTAGACATATTAGATGTTTCCTTTATTTTTAGTTATTCAAAGTACATAAATCTTAGTATTCGATGTCGATGTGTTCTCTAAAAAACAATCCGCATTCAATTTCTTTAAAAAAAAATGTGTGAAACAGGAACATTGAAAATTATATACGATATCAATTTTGTTTTTCATTTCTTTGCTTTCATAAAATCTTGCCAAACTGAAACCAACTCAATGGACTTGTGTTTGATCAGTCAGTCCTTCTTCTGAAAGAGTGACTTTAAATTTGATAAGCAATCATTAGTGCTTTTGAATGTAATCAGTCATCCACCTCATTGTGGCATGAGGATAGAAAGTATGAACAGAATTAAAGGAACTTTTAAAGGATTAACCATGGCTAACCGCTTGGAGCTATGGCCACACATAGCAATGTGGAAAAAGTTTCAATAACTTTAAAGTTCTCTGAAAATATTTTGAAAAGAAAAAAAAAAAACAATTTTTCGAGTGAAGTCCTTCTTTATGTGCTGCTAGCTTAACTGTTCATGACATTTTCCAATTTTTTTATTCGAAGGTGAAGCTTGTGACGTGAGAAAGCACTTGCACATTGGGGTGGGTCGAAAAAATGTTTTTTTTTTCTTCGAATTTCAAAACGCTTCGGGTCGCAAAAGTTGCCGCATGTTTAAAGACAAAAAATCGTTCAAAAATCGGTTTTCATCTTCCAGTCGCGTATCGCACTAAAAGTGTATAAAAAAATCAAAATTTTTAACAAATTTTCGAATATTTGACCTTTGAACCCATTTTGCCTCCCACAATCTTCAAATACTAGTTTTTTTTTAGTTCTACTATATATCTTTCCAAAAATATTTTAGTTTAAAAATTTTTTAATTCTTTTTATAAGTAAGTATTTCTTATTTATTTATTCTTTTATTTATTTCAATTTTTTATTCTTTTAGATCTTTTTTATTTGTTTTTTATGTTTTATTTTTTAATTTTTTTTTTTTTATATTTTTATTTTTTTATTTTTTTTAATATTTTTTTATTTTTTTTAATATTTTTATTATTTTTTTTTTTTTTTTTATTTTTTTTTTTTTTTATTTTTTTTTAAATTTTTTTTATTTATTTTTTTTAATTTATTTATTTTTATATTTTTTTTATTTATTTTTAATTATATTTTATTTATTTTTATTGGTTTATTTATTTTATTTATATTTTGGTTTAATTTTTTATTTTTTTATTTTTAATTTATTTAATTGTTTTTTATTTTATTTATTATTTTTTTTTTTTATTTTTATTTGTTTTAATTTAATAATTTTTATTTGTTTTAATTTTTTATTTAATTTTTTATTTGTATTTTTTTTACTTTTTATTTAATTGTTTTATTTAATTTTATTTTTTTATTTAATTTTTTATTTGTTTTATATTTTATTTAATTTTATTTTATTTATTTTATTTATTTATTTTATTTTTTATTTATTTTTTTAATTTTTATTTTTTATTTAATTTATTTTATTTGTTTTATTTAATTTTTTATTTGTTTTGTTTTATTTATTTAATTTTTTATTTGTATTTATTTTTTTTATTTATTTTTTTTATTTTTTTTTTTTTATTTTATTTTTTTTTTTATTCTATTATTTTTTTTATTCTATTATTTTTTTTTATTTCTATTTTTTTTCTATTTATTTTTTTTATTTTTTATTTTTTTATTTTATTTTTTTATTATTTTTATTTTTTTATTTTTTTTTTTTATTTTATTTATTCTTTTTATTTTTTATTTATTTATTCTTTTTATTTTTTTATTCCATTTATTTTTTTAAGTTCTATTTATATTTTTTATTTTTTAAGTTCTTTTATTATTTTTTTATTTTTTAATTTTTTTATTATTTTATTTCATTCTTTTATTTTTTTATTATATTTTATTTATTCTATTTATTTTTTTTTTAATTTTATTTATTTATTTATTTTTTTTTTTTTATTCATTTATTTTTTTTGATTTATTTTTATTCGGTTTATTTGTTTAATTTACTTTATTTTGAAAACGCATTTGCTGTGCTTTTTCACACAGTTTTCGAAAACCTCAACAGGATCAACGACAGCTTTTGGCGACAGTGAATTTCCTGCGAGACTTTCGAATAAATATGTGGATATTTCGACCTTCACTTTTAATACTCTGTTGGGACACATATTTTCCATTTGAAGTTTTTTGAAGCTTAAGCTTAAGTGCATGGAAAATTATACATAAATTTTTTTTTTTTATATCTACAATTTACTTAGCTGCAAGTTTAAACCGAAAAAATGTTAAGTTTTTGTTTATTCCCCCTCTTTTCTCCTTTCCGTTTCAGTTTCATGCTCTCTTTGTCTTATTTAACCATGAACACTTTTCTCGGGTTTCTTTTCAATATATTTTTGTCCCTTGATGGTTTAACTTTATTACAGTTTGAGGATTTTTTTTGTTGTATTTTTTGAATTTTTTTTTTTCATTCTTATTTTCGTTGCGTTCGTATATGTATGTCTTTATTTGTAAGTACATACTTACTAATATTGTATGTGGATACGAAAATTCATATTACTTTTCATCCATGCTTTTCAGCGTCAGATTCACCCGCTTACCATGCTTTCCTTCGCTTAAGATTCATTTATAATAAATTTCTAATATTGTCAACTTTGCGTTTCGTGCGCTGCTGGTGAGCTTGTTTCTCTGCATTTTCCAGAGTTGAAATTCATGTCCTTATTCGTTGTCTTCTTCTCGGAAGGCAGCGCAGCGCAGCCATATAAAATGGCAACGGATTATGTGCAAAATGAGGTTAGTTTGCATTTTGGCAGCATTTCTGGTTATGTCACAGAGCGGAGAAATGGAATATTTGCCAGCAAAAATGAAAAATTAAAAATAATAAATGCTTATTCTTTGCAGTGAAAAAGTTTTCTGAGCGTTTTTTATTTTCCTCTTATGTATTGGGCGAGAGAACGTTGAACTGATGTGCCACTTTTAAAAATCAGCAATGAAATAACAAAACAAGGCGGTCGCAAATATATATAACTTAATTTCTAAACAAAAAAAAAACATTCAAAGATTCCATGAAAATGTTTGTTTTTGAAAAGTGCGGCTGTTATAGTCAGTCGAGATTGGTAACAAGATACCCTTTAACCTTTTGATTAGTATATAGAATTGCTATAATATGGGAGCGTGAAAATAAAAGTGATAAGAAAATTTTCCGAAATAAAAGCTATTTAATTAACCCACATTTATTAAACATAGGCTCCAGACCACAACCAATTCAAAGAAAGAATCATGAAATAAACCGTTAACTACAATTAGTTATAGGTATATTGATTTTCGGTAAAGGGCTCTACGCTCTAAAGCAGCAAGTATATTTCCTATACCAAACACATGTAGAAAAAACAAAGAAGTACTTTGGTTTACTTTCGCTTCTTGAACGTATACGCTAATTACAAGTAATCGGACTCACAGGGTTGCATTTAAGTCATATATTTTCTATATTTCTGTCGACCTGTTATCGAAATTTCAACTCTGATTTCCTTTCTTCAAAAGAATGAGCTCGTTACTTCCTTTCAATTTACTTTAACAGCGTTGAGCCCTTAAAGCTTTATTGACTAATCGAAACAGCCCTGTACTAATTCGAATTTTCGAATGAAATTTTTGAATGAAAAATAAAAGAAATATCTCGAAAAAATGTACACACTCTAGTGCTATAGGTTACCGTAAAAATTGTCCGATCAATTATATTTTTGCACCTGATCATATTATTTTGTATTTCTTCAGGGAATTTTTTTATGGAATTTAACAGCTTCGAAGGATGGTGCTCTCATAATGACCCCATCATAGAAGAGTATACAACAACTTCGGTTACACGTTACACGCGGATGAACAAACGCCAGTTACACTGTACACAAGGTATTTACGTTAGGGCGGTTCGATTTATATGGGTGGAAAAAAATCAATATTGGTATAACAACATCGCAATCTACGACAAATTCTTAGCAAATTTTCCTAAGAAACTACGGTCTTAAAATCAATCCCTGTTCCGCGCAAATCGACCTTATATTTTGTCAATAAGTTTTCATTGGAGTTTTTAAAAAAAAATTTTTTTTACTACAGGGATTGATTTTAGGACCGTGGTTTCTGAGGGAAATTTTTCAATAATTTTCTGTATGTTACGATTTTGCTATACCATTTATGTGAAAATGAATTGAGCCGGCCTAATGTACGTACATATATCACATGTAATAAATATTGAATTTAAAGACAAGTGCAGTTTTTGCTCAGCTCTAACATAGAAGTTTGATTGAGAATTGTCAATGTGAAAATATTTTCTTGAAAGAAGACAATGCCTTTCAATTGTCAAAAGAAATTGTCAAGGAAACAGTAAGAGACAGAGATATTGATTGGCAGCTTCATGAGGATGGAGGTGGCAGGGACTTCACAATTATTATATGTGTATGTTGAGAAAATTCATTAATTTACATATAAATATCTCTACAAATACCGAATTCCAAGTCAATTGTTACATGTTCAACAGCATGCAGCAGCATGTTCACTATTTTTCGACACAATTTCTTTTTCTGTGGTAACCAATTAAACTAAAATTTCTTCTTTTTTTTTTTGCCCAGAAATCCTTTCAATAAAAAAAAAAGATAAAATGATGATTGCATTTTGGGCATAGACAAGGATTTAAACAAGATAAACTTTAACTCTTAACACTGTTCATCGGATTTGTCTAACTAAAGAATTGAGTAATTTTATATTTCTTCCAAAGGTTTAAAAAAAAAAAAAAAAATTAAGGACACAACAATACTTTCTTTAGCACTCATCTTGAAATCTTTTTTGCTTGTATACCTATTTCTACTTACGAAAAAAAAAAAAAAAATCAATTTCAATTTCAATTCCCCAATAGATATACCCTAGCTCTTGTTCAATGGAATGCCTTGGTTATGCCGCACACACGTCCATTACGCATAAATAAGTCTAATCAACTAGCGCCGGAATTCTCCAAGTACCATAAGGCTTCTATCCTTCTTTCTATTATAAGTGTTCGTCGTCTTAATCAATTTTCTCGTCGACACTGACACTGAAGTCTGCGATGAATTTGAGCACAAGATTGCAAGATTGTTGTTGAATAAGGTTAATGAAGGAAATTAATTTAATTTGTTGTAGTCAGATGCTCAGTGAATGATACGAAAGATTCGATTCTGTCCTTTTTTGCGCCTATGAATCGAATTAAGAAAATTCTTATTGCACACGTGGGAATCTCATATTTATGCTACGAAATCCATATTCCTTAGGTTGAAAATATTTTATCATATTTTCCTTTCAAATCCCAAAAGTAATTTTTATATTTTCCATTTCTTTACGATGCCGCTTCGTGTGGAATAATTGAATTTTTCGAATTTATCGCATGAAATCCTTTCCTCTTATCCCTTTATTGCAAAGCAAAACCTCAATAAATATTATATATTTATTAAACTTATTGGTATTTACATAGAGATATATCCGTTGAATTCATAAATAAATCGAATTTTTTTTTTCGTTTATTTTATATGACGTTTGTGCGGCTGTGTGTAACACCCGGAACAATTTGGGACGAAATATTTATTTAAAAATTGATCAGCGTCTGTGGGGAAAATTGATTCAGTAATCTTTTTCTGTCCGACTGTCATTCCGTATATAGTTTTCTAATAGCGGGAATTGAGGAATCTTGAAGAAATTTGGTGTGTATATTGGAGGAGACTTGAGTGAAGAGATGTTGTAAAACTCCCTCTAAGATCTGACTTTTTCGAGATATGTATTAAACAAAGAATTTGAAATTTGGGCGTATATTAAAGCCTCCGATTGAATCTTTAAAAATTTATGGATCATGAAAATCTCCAGAACACTTTGTTATGAAGCTGTTTAAAAGAAATATTCAATCGGTCAATCTGGCATTCTATAAAACCCTTTCTTGATTCAGTTTCTATCGAGAAAATTGTATTAAATTTTCTCAGATTCTTGCCTCATCAAAAATTTAAATATCAAGGATTTTAAAAATCTGAGTAAACAATACTCAACCGTGTTGTTGGAAGCCTCAAAATCGCCGCAAAATGCTAGTTTAGATAGAAAAAAAAAAACCTATTTTTAAGAAACTTTTAGTTTGGAAGAGAGTTCAATTCGTTTAGCGGAGAAAGTTTTCAAGTTATTTCAAGTCACCTCGAGTGCTTCAAGTGCAGTTAAAAGACTGTTAGATTAAACTTTTTACTGTCAGGAAAAAGAAGGTGTCTTATACTTATAAAAAAATTTATAAAAAAAAATTGTAAGAATCGAAATTTAAGAATTTAAAATTACACAAAGAGGTTTGTACTGAGAGAGAAAATTAATATCCATTACGATTAAACTGTTTTCAAGGATCTTAAAGCAAGAAGAAGTTCTTGAAACCATAATAAAGTATGCATGGGATGTGTGTCCTTGAAGGGAAATTCATATTTTTCTTCACTAATTGAAGAGTAATTTATGAATTCAATTTTTTCCTCTTGAAAGCACTCTAATTCTTTTTTGATCATAATTAAATGGCATATTGAGTTTGTATGCCTTCATAAGAGTTGGTTTTATATTTGCGAATTTTCAGGCAAAAGACAACAACGAAGGAAAGTTTACACAAAAATTATTTTAAGATTTAATTACCGCAAAAAAGGCATTGAAAAAAGGCCTTTTCTTTACCTTGAAAATTTAATTAAAAATTTTCAATATAAATAAAAAGCCATAACATGGGAACTTTTTAACCACAAAGGATACGAAAAAAAAATCGTCGAAAATAAATCCTCGGGGAGGCCTTTGGCAGAATTGAAAGTCAAATGTAAGAAAACTCCCAAATCGATATATATATATATATATATATATATATATATTTTGGTAAAGTCTTGAAATTCCCCTCGTTAAAAACAATATTTTTGCGTTCATGTAAATACTTCTTTTGGCATTTCAATAAATATATACTTACAATGTGAATTCATACTGATATACTTGTATACATATATATTTGATTAACGAAAAACACACATACAACTCCCACGTTCGAGAAACAGGACCGTTTCTGCCTACACTTGAATTGCCCTTCGTAAATGAAGCCGAAGCCTGTTTAACCGCAATGATGAGGCAGTTTGTACGGAAGTGTTAGCAGAATAACGAAGTGTAAAATATATTTTAATTAAAGAAAAGTTTACACGCAAACGCCAAAAGTACTTTTTGATCAAATTTCTCACTAATTTCTGCAACGCCAATGGCTCGAACGTAAGAGCCAAAAAAAAAAAAAAAAAAAAAGGAAAAAAAAAAAAATCTCGAAAGCGCTTGAACGTTTAGACATGGTCTGGAATCAATTTTTGGTGCGTCGGAAAAATGTCACAGCGCGTGTTGAGGGCTTTTGGTTTTCAAATTTAGAGCGTGTTTGTGGGGTTTTCTTTAAATATACATACAGACATAAGGACTGTAACAGACTAATGGCCAATATAATTCGATAGGACGAAGCTCTGGGCAATTGGGTGGATTTGCCTTTTTGGGTACCATTTTGAACTTATTTTCTTCATACTACGCGCCATGATTCTGTTTGAGTAGCGACATGTCGCTAAATCTGGCCAAAATACTACAGAACTTTGGTGTTGACGAATAAAAGGATGTAAACGTTAAAATAAAAATCTAAACTATTTATTTCGCAGCTAACTTAAGAAATAAAAAGAAAAATTTAGCCTTTAAAACATAAAAATTTAGGAACAACTTCAAAACCAGAAGAATGTTAAAACAAAAAAAGAAAGACAATGTGGCTTCTCAGGGAACTATTTTCCCACGTCATAACGACATAAAAACCTACACCGAGAGAAATAACAACAATTAAATAAACTTCTTAGAACAGTTAAAGTAAGAGTGGTCAAATAAACTGTATTCCGCGTTAAATGCACTGAAAAAGGCAGTCAAATGAACAGTTGAAAAACAGTTACTTTTTATGTTCAAATTCGCTTTCGTTCACTTAGACGTATAAGTTCGCATTCTGATCAACCGTCTCCGGAGTTTTCAATAGCTCAGTTGTTTAAGCTGTGACTCCACAGTCGTGAGCTTCGGGGTTCTATCCCTGCTGGCGGCGGGGATTTTTCTGATTTTTTTTTTTTTTTTTAATTACAGCTTCTTTTTTTTTTGTTCAGAGTGTAGTTGCTTTGGAAGACAAACATTTTCTCCTAAATTTTTAAGATTTTAATTTATTTAATGTTTTTTTTAATGGTTCATTTTCAAGCATAAAATTTTAGGAGCATTTTGACCAATAAATTAAATTCGTTCGTTTAGCGTAATGGTTAAGACGTTCGCCCAGCGAAGTGGAGGTCAGCGGTTCAAGGCTCGGCCGAGGCGAGAAAATTTAAAGAGATGAAAGAGAAAATGATTTAAATAGAAACAAATATATAAAGAAAAAATATAATAATTTAATTTAAAAAAAAAATATTAATAAAAGAAGATAAAAAAAAAGTCAAAGCAAAAAATAAATTATTTTTTCCCAGTCGCTGGTGACAACTGATTTGACCGCGAGACAGTTACATCAACCATCAGGTAGTTATATCCTTATTGACTGTGTTTCTACTGTTGAGTTGACCGCTACTGTACATAAGTTAACAATTAACGGTGAACTCGGTTATTTTAACCTGCTTTTTCAGTTAATATAACTATCTTTTTCTCTCGGTGTACGCCGAACAAAAAATACGTGGCATGTGAAAGATTCGTGCAAAAGGCTTAAATTACAAACTATGTATCTCGATGCGAAGACTTCCCTCTTTGGTCCAGTATAGACTTGTTACAAAAAAAAAGAACGGAATATTTCAAAGTATAAAATATGAATATGAAATAGCAAGCAAAGAAAATGAATGAATATTTTCCAGCCTCAGACGGTACTAAAAGCTTTATTACCCCGTTTAACATAAAAAAAAAAAAAAAAAAAAACCCAAGCTGAACAGCCGAAACACTCAACAACAAAATCATCTAAATCCTTTATGCGCAGTTGTTTACATGCACGGCGGAATTCAAGAAAAAGGAAAGCAAACACGAGAACAAAAAAAATATTCATAAAACAAACAAAAAATGTTGATTGTTTGCTGAGGCCAAATTTTAAATGGCGTTGTCCACGGAAAGTTAAATATCGTCAAGCCAAAAATTTATGGAAATTTCCATACTTAAGGAAAACCCTTCTCATGTTTCTGACAAATTTAATATTCACCCCAAACAAATGTCCTCGAATTTAGGAATAAAGGAATTCCATGCAAATTATGCCTTCATTATATAGTAGGTCAATCGAATAAAAGGCAGCCCACTTCTTTTAGTTGGAGCGTGATTAGTCCAAATTAGCAATATTTTAACTATAAGCATCGACTAGGGTCAGAGTATCGGTAAATGATTCAGTCAAGTTACTGTCCAAAAGGAAGGATGTGTGAAGCATATGCGTTGGACTTTATAGACCTCTAAAGGACCGAGTTTAATTAGGGACAGGTCTTTCCTATTAACAATTCAATAAAATGACTGGCTGTATGGATGCGCCGAAAATATCGATGCATCGAAATAACTTAAGAGCTGTTTCCACTATATATATACTTGAATTTAGCATATTGACAATCAGCTGATTTGTGTCAAGGAAGAAATTTAATTTGACATAGAAGCAAGATTTTCATGGAACATGATCAAAACATGCTAATGGAGTTGATGGAGTAAGAGGAGGACATGATGGAAGATCAGCGGATAATGTCAAACAACATTCCTTATGCATTTCATCCGCCATGCCTTTGAATAAACGTCTGAAGTTTTTAAGTAACAGATTATCTTTCCTGGATATGTAATAAAAATTTCGATAAATAATCGAAAATTATCGCATTTTTTCTCGTATCTTTTCAAAATGCTCAGAATTCTTAATGTGGGTATAGTGAAAACAGCATCTAATTATATTAATATGAATAGCGACAGGAAAATTTCCAGGTAGTCCGAGAATAGTGAAAGACTAGTCAGAATTTCTGCAAGAACTTTTGATATTTTTTAAATTATATATTATAAATATTTCATAAAATAGCATTAAATGAGAGCCCCTAATTATGAACGTTACAATTTGAACACATGCGATATTTGCTTGAAATGATATTTTGGCACAATATCATAAAATAATCATGAATCAAAGTAAGAACATGACGTCATTATTTAGTTCACGTTTCCACATTTCATGCTTCCCAAAATCTTATAATACAGTGCAGCGCACAGTGGGTTGATTGTGCCCCAAAACGAGGCTTAATTCAGCCGAACGTTTTAGCGACATTTTAAGATTTTTGTATTATTAGTTATGCATTACTTAAATCATTAATATGTAATTGTTTTTTCCTGATGGTAAAAAATAAAAATTAAGTCTTCTACGAATTGACGTATGAGCAACGTTATTTACAAAAATTTTGTATGCAGTTGCATTACGTATACGTCTCAAAATTTTTTTGATGCGAGTTGTTTCACAAAAACTGGTTTTTCTTAAATTAGCGCAAACATTTAATTTTCTAATCTGATTTTCAAAAAAAAATTTTAAACATATGGGGTACCAAACTAAAGGGAATCGATCCAGCATTTTGAATAAAATAAAAAATTTGGTTGTTAATTGGACACTTTTCATACCAAAATGGCTTCCAAAGTAAAAAAAAAAAAATTAAAGTTTTTTCAAAATTTTTCACTTTGACCGTTTATTTTTCCCTCAATGGTTCAAATTGTTACCACCAATTTAATTTTGTCTAAAAGCACATACCATTGGCTTTCAAACTGCATTTAAGTTTTTTTTTTTTTCTACGATGAACCATTATCGTGGGAGAATTATTTTTCTTGACTTACTGCCTAAAAACTTTAATGCCTTATAACTCCTCAGGGGTGCATTTGCAACCCTCCCCTCATATAAGTTTTTTTGTAGTTTTGACCTCCCATATCAGCTCCCTGAATAGTTTCAATCTTAAGCGGGATACCCTGTATATCAAAATATTCTGCTTAATTTTTTAGGGGAGCCCAAGAGGGGATTATTGCAGCTACTCTAGCATATCAGAAGATAATATGGGGAGAAATCTTGCACCCTGTAATGTGCCCCTACCATATATAAACGCTTTGTATTGGGATAGGTCGTCAGATCAGTTACAAAAAAAAAATTGATCCTCTGAAAAACTTTAGAGAAGGTAAGTTAAGTACATCTAGAGAAGTGTATATTTCAATGAGCGGACAAATTGAGCGTGGCATAAGGAAATAGGCGAATACCAAAATTGTAAAAAAAAAAGAAGGGTCAACTCGAAATACTCGAGGGCGAGTGATCGTTTTTTATTTTGAAGAAAATCCATTAAGGATCACGAAAACCATAAAATCTGACCTTTTTCGTGGGGCAATATCGGTAAAATTGTTGCGGCTTTTTGACCATTATTACACGCTCTCCCCCATTGAAATGAAAAACTCTCATCTACATAGAAAATTTTCGATTTAGAACGTAAACTTCACAATTCAATAAGTCTCCATGACGTTTTAGTAACTGCAAATTTGACATCTCGGGCTCTCCTACTATTGATTTTTAGACAAGGATTTCGTTAGAAGAAAAAAGATTTAAAATCTCTTAAGCTGTCCCTTTCTGAAAAAGGTATTTAATAAAAATATTAAAAAAAAACTCCTCTTCTCCTATTCCATAGAAGTATTTATTGAATGTCAACACGAGTAATCGTGTATTCATATGTTTGGGTTGGGTGTACTCAAAGGTCCATATTTATTATAGAAAACGAATTTTTTACATTTAAAAAAAAAATATTTATTTTTATATTTACCGTAGGAGCTTGTGTTGATTTGAATATGATGTCTAATTGGGAGCCTAAATTAACACCGTAGGCTAGTATAAATGTTAATAACAACTTCTGCTTGATCGAGCACACAATTAATGCTTTTTCGATTTCGCACCTTTGTCCTTGTCTCTTTCGATTAACATTCTATATAATAAGGAAAATTTTACGATACCTGAAAAGAAAAAAGGAAGGTATTTAAATATTTTATACGGAAAAAAATTTCGCAGGATAATACATATATACACATAAGTAAGTATGATGAATCTATTTCTCGCCCAGATTCACGGGGGAAAAAATCTAGTTTTTCCTAAAAACTCAAAGCAATGAAAGTCAAATTTTCATATTACAATGTGTGAAATTCTACAATAAGTATTATTCTGATTTTATCTCACTATGAATTAAAGTATTAAAATGGAAAACCATTCCGCCAAACACGATCCCTCCTGCCTCCCTGAAACTCTTAATCCGATTAGGCCAGACGTACAAACACTTGAAAGCGCATTCAAGCGCCATTAAAGCTTTGGTACTATCAAATATGGCGGCATTTATTTGCATAGAGTAACTGCCACAAAAGAATTAAAGGGAAAGAGAAACAAAAAAAAATGAAGAAAAAATGGAACTAACGAACCGCCTGCATGAATGAATCAAACCGAGATTCACAAAAAAAAAAAAAAAAACATAGCAAAGCAACAAGGGACAAAGGGACTGAAATGCAAACATTGTACTCGCCGGATTATCCACAATAAGCCTACAACGTGAGACCATTCTGAAGTGCCGTGGGCCCCAATCCTGAGTACGAATGCAACACTGAACACTGAACGAATTGCAAATATGACCCTTGGCCTTTGATGCACATGAACGCAATATAAATTTATTTGTTCGTTGCATGTTGGGGAATCAACAAGAGAATATTTAAGACCCCACAAAAACAAACACACACACATACAGAGAGAGAGACACACACAGTCACATATGCGCTTCCACTCTGGAAATTTCTAGTAGTCTTTACTGGATTGAACTACAATGACGACGACAACAGGACGTGATTTGTTGTTACAGTTATTATTACTAAGCTCAGGTGAGATAAAATTGCGCTTTTATGTTTTCAAAGCCATGAATCGAACAATAGATGCGTCCACCATTAAATGGAAAGGGAAATGGAAAAGGTTTTGCCAAAATATTCTTCTAGGAAAATATTTTACAGTAAAGTAATCTCGTATACCGAAAGAAAAAAATGCAACATCAATCCCAATGGGGGTATGAAGTGCTTTCAAAAGAAGTGCTTTTAAATCTTGTAAATAAAAACGAAAAAACGAAACAAAAAAAATTTGTGAAATTTCAACAATATTTTGCTCCCTGGAGAGCATAAAAATTAACTTATATTCAATCGCAGTCATATGAAAACACATACAAACAAGCTCACAAATTGCCCTGCAGGAAGCCTGTCGCCATATAGTCCCATGTCTATATTGACGTCAATATACCAGACAAGAGAACTAGTTCCAACGTCCACAGTATTTATAGGCGGTGTCATTAAAGAAACTGTACTGTCAAGCGCTATAGTTCATCTTTATTGACCATGTCAACAACGTGTCTCCCTATAAAGCGAAAGAGTACTCCTTTTGGTCTACATAATAATACCGACGTCAATAGTTTTTCGGTCTACTGTTGACATTCAATGACAAATCAATGTTAAATGTCAATAACGCAAACCATTGCGACGGGTATAACTGGTCAGTAGTCCTGTTGACGCAGTCAGTAGAGAAAGAGTATAGATTCACTATTGACATTTCCTGCAGGGTGATTTATTCCTTCCCATTGAATTTCAAAGTTATACATATGTATGCGTGTATGTATGTATGTACGAATAACGCTGCATATTCGACAGTATATTAAAATGAGATTTGCTTGTTCCCGAATCTACTCCATCAATATACTCGTTAGTGTACATACATATATATATATGTGTATATATGTAGTTTTATCCATGGATGGGTACATGAGCATCGGAGCGTATTTAAATGAAAAGCTTTTATGCAAAACTCAAGGAGCTTGGATTGCAAATCAAAGTTATGAGGGTCGATGTTTGCTACACAGTGTTGTGTGTGTTTGTGCGTCAGCGTTCAAAGATAACGATTCAAATTCTCTATTAATTTGCTTACGCAAGGCAAAACCAAAACTGAAGTAGTCGTGCGAGTGGAAGATGCTTCAGCTTTAGTTCTTGCCCGATGGAATTTATATTTTTATTGTAAAAAAAAAAAAAAAAAAAAAAAGCAACTAAATAAGTTTCTATGACATCAGGCCGCAGTTTCCTTTTGCTTCCTATTGTCGACTATCTTAAATCGATCGAGATTGGGGGGAAAAATTGCTAGAATAACATTTGTACCAAAATATATTTTCATTGGATGGGTTTAAAATATTCTTTAAAAATTACAAACTTTTTTTTTTGGCATGTTCAAAAAAGAGGTCAATAGGTCCTAACACCAACAGAGCAACAAGAACAGAATATCAGAACAATAGAAAAATCTCCATCAAGCAAAAATTTGTCTGTTGTTCGCGTATGCAAATTTTTTCTATTTTTTTATTTTTTTTTTTTTTTATCAAATGGCAACAGAAATTGAAAAGACCGAAAGTCACCAGCGAAGCAAAGTCAATGCAAGACCGGAAAAAAAGCAATCTTTATCATCGTGCACCACTCATTGGGCTGACTGGCTGGCTAGCAATGACGTCAGGCAGCCAAAAATGCCACTCAAAGTTCACCCCATCGTTCTTAAATACTCGAAAACCATTTCGAGACAAAGTGGCGTGCAGCGTTATCCGATCTGATTAATGCATGCATGCTTGCATTCTTGGCTGAACTGCGCAGGACATGCACACAAAATCGCAGGGCAACATCGCTGCGAGTGAGTGTGAGTGTGTGTGTGTGTGTTTTGTGCACGAATGTTTCAAGTGATTTATGCTTATTTGCCAAATATGTATTGTGAGCGCCATTTTTCTCTCACGCCCTTTTGCATTCGCTTTCACTATCGCCCCCACACGCCCAAAACAAAAATTCTATTGTATATTACATTTACATATGTCCAGCAGTCAGAAATGGAGGGAGGGATAGAATGGATATCAGTCAGATAATGCACATTTTAAGCGAAATAATTAAGCTAGATAAAGTTGTGTTCGGTGGGTGATCGCGGTCGATCCTCTTTATTCTGTATCAACAGTGTTCGCTAACATTATCCTGTGGTGATATTTAAAATTTTTGGAGAAAAAGATTTTATTCGTGTTGACATTATTGTTTTTTGTTTCTATTATTGCTCTATCGTACTGTGCTGTGCTGTGCTGTGCTGCGTCTTGACATTAGCATTCTCCGCTGTGTTCAGATCATTAGAATATTTGATATTATAGGATAAACTTTGCTTCAAGGATTGCACAAGTGTACGACAGCTATAATATTTCGGATATTGCATTTATGTGGAGTTTTTTATGTGTTTCGTTTACTTATTTATGCCCGATTATACATGATTTGTAGCAAGAAACGAAAGCGGAAAGAATTTCTCCGGAATATATGCAACAAGTAAGGATATTGTAGTAATATAAGGGCAATTATTTGGCGAAGGTCACACTTATCACACTCACAATTACGTTTTGGCTCATTATAACGTTTAACAGTTTCTGAGCTCTGTAGCTAGTTCTCTCATTAAATTTATGCAATAATTTATTATTGCTTAAATATATAAATAATAATACATGATTTCTTTTCAGAATTTCTGTAACGAATGTGACCTGTTAGACCGTTTTGCGTGGAATTGGCCATAAGCAAGTATTTCAGTGCATTTTTTAATTTTAGTTTTTTAACTTTTAAAAATTTTTAATTTTTTTTTAATTTTTTCATATTTTTTTAATTTTTTTATTTTTTTAATTTTTTTTAAATTTTTTTAAATTTTTTTAATATTTTTAATATTTTTAAATTTTTTTTAATTTTTCTTAATTTTTTTAATTTTTTTAATATTTTTAATTTTTTTAATTTTTATTTTTTAATTTTTTTAATTTTTTAATTTTTTAATTTTTTTATTTTTTTTTAAAATTTAATTTTTTTTTAATTTTTTAATTTTTAAATTTATTTTAATTTTTTTTTTTTTTTTTTTATTATTTCAAACGATTAATAGATTTGTTGAAGCGTTTGAGAACGGACATTTTAAGAGAATTTCTTCTAAGTCGAATTTCGAAATTTTTCTCATTTCGAATATTACAATGAACGTCGAAAACTAAGCTCCAAAATCAAATTTCATCAAAACAAAAATCAAAAGGTTCCAAATCAATAGCAGTTGAAAAGTTCCCACGATAGATTCTCTTGAACAGAGCCGAAAAAGTTGAACAATTATTTTGGCTGGAAGAGTTTGGGTGTTACAAAACTTTATATCGTGACTATTTTCTCGTTTCGGCTTTGAGAAGAATCTCATATCAGAGGGGATGATACCTATACTAAAAATAAACCGACGTCATACACTCCCATCACAGAATGCGTCGCGGATAATGAAAATCCAAAGAAAGAAAACATTCCCTTATGAGTTTGTTTATGTCACAATCGCTGCGCAGATCTAAGAAGAAGAAAATCATTAAAAAAATCCTTTTTTCGGTATTCCTTTGAAAATAATCTTTATATATCCACCTTTAAAATGAAAAGTTATCCTTAAATCCGAAAAATCTTAGCGTAGGCAATCGGAAAAAAGGAACAACAGAAATAAATTTCAGAAAAATTGTATGAAAACATTCCCCGCACATTTCGAGATCTATTCGAGGTAGTTAGGCATTTCAAAAAGAATACATCAAAGAGACTACGAAAAACTAAGAGCTTCAATGAAATTCTTGAAAAAAAAATATATATATTATATATATAATATATATGGTTTCGTTATTTAGGACGATAAGTATTCCACAGCAACACGTTTGAAGAAATTTAACATATTCGCAGAAAATCAAGGATCATATATCAACATCGAAGTGGCTTCAACAAATTTAGAACGTGTTCTGCTTTTTAACATGAAATCATGTGAAAGCATTTAGCAAGAAACGCACACCGAGAAACATAACTTCATGACAAGGACCTTCAAAGCTTAATAGATGATCCCAGCAACATGTCTTCTGCCCGCATTTAATGTGCAGTCAGCGCGTTTATGTCAGTGTCGATGTTACAATAGGATTTACTATCGACTTATCTGTCCAAAGAGTTAAGCCTTTGATAAGCCTTTAGCTGTTGTGGCAGTCAAAAACCGACATTCGTCGCACATTTTCCACCAGCGGCGGCATCAGCGTCAAGTGACTTCAACACTTATGTATGTAGTGGCTTGTGTGTGTGTGTGTGTGTGTTTTGTGATGCATGCTAAGAAATCAACAGATCCGAAATTGTTATTTGGCTTTTAAACTCATAACGGGATAAGCAAGGAAAAGGCATATTGGCATGCTTAAGTCATGTGAAAAATACATATGGAAATAAACCATCTGAAATCCTTTTTGTGAACCTTTCCGTTCGGCGAAATCTAATTTCAGGACAGCCATTTTAACTGAAATTCAAAAACTCCAAACAAATAATTTTTTTTAAAATCCCACCATTGTTGGTTAGCATTCCCGATTGATGTGAGAGTAAAAGTAGAAAATAAAAATAAAAATTGCCAGCTCCACTTTTTTTTTTTTTTTTTTGTGAAGCAATTCGAGCGGAAGAATTAAAAAAGAGAATTTCAAGTGAAAAGGCAAAGCTAAAGCCAGCAGCTACAATTTCCCAACCTCAACTTATGTAGGTACATTCAAAACGGTCTGGACCATCAATTCAACAACGATTTTCTAGCAACGTCTGTCAGCATTTCCATAAAAGTTCAGAAAACATTCATAGTTAGCTTAACTTCAGAAAAATTGTAAGCAAGAGCGGAGGGATGGCAACAAGGCTTTGATAATGTAAAATCTTTTCCTGGGATTAGAGGCACGAGTTATTTCGTTAAAGAGCCGAACATATGCCGTTACTTCAATAAGTGGAAGCTTAAGAAAAGTTTATTGTTATACTAATTTCGTTGTCTTTATTGCAAAGTAGGGAAAAATAATTGGAAATAGCTTGTTTCTTATAATTATACTTAGACGAAATTGTTAGTTTTTGTACGATAATTTCATTTACGATCATTTTATCAATTAGAGAAAAATCTGTGCACACAATCGCGACAGAAAGCTTAATATCCAAAATAAAATTCACTACTAATCTCTTGTCTTTTGAGGCAAAAACTTCAAAACAAGAAATGAAAAAAAAACGAAAAAAAGAAAAGAAACGAAAAAAATTCATCAATTGCATGAAATCTTGCAGTCATAAGCACGATTTGAAGTATCCACAAAAGCATTCCGAACACAATTAGTTAGCTCTCAATCTTCATTTGTTTCTTTTGCCATCTGCGTGTGCCATGAACGTGTAAAAAAAAAAATAACGAAAAACGCCCAGCTTTTTTGTTTTGTTTCGTTTGCTTGCGTTTTTCTTTTTTCACTTTGAGATCTCTTGAAAAACTTTTTTAAATTTATGCACGCAAAGTGAAGTCAGTGTCTTGACTTTTGATTTTTTCAATCAGCAATCAAATACAAAAGAACGTTGGACGTATGCCGTGTACGTCATTGCACAGTCAAATGCATTACTCATACGGCATGCTAGACAATATTCAATAAATGCATATTCATCATGTCGATTCTTCTGGTGGATACACTGCGAAATTATTTTTATAAATTTTTACGGTTGTTTTTTCGCAATTATCGGATAACATTAAAAATACTAAAATGTGAAGAGCCATGGTTTAGAAACGTTTATCTTATAAAGTTCTCGCATATAGTCGTAAGGGGTTATTCTGATGTACTAGGAAAACGGATAATTTTGAACTCTTTTTTGGAGTTTTTTTTATGTTCAATCAATTCAATTTTTTTATAGGGATCTTATTACTTGTAACTTAAATTACATAAAAGAAATTTTTTTTACAGTTATTATTTTAAAAAAAAATTTATACACTCAAAAAGTAGGGATTTGGTGAACATGGTAGAGGCTGTTAAAATTGTCTGATATAACAAAATCGAATGGATTATTGTTAAGTAGATCTGTCGCTACCGTCCGTACCAGAATAATTAAATTTTATAGAGAAAAAATTTTTACGGACTACAGAAAAATTGTCGAAAATCGTGATTTTTTTTTTAATTTCAATTTTTTGTTTGTTTAATTATTTTTTTTTTTTTTTTTTGGGTAGAAAAATCTTTATAAGCAATTATTAATATATTTCGAAAAAATTAAAATTCTAGTACCTGCGAGAACTGCTAATATTTCGAAGAATTTATTAAATTTTCAAAGCAATCGGTTGGTCTAGAGCACAACAAGTTAATCAGGGCGCGTCGGCGATTTTGAGCTGTAGGTTTTCTTAACACTTGGAAATTCGATCCGATTTTTTCAAAAGATATTCTCCAAAATTTCACTATTGAAATGTGCAAGCCAAAAAAGTCGATTTTTTGAACTGGTTACATCAGAATAATTCTATAATACAATGAAAATTTTCTCAGTGTTCGGTATTTAGTCCAGATATAAGAAGCAACCTTATATGAAGAGGAAGTTTTAAGATCAACGGTTGATGTGGCATTGGTATGTCAAGGTTCAACGAAAACTTTATATTTGACACACTTATGAATAATTGGGTAGGGTCCTGCACATGATTTTTGAATATCTCCAGTTCTTTCAGAAAGGAAACAGAAATGAAAAACTTCATATAAAAAAAAAACTCTTCAGAAAATTCATTCTGATTCATTTCTGAAGCGTTTTTTATATGAAGTTTTTCATTTCTAACAGCACTGGAGATAGCCCCTAAGAAAGAATGCCTTAAAAATATAATTTTAAAATAAAATAATTAAAATTGTAACGGCTTATATAAGGCTTCCACATACGAGAGTGGCCTCATTCATATATGTATTGGATTTCTTTGATCTTCCCAATTAGTATTTGCTTCTATTAAATTTCTAAATCTATTAAAAACTTTTCAGTGTATTTATCTTAAAATATTTCCACGTTTACTTAGCCGTGATCATGACCTTTGATGGCTATCGGTTGCAGTCTTATCTACTTGTTTTTTTTTTTTAGTTTCTTTTCTTTTTCTTTAATGGAACTTCTGAATTGGACACACCTCTTCAATTCAGTGCCTTGTATGGAGTCTCAATTACGTCGACTTAAGCGTTCAAAGGCCTTCCACAATTTTTAATTCAGTTTCTTTGAGAATTTTTTTCTTTAATGTTTTTAATTCGTTTTCTTACGTCCCGTTTTGTTAAACAATTTCCGTATTGTTATTGTTATTAAAGTAGGAAGCTGGCCGGCGGAATGTTTGTTTGTTTTTTATTTTCTTTTTTTCTTTCAATTTTTTAATTTTTTTTTTCACTTATTGTTCGGAAAATTTTTTTATCTAAAATCGTGATATTTTTTCCAAGCAATTCTCATGTAAGGGTTCTTTGCACGCGACCCGTTTGATGATGATTGCTTTCGGGGGGGGAGAAAAAAAAAACATTATTTTAAACTTAAAAATGAAAAAGAAAATTTTTTCATCGAATGGAAGTCACTCATAGTCGCCGTCACAGTTGGTATGATCTCGAAACATGACATGCGAAATACACCGGAGTGACAGCTTCAAGCCATGATGAGCTGCTTCCTTCATGCATACAATCAGAACAATTTCTATAAATCGAATACTGTTCGAAATTGAATGCATGTCAAAATGAAAAATTTTGCTTTTAACCCCAATTAAAGGCGGAAACTTGAGAACAGAAAACCGAGAACTTCTGACGTCAGAGCTATATGTAGAGAGAAAAAAGCACAAAACTTTGTTTAAACACCTTAAATTTGATTTACGAACGCATGAATAAAGTACACTGAAAAAAATTATAACACTATTATTTTAAGTTTTACATATTTTCTATATAGTTTAGATTTGAAATCACTTTTAACGCTTGTCTTCTTTCATGTCAGTACTACAGAGATGCAACGGATAACCGGTTACTATCCGGTACATTATAAAGAATGGCATACTGGTGATGACATCACTCTTAAGGGCGCACAGATAAGGATTTTCCTGTATGTATTTTCCCATTTAAAGCAATGACTGTTTTGGATCACCTTTGAACAAAACCAAGGATAATAGATTATATGGTTCCGACAATCAGAGTTCAAAATTTGATTCTTCTGCGAATGTACACTTGTGGTAATCGGATTTCAAGACAAAAAATTTTAATTAAAGAATCTATGTGTCTACAGGGTTGCCACTACATAACGAAAATATATTACCAATTTGATAATTTCACAAAACCAGGTTTTTACACACTAACATCGCGCTTAAAATACGAGATTCTTGTAAAACGACCAATAAAAAAATATTAAATAACTAGAATTAATAGGTAGTAAAACTGGAAAATTTTCACAAATATATTTTTTTTAATTTACGCAACCCAAAAAATGTAAACTCTGCGCATATCGCAAAACTTACAATCAATTATTCTTAAACAAAGCTACAGCTGACGATCTCTCTAACGCACACGGCAACTCAGAAAGCCCTTTTTTTGTTACAATGTGAACTTATTAGAAACCAAAAAAGGTTCAATGGATTCTTAAATATGTAGCTCCCGAGAACGAATATTCAAAATATAACCAATTTTTCATTGTAAGAAAATCCGACTATCCGATAGCCGGATATCCGGCTATTCGGAATCGCATCTTGCAACACTCACGTCAGTACCCATATTAACATCGCTTCGTTTCTCTCAGTGTATGATTTCCATGTGAAGTTGCGTGCGAACAAAGTTTGCTCAGACGATAAATTGGTATTAAAATAATAATTAAAATACGTAAACAATCGCTATTGAGAAATATCAACATCAAAAAACAGATAAAACAGAAAAATGAAAAAAAAATAAATAAAATAAATAAATAAAACGAAATATTGGAGAAGAAAGATAAAGAAACGAAAAAGCCTGAAATCGACTTCAAGTAAACATAAGGCCCTAAAATAATTTTACGTCAAAAGATTTTGTTAAAAAAAAAAAAATCTACATTTTGCAGAATTTTTAATGTCTCTTGGTGGATTAAGTTTACTCATTCGTATTTTATAAAAAGCTTTTGAATCACAATTAAGTTCTTTGTACTTCTATCAATTGGTCCGGAATAAAAATTTAAAAAAGAATATATACCACTCGATCATGTCTGCGCACGTTCTCGTCAACAAATTTTCTGACGTCTGGAAGACAGAAAAGTTCAATGCGATCGAAGGGTCTTAAAAAATCATTCGGTTTTTCTTAAACAATTTTTTCTGTTTTACTTCAATGGAGTATTAAATATGATTAAAATCGAAGATAAAATCGAAGATAAAAATGGATTAAAAATATAAGAAAAAAAAAGAATTCATGAATAAAAATATTAGTATTTCATGGGGGCTTGTTTCGGAAATATTTCGATGCTCCATAAATAAAATAAACAAGGTTAAAAGCTGCAAGAAAAAAAATCAATAAAAAGAATCCAGTCTTCGAGCGCGTCAACGATTCGATGATCAGAGATCAGCTTTTTCTAGTTTGTACTTTGCTACGCTTTGTTGTTGTTGTTTCCACACAATACAAAAGTATTTATATTATTGACTTACTTTGGCACTAAATTTAAAAAAATTTAATTCACAAATATGTGAGCTCATTAATAAATTGAGATGACGCTGCTGTGACGTCAAACTAACGAGTTATTTATTATATCAATGACAGTGACAATAACATTGATAATCGAAAAAGTAAAGGAACAAAAAAAAATAGTAATAGCGCGGTGACTACAAAAGCATTATTGGAACTGACTTTTTTTATTGATTTTTTTTGAAATTTTTAAAAATAATTTTTGATTGTGTGCTTCGATTTTTTGCCACACGCTTTAAACATATTTATTTTTCATTGGAAATTAACACGAGGGGATTAGCTGGCAAAATCGTTTTGACTTCCAGACAATAGAATTATTATTTTACCCATTTTAATTGACAATCCATGAACCTATACCATTAAGACGGGTCGGTCGTTCTTTTAAGATCAAAATGGGAAGATATTTTCGTTTAACTAATTTTCTTGTCGAATTTCATTTATGGAATGGAATGCTCAAGAGAAATAGGGAAATGAAGAAAGTGGTCCATAATGTGAAAATAGTTTCCTCCTGTCACTGTCAAATAAAATTAAATAGTTAATCAAAAGTACACAGAAAAAAAAATAGAAAAATTCAAAAACTTATTAAACATTATTTTTTAATTGCCCAATTGAAATTTATTAAATCAGGACATTCGAAATGAAATAAATTTTGTACGAAAAATTCCATTATTATGCTGTTTATTAAACCGATTCATAACAGTTTTTTAATTTTTGTTCATATTGACAAATTTAAACACTATGACGAAAACTTTGGTTTGAAAATGTTTCTGTAATTATGTGAAATTTTGAAATAAAAATTTTTTATTTCATTTTTATGATTAAATACAAAAGTATTAAATTAACAAAATATTTGCTTGACATATTTTTGTTATAATGAAACAATCTCCTAAACTGACTTTGACAGATAACTTTGTTTGAAATGTAGATTGAAGGTAGGGTGCAATATGAGAATATTTTTCTATATATTATCGATTATTTAAAAAGATCGAAATTGAACATACTAAGAAGGGAAAATACCGATCATAATATTACCAATAAATGTTTATTGTTAAATAATACATTATTTTCTTGAAACTGACTTTCTAGAATCGACAATTTAGGAATATTAATAGGTTGGTGTCAAATATTTGGGAAATTTTAACGAATATATTTCGTTGTATATTTTAAACAAGACATGAAATTGAAAGGATATATCGGAAAGACAAAAAGAGTTTTCGATTCTCGATGAAATTATAAGATATGACATTGTAAGAATAAGACGTGTACGATTTTACCGCTTTAGAACCTAAGCAGAATACTTAAACGACAGATTTCAAGGAATTTTCTATGCTTCCGATTCAAATATTCATTAACGATAACCCGATTTTAACGTGACATATATCGATTGTAGTAGTGCCATCTTAAGACGAGTCATCTGTATCTTTTTAGACAAAATTGGAGTTATATTAATACGTTTTGAATTCTTGTGAAATGTTTATGATATGAACGATAATGAAATAAAGTGAAATTAAAATACGTTTATTTAAGCAAATACGTTGAACACATGTTTACAACGACAGACATATACAAAATATGCTTTCGATGTCGGGAAAAGTATATCGATGTACGATATATCGCCGAGCAAAAATATCGGTATAAATTTTCGATATATCTTTTTAAAAATATCGATGTTTCGATATATCGATGTTTTTTGCCCATCCCTAAGATGAGGCAATTTTTTTACATTTTTATTTATTTAAAATAATGCTTGGATTTTTATTAATACCTTTGGTTGTTGATATTAAAAATCGTTGTTTGAAAATGTTTATTGAGTGTTAATACTTGGAGTAATTGTCACAATTAAACGATTTGTTAATATAATAAAAAGTGTGATAGGCTGAGTTTTAACAACAAATTGTTATATTGATTAAAAAATTGTTTGTATTTAGGGCTTGTTTCGGAAATATTTCGATGCTCCATAAAAAAATAAACAAGGTTAAAAGCTGCAAGAAAAAAATCAATAAAAAGAATCCAGTCTTCGAGCGCGTCAACGATTCGATGATCAGAGATCAGCTTTTTCTAGTTTGTACTTTGCTACGCTTTGTTGTTGTTGTTTCCACACAATACAAAAGTATTTATATTATTGACTTACTTTGGCACTAAATTTAAAAAAATTTAATTCACAAATATGTGAGCTCATTAATAAATTGAGATGACGCTGCTGTGACGTCAAACTAACGAGTTATTTATTATATCAATGACAGTGACAATAACATTGATAATCGAAAAAGTAAAGGAACAAAAAAAAATAGTAATAGCGCGGTGACTACAAAAGCATTATTGGAACCAGGGATCGGCACTAATAATATTTTCATCAATATTATCATGACTGATTACGGATTGATCAAGAAATATCATTTTTTTATTTTTGATTTCTGAATAAAAAAAAATAAAAATTGAAAATTTAAAATTCCCAAATAATGAACAATCCGTATTTTAGATTCTAAAAATTTGGATTGATTCTATGAAAATATTTACAAAATTAAAAATGTGATTTTTTTAAAAATCCGAAATTTATATGTTAAAATTATGGATTGCTGGACATTTATTAATCACATTTTAAGAATTATGAATAATTAGATACTATAATTAGAATAATAAGATTGCAGATTTTTTGAATAATCATTAATCAAAATGGCAAGATTGCGGATTTTTTCTGTAATAGTTGATATAGGACATAGCAAATTGTGTAAAAATTCTCAGAGACACCAGAAGACTCTATTATGTTATGTTCGTCCATCTTTTGATCTGTCCGATTGTCTGCTTTAAAACCACAATATTTCATAATGCACTGAAAAATACACCTACTTAAAGAGCTATAACTCAGTAAAGCGGTACCTCTTAGAAAAGTTCAAAAAGAAAAACTTCAAAAAACTTTCTAACATTTTTTATTAATACAACCAACAAAGATTGCCAATTTTTTTTACAATACAGGCTTGCTTGAAATGATGAGAATAGTGAAGTTTTTCATCTACCCATTTAGTTTCATTCTTAGTTCCCCATTTCATAGATGTTTGTTTATTTTAATGTTTATTTGATTTAGAATTTGAAATATTCTTGAGAAGAACTTCCTTGTGTGGGGTTTGAACCTGGGAATTCCCGATTTCTAGTTATGTGCTCACCCGTGACACCATGTTTGCCAAGACTGAAAATCTGTGGATATTTTTTCATTTATAAAATTAAAGTCAAAACAAAATTTTGGTTTTATGGAATGAGAAATTATTGTAGCATATTTTCGTCTTGAACTTAAATCGAAGATATTTTCTATCCTCTCTCACTAGAATTTGAACGTGGCTTAGTGGTTAGCGTGCAAGGCTAGCAATCTGAAGGCTTGGGTTCGAACCCTGCCGGATCGAAGTAGTTTTTTATTTTTTTTTTTTTATGAAGAAATTTTATTCTAATTATAAGTATCTAATTATTCATAATTCTTAAAATGTGATTAATAAATGTCCAGCAATCCATAATTTTAACATATAAATTTCGGATTTTTCAAAAAAATCACATTTTTAATTTTTTAAATATTTTCATAGAATCAATCCAAATTTTAGAATTCTAAAATACGGATTGTTCATTATTTGGGAATTTTAAATTTTAAATTTTTATTTTTTTTATTTCAGAATCAAGAATATTGAAGTGTGGAGTGGATAATAATCAAAAAATCAAAAATTAAAATTTTTTTTTTGCCGATCCCTGATTGGAACTGACTTTTTTTATTGATTTTTTTTGAAATTTTTAAAAATAATTTTTGATTGTGTGCTTCGATTTTTTGCCACACGCTTTAAACATATTTATTTTTCATTGGAAATTAACACGAGGGGATTAGCTGGCAAAATCGTTTTGACTTCCAGATAATAGAATTATTATTTTACCCATTTTAATTGACAATCCATGAACCTATACCATTAAGACGGGTCGGTCGTTCTTTTAAGATCAAAATGGGAAGATATTTTCGTTTAACTAATTTTCTTGTCGAATTTCATTTATGGAATGGAATGCTCAAGAGAAATAGGGAAATGAAGAAAGTGGTCCATAATGTGAAAATAGTTTCCTCCTGTCACTGTCAAATAAAAAAAAAAATAGAAAATAAAAAATAAAAAAATAAAAAAATATTTTGTTTTGCAAATTTTAGTTGTGTCAGGTACACAGAAAAAAAAACTGGCTACGAAAAATTCCAATTAATGGCGTTTATTAAACTCGATTCATCGGTTTTTTAATTGTCTCAATTGAAAATTTCAAACAAATCACGAAATTCGGGAAAAGTTCGTAATATTAAATTTTGAAAAAAAAATTTGTGTTGATTATTTTGTTGTATTAAATACCAAAAGTATTAACACTTAACAAAATATTTGCTTGAAATTTTTGTTATATTGAACACCGAAGATATTAACACTTGACAAAACTTTTGTTTGAAATTTTTGAAAGTGCATATAAATAGATTTCTAAAATTCTCATTAGCTTTATGCGGACTTACATACAAGAAGAGGCAAAATAATCAAAAATTAGCTCACATATATTTATGATGTTATAATGAATAATTATCTTCCGTAAACTGACTTTGCAGACTCAAATTTGGAATATGTAGATGAGGTAGGGATGGGCAAAATGGGAAAATATATCGATATATATCGTATCGATATATTTTAAAAAGCATCGAAATTGAAGCGATACTATCGGGGGAGAAATACCGAGTTTTCGATATATCGATCAATTAAAAATGACTATTGTACTAGAATACAGTACAGTGTACCTTTTGCTTGAGGAGAACCCTAAGCGGACACTACTCTAAACGGACAGATTTCAGGAATTTTCTAGTGCTCCTGCTTCTCAAATACTCTCCTCTTAAGCGAACACCTCTGTTAAGCGGACATATATTTCGGTCCTGTAGGTAGGTGCCTGCTTAAGACAGAGTACACTGTACATCTTTTTGACAAAATTGGAGTGTACAAAAAGACGTTTTCGAGTTCTCAGATGAAATGATAAGATATGACACGGTAAGATAAGACGTGAACGATTAAAATACCGCTTTATATCTAAGAGAAATACGTGTGAAGCACATGTTTACAACGACAGACATATACAAAATATCGCTTTCGATGTCGGGAAAAGTATATCGATGTACGATATATCGCCGAGCAAAAATATCGATGTTTCGATATATCGATGTTTTTTGCTCATCCCTAAGATGAGGCATTTTTTTATTTATTTAAAGTAATTCGTTGATTATTATTAATACCTTTGGTTGTTGATATTACAAATCGTTGTTTGAAAATGTTTATTGAGTGTTAATACTTCGAGTAATTGTCACAATTAAACGATTTGTTAATATAACAAAAAGTGTGATAGGCTGAGTTTTAACAACGAATTTGTTATATTGATTAAAAAATTGTTTGTATTTACGCACAAAAGTCTTTCTGTGTAGAAACAAAATGTAATGATGCTACATTTTTACTTTTAAAAAATAAAATAAATTGCTGGGAAAAAAAAAACAGAGCAATCTATTGAAAAGTTTTCAATGAAAACCATAAACTTTTCTCCCTTCTGAGTACCCCTGTCCCCTTAATTGATATCAGAATAGCTGAGAATTGCGATAAATTAAATGCGAAACGGAATTCGTAGCTCGAAAGTTATGCTTTTGTGAATCTTCAAGAATTTGATTGAGGCATTCTTGGCTTACAATATTGAAAATGAGAATCAGGTGTTTTCAATCTTCCAAAACTCATCCACGTCTCCAACCATTGTTGTCATTTTAGCGTTTTTAAAGCTAAGTTTCGGTTTTTCTTTCTGAAAAGAGTCGCGAAATAAGTACTTTAGCTTATAGATTTTTATTTAGTAGCTTGAGGTTTTTTTTTTAATTTTTTTCCGTTAAAATTTATAGCATCTAAGGTCCATTTTCTACTGTTCCGGTTAAAGTTTATCGTCACGATATCCTCTCAAAATGTCAAAATTTTCATTAAAAAAAAAAACTTTTTCCGGACCGAAAACTTTAATGAAAACAGTAGCAAACGGACCTAACTCTTTTCAATTTTCTACGCTTGGAAATTTTTTTCTGTGAAGCTTCATTGAAATAGATTTCGAAATTCTATAGAAACCCGCAAAGAGTGATGGTCAATGAAAGTTTAGGGTTTTTAGGAGGACATGAAGAGCGCCTTACATAATTTTCTTGATTTTCCCTTTTTATAAAAGGGATAAAAATTCTTCAAAAAATTCTTTCGAAAATATAATAAAAAAAATTTGGGACGATCATTTTTTGCCCGACTATTTTTAGATCTAAGAATACTCATTTTAGCTGGGGATAAATTTTATTTTAAATTTCTCCGGAACTTCTGCAAAAAAGTTCTGACCACACTGGCAACATTTATCAACTGTCCGGCAAACTATAGTAGTACCACCTCATGCAAAAGGGTTAAATAAATAGCATATTAAACTGATAGTACTTCAAAATTAAACACGTATCATGTTCATTCAAATGCAAAATATCAAATTTAATCATGTAGAGAAATCATCCGAGCGCACCGATTTCGTTTAACAAAACAACGAGCATAACAGGCACTTACAGAAATGTTTTTTAAAATACAAATCTACTCATCAAAATGGAATGCAGAGGAACATTTTGCCCTACATTCTCAAAACTCATCGCTGCAATTACATCGGCCATATAATGCATGTACATATGTACATGTTTGGACGTGTGAGAGGCGAACATTCCCCATTTTCTTTCTTTTCATTCTTTGAGTATTGATATTCTTTTTTTTTTAATTTTTTCTTTTTGCTGTGAGACTAAAATTGGGTGATACGATTTTCGTACTGATAAGTGAAAATACTTTTCATGAATGTGTGATAATAATGAAATTATTATCAGCAACCATATGTAGGAACGTATGTTATTTTCGTTGGTGAAAAATGTACGTATCTTCGATTTATCATCACAGGACGGTGAGAAAATTTATGATGATTTTTAAGTACCTATATTTTACATTCAGAAATAATCATCTTCAAAAGGGAGGAGAAAATATTCGAGATTTTTATGCTTTTCCCATAGTTGGATGTTCAAAACTTTTGGTATTGGAAAATACCTTCATACGTCAGTCGCTTGTTTACGTCGACTCTCAATGAAAAATGCTTTCAATTAGTTAATTAAGCCTTTCCGACGGATCTGCCAGTAGGTTTAAAAAAAAGAAAATAAGAAGGAATATCCATCGACTCCGAGACGACTGGAGTGGAGCATCGTTTCATACAAAGCATTGAAGAGACGTATTTCCTTTTCAGCAGCTTGAACGGCAGGTATCCTTTGAGCCACTTATGCCCATGCAATATTAAACAACGTCTGTCGTTCAGGTTTCATGAAATGTTGCAGACGTATTTCAGTCTTCATGAAAGGAAATTTTCAAGTCCTAACCAATTTGGCACAATCAAAAGGATTTCAATTTGCTACTACCGCCTGTGAGCTCTACGTAAGCCACTTCAAAAGCCACTGCTATACCACAACGAATCCATTGCATGGACAGGACGGACGACTAGAAAATTTGTGTTGCAGAGAGCTTACTCAAAATACAAAATATTGAGCTCAAAATTAGACAACAATTATACCGGAACTACGTATGGACGATGTCTTAAGGGGATGGAGACACTTTGCAAGTTTTTCAAAGATTTTATGTTTTATTCCTTTCATTTCAATCAAAAGGATCTTCAATTTGCTACTACCGACCTGTGAGCAAATCTACGTAAGCCACTTAAAAGCCACTGCTATACCACAACGAATCCATTGCATGGACAGGACGGACGACTAGAAAATTTGTGCTGCAGAGAGCTCACTCAAAATACAAAATATTGAGCACAAAATTAGACAACAACATTTTTTACTTCAAAAAACTACCAAAAAAAATTTTAAACAAGGCCACGATTTACCTCGGGACATCAATTTTATTTTACAAACATTTTTTTCTCAGATGATCCGTTAACCCACTATCGTGTTACCCACAAAGCAAATTTTTTTTCGAGGCGCCTCCGGAGCAGTGCTGTCGGAAATACTATAATTGTAGTATTTTACTACAATTTCATCACCCTTACTACTATACTACTAAAATTGAAATATTACGACATTTCTCTAAAAATGCAGATCTGTATAGTAGTTTACAAGTATCCGTCAAAAAATTTCTCTCAAAAATGAAAAAAGACAGCTATACAATATTCTTTTTTTTTTTTTTTAATTTCGTACAATTTACTCGGATACAGTAGTACCATTCCTGTTCCATCCAGGAAATAGATTTTAGGAGAAGTGCATTCGTTAAATATTATATTTCCAACCCATTTTATTTGATTTCCTAAAAGTACTACAAAATGTCCCAAAATACTACTAAAAAAAGCAAGCTATACTACTAAACGAAAATTGAAAACGACAGCACTGCTCCGGAGAATCGCTGCCGCCAATATATTTATCGATAATTTCGAATTTTTTTTATTTTTGTTTTTTTTTTTTTTCAAGTATACTTTAAATGTCAAACTATAAGATGTATATGAAATTAATACCCCAACATTATTTATGTCCCCACAAAAAAATCATGAAAACATGCAATTTTTTCGGCCTCAAGGGTGTACCATCCCCTTAAAATGTATCGATAATATCGACTGAACGCAGTATCGATATGTATTGAAAAAAATTTAAAGCAGCTTCAGAATAGATAAAACATTTTTAAAGGAAAAAATGAACGTAAATCGATTCGGTTGCCATTTAAAAATTGTATAAAAAAAAAGGAAGTAAATGAAAAGAATGAGGATCTTTTTCCCTCAAACACAGGGTCGATGATAAAGAAATATCACTTTTCGATATGGTATTTTTAGTCTCGATTTTGGGAAAAAAATACTTAAAATTGGCATATCGATGCTTTAAAAATGTCGATGTTTCAATTATTGATATTTTCGGCCTAATCATAACAGGAACTCGAGGCAATTGCACATAGATAAAGGAATTCGATGGCCGTCCCGTAACGGGATCGGACAAAATGTTCCATTGATCAGGCGCGCTCGCAGTGAGTGATTTTTTGGGGGTTCAAATCCATTCCGAAATGCTAGAAATTGCTCACGATACCAAATTTTTGAAGTAGATAAAACCCCAATTAGGCATTAACAACTTATTCAACCGTTTGTAATCTTTAGGAAACGGAAAGCAATTTGGGCTTAATATTTACTGAATTCCTTCGCTGGCATTTTTGTGGATTTAGTACACTGTACGCGGGTATCCTTCTCTTAAACCTGAGCAGACATGATGACTCACCATAAAATCGAATCGAATCGAACTGAATTCAAGTGAAATGAAACTCATCGGCAAAGCAATGACACAATTGTCCATTCACCTGAAAATTTTACTCACATACCTCACACATCCACAAGGAGAACGAACACACGACGATGACAAGCTAGAATTTCAAAAAGGAATTTAACACCGGAACTCTTTGACGTTATGAGCGAATTGCATATCCTTTAAAAAAAAAAAATTGTAGGAAGTCCTTAAAGAGGCCACTGATGATAAGCTCAAATGTGTATGCTTGAGTGGGTTTTTCTTCATGTGAGTCTATGTGAAACGAATCGTTCGTTTCATTTTTTCCGACCGCACTGAACCACTCAAGGGGTAAACTTTAATCGACTTCAATCGACGAATAAATAGAATATTTGGTTAGACTTAATATTTCCTTTTTTTTTTCTTCCTTTTTGATTTGCTTTAAGCCTTCGAAATGTCAGGAAAATTTGCATAAAATGACCTACACGAGAACTCTCGAATGTGTCCGTAGTAGCTGGTCACAAAGTTGAATGTCGTCGTCTCGTTTCGTCATCATTTGTCTGTCCTGTAAGTGGAATTGTTATTTAAGCGATTTTTCCAGGTATTTGTTTTGCTTGTGGCATATTTGAGAGCCAAAGGGACTGTCGTCTCTATTCCGGTTGTTGTCGCCGCCTCCGTCGCCGCGACCACTTTGTTTTGAATGTTAAATTTGAATAAAGCCTTCACGTGTAATAATTTGACGTGAGGCATGAAAGTGATACCAGCGCAATGGTTTGACATAAGCCCGAAAACGTTGGCAACAACGACAATGGCAAAAATGGCAATGACAATGACAATGACGTCGTCGTCGTCGTCATCGTCGTCTCTTCAATTGGTGAAGTGAAATTATAATTTCGAATTATGACCCATGGCTATTTATTATGGCACCAACTCATTGGCAGCAAATAATCGTCATCAGTTAGTGGCGGTGACGGTGACGTGCCAGTGGCGGTGTGGCTGTCGCTGTCAGTGACGGTGGAATCGTCGCTACCTACGGCGGAGGCGTTCACAATGTCGACAGCGGCAATGACGGTGTTTCTTGCTATTTATCCAGACAGTGAGCGGCACAATTTATGATCTCACACAAGTATTTCAAATGAAAATGGCTTTCGAGCAAAATTTTTCACATTCCTCTGCGTAACGCAGAACGTAATACGGTTTAGGTTTTTGTTTTTCTAGTTTATTTTTTTTCGATTTTATTTTGTTGTACTAAATTTTTTTATAGTCTTTTTTTTCACATTTTTATAGCTGCTATTCTTCAATTTTCTTCTGCATTTTCTAAGTTGCCATGAGATGTTGCCTGACATAGACAAATGAGCATACACGGCAATAAAGACGATATGCAAATACTTTCGTTTGACGACTTGGATGACATTTATAGCTTGCACCTTTAGCTCTTTTGTTTTATGGGACACTGGACTTTATGGCTGCGTACTCGAGATTTGTTGATAATATCTTTTATTATGTATATTTGGCATTGTTCTCATGATATATAATTTTTTCGCTTTTTTTTTGTGTTTGTGTTCGAGGCACAATCATAAAGAGTTTTGTTGAAAGGACATGATCCACACGTCAAGTAAAGAGCTTGAGTTGAGAGTTGAAATTAAAAGATAAGATTTTTTATTAGCCTAGTGGAAACATATTTTCTTTTCAGTCTCTGTTTTTTATACGTTTAGAAAACCTTTGATAATTCTTCAATTCCGAGAAATGATATCGAGATTATTTGCATAGAAATATGTTTAAAAGTCGTGCAAGAGGAGCAAAATGTTTTGGGCACAGTGATTTCGAACGTTCACCGAAAAATAATAATAATTAATTAAGTACTAAAAAATAAACAAACAAACAAAATATTAAAAATAAGTATATAAAATAAATAAAAATAAATAAAATCAAAAGTAAAAAAACTATGTAAAAAAACAATTTTTTTATAAAATAATATTTAAAAAAGTTTTAAAAATTTTTTTAAAATTTAAAAAATTTTTAAAATAAATAAAAAAAATAAAAAAAAGTTAAAAAAAGATTTTACAAATTTTGACATGTTTTGTTTAAAAAAAATACAAAAAGTTAAAAAAAATAAACATTTTGAAAAACTCGAAAAAATTAAAACTTTTG